>JAJHZJ010000561.1:1868149-2183149 GCA_023548195.1 Bettongia penicillata ogilbyi | reverse complement strand
GGGCTTGCCAACTTTACAATCTCCCATCAGGAAACCACTTGCCACTCCCTTCTTTGGAAGGGAAGCCTGGGGTTAAGGAAGTGAGCCTAGAACTTTGAGCAGCCGTCCCACTGGTGTTAAAGTAGAGGCTTTGTCCCGCTGCTGGAGGAATCTCAGAGGGGTTGCACTGTCACTGACTTGCTTCCAGTTTTGAAAGCCATCAGGGCTGCCTGAACTTGGCATTGCTGACCTCTAAGAGGCTGATACCATTGTGTTTTTGGACTACTTGGATTGTACTTTGTCACCCTTTGAGGCAACGTGTTGGCATGCCTTTGCAGTCTCAGATCTATGACCCCAGACTCCTTCTCTCAGACTTTGAAATAATGTCTTGATCATCAGGCCATGAAGAAAGTTGGCAGCACTCCTGGAAGGCTGAGGATGGAGGCTCTCCCAGGGTTAGGGGAAGCTGTCTCTTTTCTGTCTGCGCTGCTCCCTCCTGTGGTAGGAGAAGGAATAGCAGCAAGCTGCCTGAGGCCTTGCCGGTCTGTGTTTTTTTTTTTTAAACCAGCTTTGCTAAGCTGGGGAGGCAGTCACCTGTTCTTAATATTTCCTTTTCTTCTTGGAATGGAGTTAAAGCTGTTTTTCTTTTTTGTTTGTGACAGCTGGAGCTTCTGACATTCTGTGTTCCTGGAGCTTATTTCTACTATCTAAGCCCTGTCAGAGATTTCACCTCAGCTATGTTCTGCCCACAGGATAATGCGCCCAGATGACGCCAACATTGCGGGCAATGTCCATGGAGGGACGATTTTGAAAATGATTGAAGAGGCTGGGGCTATCATCAGTACCCGACACTGTAACAGCCAGAAAGGAGTAAGTATTTAAGTAAGGTCATCTGTATCCAGGCTCTGCCAGGTACCCATGGAAAGCCTGGGCCTTCGTCCACATTACTGTCATCCCCAGTCAGAAAACAAGTGTCAGTGTAGTGTCTCTGGCACTGTATTGGTGGCTTTTTCCTTCCTTTTTCCATAGCCTTCTGGGGTCTCCTGCAAGCCCTGTCTACTGTTAGGAGGCCTTTGGCAACTTCCTCCTCAGCAGGAGGCATTTGGCCTCAGCAAGCCAGCTCTGTTCTTACAAGAAAATGGAGGAGAAATCCAAAGAAGAAAGAATGAAGTTCATAAAGTCGCTTTAGAGCAGGGAGTTCTTATCCTGGGGTGTCTGAACTTGTCTTTTAAAAAACCCTAATAATTGGTTTCCTTTTCAATCTTCTGTATTTGATTTTATGTATTTAAAAACAAGTATTCTGAGAAGGGTCTCATAAGCTGTCAAAGGGGCTCATGACATAGCAACATCAAAAAGGTTCTGAACCCCTCTTTTTGACTACCTGGAGCCCTGTTTACTCCATGCATTTCTATTAGGAGAACTATGCGATTCTTAGGTGCTCTGGGAATTCTAGTCATGTGTGTGTGTGTGTGTGTGTGTACATTTATAATATGTATTATACATAAAATATATACATATATAAATATATATACACAGTTAAATTCACATTAACAAATTTGACTTTATATAAAGAATACTGAAAGAAATCTGCACTTAAAAAAATTACAAAAATTGCTGAGTAAATGATGGGGGAAACTGAGAAGAAGCATGTCTAAGTCAGCTCCTATGGGTCTGCGGACAGTGAGTGATCCTGTACCTTTCCCTATGTTAATAGTGATCCTTATATTTTCACCATGGCTGGCAGCAAACATGAACCTTCTTGTAAACGTAAGGGAATAGACTTGGAAATGAAAATAAAAAGAATTAGAAAATATGAAAGAGGCAAGACTTGTAGTCTATACCACATGAGCTTAGTTTTCTGACTGTGAACACCATAGTGAAGGATGCTGGCCAGATAAGGAAGAGACAGGACTTGCATGAAATTGACTTATCTGGTGAAACAAGGAGAAGGTGCTGTTCTACAGAAACTACAGGCTATGTGGATAGAAGGTCAGACCTGGAAGAATTTCCTTTAAACTTGATGACAATTCAAGTCAAGGCTCACAGCCTCTTTGAAGATTTAAAGGTTAAGTACCCTAAGGTAACACAGGTATTTATAGCAAGGTGTTTTTGGTTTGCACGATTTCAAAATCATGCTGGATTTCCTAATGTGCAAGCGTTAGAAGAGGTTGCTTAGAGCAGATATTAAAGCCGCAAAGAAGTTCCCAGAGTTCCTGCAAAAAAAATCATAAGATGAAGGTCCCTACTTACTGAACAAATCTTTACTGTAGAGGAAATCAGTCTATTTTATGAAAGGATGCCATTTCAAACCTACATGTTGGTGGAGGAGCAAACTATGCTCGGGCATAAGGCTTTGAAAAAAAGGGTTCCTCTTCTTCTTGGAGGGAGTATGGCTAGGACTTGCAAATTAAAACCTGTTCTCATGCACCACTCAGAAAATCCCAGCGCATATACCAGCAAGGCACCACTACCTGGGCATTATTTCACTAAGCCCTAAGGCATGACCAAACCCTTAACATGTTTGAACAGTGGTTTATGCACTGCTTCATTCCTCAAACCCAGAAGTTTAGTAATGATAATGGCAATCCTTTCAAGATTCTACTAATTTTGCATAATGTCCCAGACAAGTCTCTCCATCTGGAAAATTTTAATGAAAATGTAAAAGCAGTCACCCCAACACTGTTTCATTATTATAACCTATGAATAAGGGAGTGATAGCAAATTTCAGGGTATTATTTCTAGGTACATTTACCTAGACAATTGCAGCTTTGGATGCAGATAAGGACTTGACCTTGAGAGATTTCTGGAAGTCTTCTAATTTATCATGCAGTCTGAAATACAGTTAAGGCACAGGAGTAACAGAAACATGTATGAAGAGAGTGTGCTTGTAGGTTTGGCAAAGATGAAACAGTTGAGGAAATGAGGGATAAGACTGTAAAATTAGCATAAGATTAGCATAAGAGTGGATGAGAATGATGTGGAGTTGATTGAATCTGATGGAGAAGCAGTATCTGATGAAAGATGCCAAAGAAGAAAGGGCAGCTTTGGAACCTGAGGGCAAACCAAAAAGGTCCATCACAAAATATTTGGCAGAAGCATTTCATCATTTGAAGAAATTTTTTCTTGTATTGAAAAGATGGATCTAAATGCTTAAAGATTTTTAAAGATTAGTTGAAGAAAATGTTGCTTGCTATCATTATCGTATATGGGTGGCTAGTTGGCACAGTGGATAGCGCTGGGCCTGGAGTCAGGAAAGCACATCTTTCTGAGTTCAAATCTAGCCTCAAACACTCACTAGTTGTGTGACCCTGGGCAAGTCACTTCACCTAGTTTCCTCATCTGTAAAATGAGCTGTAGAAGAAAATGGCAAAGCACTCCATTGTCTTTGCCAAGAAAACCCCCAATATGGGTCATGAAGAATTGGGCATGACTAAAATGGATGAACATTGTCCCCTATATGAGGTAAAAAAAGAGCCATCCTGTTGATAGCTTCATAAAAAAAGTTGTGCAGTCAACTGATAAAGATGAAGTATAGTGGGTGGGGAAGGGGCTATATACTCACACCTAAGTTAACTTTACAGTACTGTGCATGCTAAATTTCGAACTTTACCTTTGATTTCCTAATTATTTTTATTATCATGGTAAAGTATTTGATATGTCTACATTTTAATTCCTTTTTATGACTTGCATAAAGGTTTTATTTTGTGTATGCCTTTGTTATATAGGCTGTGAAGTGGATGGGTAAGGGCAAAAATTTTTATGTAAAAATCATTTTATGTAGAGGTTTATAGAACTGTCCACTTAGGTAAAGCAAGAACTGTTTGTATATAAAAAGCCAGAATTTGAACTCTTGAGGATCTACAGACTGCCTGTAAGAGAGCCACCTGAAGATTGTGGACATCAGTCAGAAAATCTCTTCCTTAGCCTAAATAGGTGCCATGGAGTGAGGTGAGGCCTTTGAGCCTTAAGCCTGCAAGGCTTACTACCAGAGTCAGAGAGTGTGTAGATTATCTCCTTCCCTGGCTCACCACAGCTGTTCTCTTGGATTTACTGGGTCCAAACCCAATAGTTATAAAACTTTAGCTGGACTGCCTTGGTGTGAAAGCATTGTCTTCTGGGGAGAGCAGAAGGTGCTGCTTAAGGCGGCCACAGCCAGAAGTTTGCCTGTCAATCCATATCAGCAAATGTGTATTAAGTGCCTGCTGTGTACAAGGCACTAGGAATACAGAGATCATTAAAGCATAAAGCATAAATTCCTCGAGGAATTTATATTCCCGATATGTATAATAGCTGCCCATATATGATAATGATAGCAATTATCCTTGACAGATAAGAATTTCACAGTGTGTTCACAGATAAGAAAGTATAAGGTCTGTGCCAAATAATATAAAAGAATTTCAAGAGGTATGGGGCACTGATGCCCAGCAGGAATCTGGAAAGACCTTCTGTAGGGAGAGGTGCCAGAGGTATGTTTTGAAGGCAGAAGTGAGGAGGGCTGCACTGCAACTGGGAAGGCCTTGTACAGAGATTCAGGAGAGCAGACCATGAGGGTGGCGGTCAGCCAGGAGGCTAGTATGACAGGAACAGAGGACTTTAATAGGAAATAAGATGGGAAAAGTGAGGGTAGCCAGACTGTAGGGGATTTTAAATACTAGACTGAAGGATTTGTCATTTTATGCTAGAGGCTACAGGGAGCCACTGAATATGTTTAAGTAGGGAGCACAGACTCAACTCTGTTGTGGCAATGTCACTTTGGCAGTGCTGTAGAGGGTGGATTGGAGAGGGGGCACAAGAATGCAGGGAAAGGGAATGGCCAAGACTTGGAAGGCAATCAGCCAGAGAGGATGAAGAAGAGAGAAAAGCCAAGCGTGAGCCCAAAGCTTCACAGGTGACTTGGGAGGGTGGTGGTACCCAAGAAATGGGGGAAATTGGAGGGAATAGGGATGTTTTTGACAGACATGCATTTATTCACAGGCACCTTTTAACTCAACTTTTTTCATGATGGCATATTGAGAGTTTAAGCTCCTGAAAGCTGTGACCTAGCTATTGGACTGTGCCCAGGGCATTTAGTCCTCTGCCTTGTGGAGGCTGTGCAGTGGACTTCCCAAGCACAGCTTGTGATCTGTTGGCGAGTGGCCCTCTTCCCTCCAACAGCACCCAAATCTCACTGCTTGTTAGCTGAATGTCCTCTGCTTTGGATGTCCTGCAGGAGAGGTCAGCTTGAGGAGAGGGCCCTTCCCTCCACCAGGGTCTGGTCCAGAAACAACTTTCCTGAGCCTTTCTTTGGGCTTTAGACATCTCAGTCTAAGTGTCTCATCCTGTTTCCATGACTGGCCAGAGCTCTAGTGACCTCATTCTCTGCTTCCTTGAGTTAGTGTTGTCTCAGAGCCACATGATTTCTTCCTCTGAAATTTAGCTTAGGGTAAAGAACTCTTCAACAATTCCTTATTCCATCAGAAGTAAAGCTCAAGCGAAGCTTAGAGAGATGCAGGATTCCTGGCTCAGTAAGAAGGCAGATGCAATTCGGTTTTATGCCGATAGTAACAATCCAAAACGCTTTTATGATTCCCTGAAAGCTATTTATGGACCAAAAACCTATCGTGCATCACATCTAATCACTGCCACAGTGATTAGTGATAAGGACATGATCCAAGAGAGATGGGCTGAACACTTATAGTGTTCTCAACAGACCATCATCAATCAATGCTGAAGCCATTGACCTTTTACCTCAGGTTGAAGTCAGTCCCTCCTTAGCTGAACTTCCAACTGAAGAAGATGTTTTGTGGGCCATTAGGCTCCTTTCATGTGGCAAAGCACCTGGTGCTGATCCTATTCAAGATGAGATTTACAAGGTAGGGGGACCATTGCTCATACGAAAGCTGACTGAAATTTTCCACCATATATGGCAAGAGGAGGTTATCCCCCAGGAGTTCAAGTATACCTCCATTGTCCATCTCTGTAAGGGTAAAGGGAATAGATTGTCCTGCGACAATCTCTCTTAGTCATTGCTGGCAAAATTCTTGCAAGAGACCTTCTTAATAGGCTGATCCTTCACCTGGAAGATGGTCATATACCTGAGAGCCAGTGTGACTTCAGAAAGGGCCGAGGAACAGTCAATATGGTGTTTGCTGCCTAAAGACTCCAGGAGCAATGCCAGGAGCAGAACAGAGGTCTGTATGCAACGTTTGTAGATCTGACCAAGGCCTTTGACACTGTTAGTCATGAGAGTTTATGGAAAATTATGTCAAAATTTGGTTGCCCGGAGAAGTTCATCAGTATTGTTCGTCAATTTCATGATGGCACGTTTGCCCAGGTTCTGGACAATGGACAAAGCTCTCGTGCATTCCCAGTCACCAAAGAGTGAAACAGGACTGTGTGCATGCTTCCATGTTTTTTAGCATGATGTTTTCAGCCGCATTGACAAATGCTTTCAATGAGGATGAACATGGCATCAAGGTCAACTACTGTACTGATGGTAAGTTCTTCAATTTGAAAAGGTTACAAACTGAGACCAAAGTGGAGGGTGTTGGTGCATGATTTTCTGTTTGCAGATGATTGTGCACTCAATGCAGCCTCTGAAGCTGAGATGTAAACAAAGTATGGATCAGTTCTCTGCTGCCTGTGCTAATTTTGGCCTAATAATTAACACCAAAAAAACACAGGTGCTCCATCAGTCATTACCACACCATCCATACGTGGAATCATTGGTTACAACAAATGGAGAAGTTGTGAATGATGTGGATAAGTTCACTTACCCTGGTAGTATACTTTCCAGGGATGTACACATTGACAGTGAGGTTGATGCACTCATTGCCAGAGCTAGCTCAGTGTTTGGGAGACTCCGAAGATAGGTTTGGGAGAGAAGAGGTGTTAGACTGACTACTAAATTGAAGGACTACAGAGCCGTTGTGCTGACCTCATTGTTATATACTTGTGAAACATGGATAGCTTACCAACCCCATGCCAGGAAACTGAATCGCTTCCATTTGAACTGTCTTAGGAAGATTCTAATGATCACCTGGCAGGATAAGGTACCAGACACTGAGGTCCTTGCTCAAGCTGAACTGCCAACTATTCTTCAGAGAGTGCAACTCCGATAGGCTGGTTGTTTGAATGCCAAATGTATGCTTGCCAAAAAGACCATTTTATGGAGAATTTGTGCAGGGAGGCGATCACATGGTGGCCAGAAGAAACGATACAAGGACCACTCCCAAGGTCTCTGTCAAGAACTTTGGATTTGACTGTGCAACATGGGAGACACTGGCACAGGACCATTCAGCATGGCGTGCCCACATAAGATAGCACAAAGTAAATGCAGGATGTGCAAATTTGGGATATTCACCCCAAATATTCACACGGACCATCTGTGCCCAACCTGTGGTAGAGCATTCGGAGCTCGTATTAGTCTGATCAGCCACAGTCGGACACACTGAAATTTCACTTTACAATGGCGATGTCATTTTGGTCCTCTTCGAAGATGAAGGACAACAACCAACCAAGTTCGGCAACTTAGATGTAAAAAAATTAATGAGCACTAACCCATCTCCCTATTCCAAATGCTGGCTTTTGGATCCGGAAGGGATCCTGCAAATAGAAGGCACCGCTTTCATTTTCAAAAAACTTTAGACTTATTTTCTTTTCCTCCATTCTCCCTCTTCCCCACTGGAAGAAAAGAAAACCCAAACTCTTATAACAAGTATACATAATCAGGGAAAACAAATTCTCAATTAGACATTTCCAAAAAAAGTCTGTTTTGCATCTTTAGTCTATCACCTTTTTATTAAGAGGTTGATATGATGCTTCTGCATCTGTCCTCTGGAAGCATGTTTGATGGTTGATCAGAGTTCTTAAGTCTTTCAAAGTTAATTTCTTAGCTAACTGTTGTTAGCAGATAGTTATATAACAAGCATTTATTAAGCACCTGCTATGTGCTAGGCATTTTACAAATAAATCACAACTACCCTGAGAAGTAGTGCTGTTATGATCTTCATTTTACAGATGGGGCAGCTGAGGCAGACAGAGGTAAATGACTTTTCCCACAGTCTCACAGCTAGAAAATATCCAGGGCCAGATTTGAACTCAGGTTTTTCTGAGTTCAATTCCAGCTCACTTAACACCGTGCCAGATAGCTGATTACACATATGTATATAAATGTGTTTTTACATATTAGAGTATTTTTATTGAATTTTAAAATTTTTCTTTGATTGTTAACCTGTACATTGTTGCATGTAATTTATTATTTCCTTGTGTGTAAATAATCCCTTTCATCTTAAAATTGAGTGGAGCCTTAGTATTGACTATATGTTTTCATATATTTTATTTAGATAATAAACTTTGAAACCCTTTTTTCTGATTTCCTTTCCAACTCTAAATCTTCCATTTATGTTTGTTTCCTGTTTTCCCAATTCTACTTCTTTCCATTTAAAATTTTAAAATAATGTATTTGAATCCATACACTTTTGTCTCTGGTAATCTTTCTTAAATGGGCTGAAGATACTTTTCTATTTTCTTGTAGTTTCTTATTTGTATTTTAGACAGATCTAACCCTTTGAATGCATTAGGAATTGATTGCACTCTATGATGAGTTATGAATCCAGTTTAACTCTTCCCATAAGAGTATCCATTCTTTCAGACCTTCTTTATTAAAAAAAATACAAACAACATATACATAAAAAATTATAAATGCACAAAATCTAAATAAGCCAGTCTTTAAAAAAGATATTACGTCTGGGAGACATTGTATTTCTTTCTAGTTTCAGGCTAATATTATTGAAGGGGGTGAGGTGTGTGTGTGGATGCTGTCGGGGTCCTCTTCTTTTCTCCCTCTATACTACTTCAGTTGGAGATCTCATCAACTCCTGTGAATTCAGTTACCACCTCTGCTGATGATTCTGAAATCTAACTCTTCTGCTGTAATCTTCTCTCCTAACCTCCAGTTTCTAATCAACTACTCCCTGTTGGACATCTTGAATTGGATGTCCAAAACTGACCCCAAACTTTCTTGCCTTCTAAACTTGTCTATTACTGCTGAAGGCACCACCATCCTCCAAGACCTCAAAGCTTTCAGCCTATGGATCATTCTGGACTCCTCACTCTCTTTCATATCTCATACCAGTACTCCCACTTTTCTCCTCCGATACTGCCACCAGTCTGGTACAGGCTCTCATCCCCTTATTCCTGGACTATTGCAATAGCTGCTTGTAGCTGCCTGCCTCAAGTCTCTCCCTACTCCGTCCCTCCTTTATTCAGTCACTAAAGTGATTTTCCTAAAGCACAGATCTGACCATATCGCCCTCTACTCAATAAATCCCTGTCACTTCCTATCACCTCCAGGAGTAATAAAATCCTGTTTGGTGTTCAAAGGCACTTTATAACCTAGTTCTCCTCTTCATTTTCGGTCTTATACCTTACTCTTCGATGCATACCTTTAGATCCAGTGACACTGACTTCCTGGCTGTTCCATGAATAAGACCCTCTTCTCTCTTGGCTCCAGGCATTTTCTCTGGTCATCTCTCATGCCTGGAACACTCTCCTTCCTCCACTCTGATACCTGACCTCCCTGGTTTCCTTTAAGTCCCAACTAAAATCCCAGCTTCTACAGGAATCCTTTCCAAACTCAATTCCAATGTCTTCCCTTTCTTAATTACTTCCTATTTATCCTGCATAGTTGATTTGTATGTATTTTACTTGCATGTTATGTCCTGCAGTGGACTGCAAGTTTCTTGAAGGAAAGAACTATCTTTTGCCTTGTAGGTGCATAATAAATGTTGACTGAGTTGACTGATTTTAGCCGGTTTGGTGTGCCCTGTTTCCACTGACAACTGCCAGTAGGTGGTGCTATGGTCTTATCCCTCTGTGGAAGAAACTGGGCTCAGAGTCTGAGTAGGATGAGACGTTGATGGTCATTTAGTCCAACTCATCATTCCTGCACAAGAACCCCTTCTAGAAATAGATGACAAGTGTCATCCTGCCTTTGTTGGAAGACCTCCAGGGAGCAGGGCCCACTCTGAGGCGATCCATTGCTCTTCTGCAGAGCTGTTAGGGATGGAAAGTTTTCTCTAGTTCAGCTTCATGGCAACATCCCCTTGTTCCTTCTTATGCCCTATGGGACTTAGGAGAACAAGTCTAGCGCCTTTTCTATGTGACAGTCCTTCAGATACTTGAAGATACCATTACATTTCCTACAAATCTTTTCTTCTCAAGGCTTAAAATCCTCAGTTCCCTCAAGTAATCCTCTATGGCAGGAACTTGAGCCATCACTATCCCAATGACTGTCTTTTCTGGACCCTCTCCAGCTTATCAATATCTTTCATAAAATGTGGTGCATAGAACTTAATGTAATACTCTACATGTGGTCTAAACATGCCAAAGTACAGAAATAGGATCATCTCTGGCTCCAGATGTTGGGCCTTGGTGCACCCAAGACTGCATTTCTGTTTGGCCAAGTTTCCTCAGCTGTGAAATGGGGTGAGCTTACTTCCCAGGACTGCTGTGAGGATCAAGTGAAATGATAGTTGTGAAGTGCCTGGCATAGCCCCTGGCACATAGTAGGTACTGTATCTGATAGCTAGCCATCATCATTGTCATGAATGTTTTTGTTAGAAGTTTTTTCTTTTTGTCCAGAGTTTGGTTCTTGAGACCTTCTCCTCCCTGCTGGGTTGAAATCCCCCACAGGATTTGAGGCCAAATAAGAATCTAGCTATCTTTTATCTAAGTACTTTGAAATTTGCTCTTCCAAAGTTGAGGTTATATGACAGAATATTCTTAGATTTCTTCTCCTCTTTCACACATTTTAAGATGAAATGATAATTTTCCCCCAAAGTCCTGCTTGTTCACACATCTTTTGGTAAGAATCAGACCCAGAATAGAATTCCCTCTTGGATCCTAGACTTTTCCAAGGAGAATATTTTTTATTAAACCAAAACAACAAGACACTATTAGCTTCTCTTCCTTTGGCAGAGAGCTCCTGCAGGTGTCTGGGTAATTGAAGGCTAGTGTCACTAACATACTGAGGCACATTGTGATCTGTTTCCTGGAATCCTTATGTCTTCCTCTGTCCATGTAGTTTGCGTGTGATTTATTGCTGAAAATATCCCTTTGGAGTCTGCTCCATTGACCTTCATTTGTTTTTTCTCCCCTTTCTCTCAGTGGTCTATCTTTTTTAACAGACTGTGGTGCTGCGCTGCCCTTTACTTCTGTTCTTTGGAATGCCCTTCATGGACAGTATTCCTGAGACCAGAGCACATGGTCTCTCCACCAATTCTCATTTATAACTAGGAAGTCACATCTCCCTCCTTGCCTCAGGATTTCTAGTTTATCCAGCCTATTAACCCAGAGCTATTGATCAGACTGCTAATGCTGTAGGTTTTTCCCCATTATCTTTCTTTTAATATAATATTTTAATTTTACTTCTCTCCCAGTTAACAAGCATTTGTTTTCTCTCTCTCCAGCCACCATCACCTCTCACTAAAGAAAAAAAAAATCCTTTCCTAACACATATGCTTAGTCAAGCAAAACAAATCCTCACATTATTAATTAAGAGGATTTTATTACTGGCTCTTTTCTTGAGTTTTATCTCTTGTACTTTTTGAGTGTCTCTGCTGCTATTTTGTACGTGTATTCCCAGGTATAGGGAATAAGCGGTGCCAATAATGCATAGAGTCAGGAAGACGCCTCTTCCTGAGTTCAAATTTGGCTTCAGACAGTAACTGTGATTTTGGGCAAGTCACTTAACCGTATTTGTCTAGTTTCCTCATCTGTAAAATGAGTTGGAGAAAGAAATGGCAAACTGCTCCAGTATCTGTGCTAAGAAAACTCCATATGGGGGCACGAAGAGTAGGACATGACTGAGGAATTCCTGAACAACAACGAAATGACCAATTCCCAGGTGCATAGTAGGTACTTAAGTGATGGTGGATCGATTCCTGCGCTTTACTGAAACTACCGTGCTTGCCTCGGTATAGATATCTAGGCAGTTTTCTTCCTCCTTTTCCCGTTGAAAGCTTTCTTGATTAGATGTAAGAATTCAAGCAAGTAGATTTGTATGAGCCTTGCTCCATAAATTTTAGACCTGGCCAGAAGTTCACCTTTTTATTCCCTTTATCCACAAATCCAAATCCCATTTTGGCATTGTCTTTTTTTAAAATTAAATGTACCAGACCTGAATTAGGAAGACTCATCTTTGTGAGTTCAAATATGCCGTCAGACTGTTACTAGCAGTGGGACCGATGGCAAGTCATTTCATCTTGTTTGCCTCAGTTTTCTCATCTGTCCAATGAACTGGAGAAGGGAATGACAAACCGCTCCAGTATTTTTGCCGAGAAAACCCCAAATGGGGTCATGAAGAGACATATATAACTGAAACACTTGAGCCATAATGTTATGTGTCAGATATTGTTTAAACGTCTTAATATATTACTTATTTTAACATTATTTTCTTTTTAAATTTTATTTGCCAAATTCTCCCCCTCCCTGAGAAGGCAAACAATATATCAATTCTACATGTAAAATCTTTTTCATGTATTCTTAATAAAAATTGATGCCTTTGAGAAGACTGATTTTTTAGCATCTTTTTTTTGGGGGGCAGTTTAATTCTTCTTTGTATTGGGTTTGGTGAGTATGAGAGGGGCTAAGAAAATGATTGCCATACATGAGGTATGATTATCTGCATTATTATGTGCTTTGCAGCTAACTCTTTCCGCATGTTGACCCTCTCATTGGAGTGGGACTTCCTTAAAAGCAGAGACTGTCTTATTTTTCCATTTGTGCCCCTAGTGCTTAGCAAAGTACCATGTACATAGTAAGCACTTAATAAATGCTTTGTTATTCATTTAAAAAAGGAAAAAAAATGATTGCCATACTGACACCCATTCTGAATCTCAGATTATGCAAAGTGGCAAGCTATCCCATGTGCCATGAGGATAAAGCTAGCATCTAGTGCTTTTAAGTTTGCAAAGCTCTTAGTATATTATCTAATCTTTACAACAACCTGGGTGAGTAGATGCTGTTATCATCCCCATTTTACAAATGGGAAAACTGAGGTAAGAGATGCTTGTGGGAGGTTAAATAAAGCCCCCCATCATCTCAGCTGTCCCATAGTTCCTATTAGCCCAGGAATCAAAAGCATTCTTTATAAAACAAAAGGAACTTAGTTTCTAAAATTCCAAAAAGCTACTGAGAATACACTTTAAAAGCATGTCAGCTTCTCTAAATAATATGTAACCTGATACCAGTAGAGATGGGAGGACAGTATACCCTAATGGCAGTCTGGTAGATAAGCATTTTACTCGTGTGAAAAGATTTTTATTGAATCAACAATTCAATGGATAAAGACGTGTGAGCCTATCTGGTATACAGAATTTCTTTAGAAGGAAGTTGTTCCCATACCAGACAAGTGTTGTCTGCCTGGATGTGGAAATATTTTCATTATGTAGAGTTGTATCTTATAATGGTATTCATTAAAATGAGCTTCCCCATTTAATAATATGAATAGCTTTGTGCTTGGCCAATTAAGCTTGCACTGTTATAGGTGTAGGTCAAAGCCATCTTAACTATAAAACCGTGAGCTCTTCTATTTTTATACCATCTTATTATTTATTAAGCACTTTCACCTGCCTTCTCACTTGCGCCTTAGCCCAGACCTGTGAGGGAGGTAGATGGGGAGAAATCAACAGAATTTCACTGTTTCCAAATTAGCTCCTCAGAGAAGCTGTGCCAAGTATAGGGGAACTGGGACTAGAAAGTGAGTGAGGTGAGCCTGGAATGTAAGCCTTCTGAATTATATTTCAGCATCCCTTTCATCATAGCATGAAACTTTCACAGCAGTTAGGAAGAACCTGGCACATCCCAGATGTTTTAGTGAATCCGTAAAGATTATGTGCCACCATGTTGTCTGAAAATATCCTTACAGGTTACTTCTAGGTCCTCTTGTCCTAAGATCTTGGTCTGTGGCAAAGAAATAACAGCTACTTTCCCCATGGGGTTTAGTGAATAAGAAGACTGGCACATAGGATTCACACATACATACACACACACACACACACACACATGCACGCACACACACGCTTGTTGGTGGAGTCATGTTTCAGTTGTATCTGACTCTTCACGACCCCATTTGAGGTTTTCTTGGCAAAGATCCTGGAGCAGTTTGCCATTTCCTTCTCCAGTTCATTTTATAGAAGAGGCAAACAGGATTAAGTGACTTTCCCAGGGTCAGTCATACAGCTAATAAGTATCTGAGGCCAAATCTGAATTCAGGTCTTCCTGACTCCGGGCTAGTGCTCTATCCACTGCACTGCCTGGCTGTTTCACATGCATGCATACATACATACATACATACATACACATGTGCGTGTTTTCTCCCCTTCCTTGTTTGGGAGTACAGCAGTCATTTTTACTTGTATGTCTTCAATCCAGAACCTTATGGCTTGACCTCAGCAATGATCAGGGCTTGAATATGAGGAAGAAATATTCTTGAGCTTACCTACTTTGTGTAAGAGCCATTGTTCTCTCTTTGCCCTTTCCTAGATCTCTTTATTTTGAACCTCTCCCCACTTTATCTTGTTTGATTCATGTTTGGGTATATTTCAGTTGCCTGAGCTAGGCTGTAAGTTCCTTAAGGGCAAGGTTGGGGTTTTTCATCTTTGCAACCTTCACACTCAGCATGGCACCTTCAGTGTATTCAATTAAATAGTTTAAAAAATATCCTCTAGAGGGTTATGGAAAGATAGAAACATTAACTCACTGCTGGTGGGATATGAATTGAACCGACCTTTCTGCAAAGCAATGTGGAATTATACAATAGAAGTGAGTTGAATGCCCTTATTCGTTGACTCAGAGATCCTGCTGCTACTTGTATACCCCAGGGAGGCCAATGATGGAAAAAAAGGCACCCCATATATAAAAAAATGTTTCTAGCAGGACTTTTTGTAGGAACCAAGAGTAGAAAATAAAGTTACTGCCTATTGATTGGGGAATGGCTAAACAGCTAGGTGGCATAGTGGATAGAGTATTGGACCTGAAGTCAGGAAGACTTAACTCCCTGAGTTCAAATCTGGTCTCAGATATTTATTACCTGTGTGACCCTGGGCAAGTCACTTCACCCTGTTTGCCTTAGTTTTCTTAAAAATGAGCTGGAGAAGGAAATGGCAAATCACTATAGTCTCCTTGCGAAGAAAGTCCCAAATAGGGTCACAGGTGAAATGACTGAATAACAAGAATTGACGATGGTGGTAAATACAGAGAAGCATAGGAAGACTTAGGGGATGTTGCGGAGTGAAGTCAGGAGCACCATGAAATAGTAAACAGAGTGACCATGATTGTGAAGGACCACAAAACATGAAATGGTGTGCTTTGAGGTGAAAATAACCTCACCTGGCTGAAAAGAAATGTAAAAAGACATCCTCTCTCTTTGCTTTATAGAGGTGGCAACGCACTATGCTTAAGGTTAGACTTGGCCGATCCTGGTTTTGCTGAACTGTTTTATTTTTTTTTAATAAGTGATAACTCCTTGGGAAGAGGCTGGAAAGATGGCTATAGTGAGAAATGTAGGAAATGTAATGAGCCATTGAGCCTTGAAAAACAACAGCATCCTCCTGGACCATAATGACTGGTGTAGTGTTTTGGGAGGCTGTATCGGGTTCAAAAGGTCGACTCAAAGACAGAGCTGGGAGTGACTGTTGTCAGTAAGCCCCACCTGTTGCCCAAGAAGCCTTTATTGCTTTAGTGTATGTCTGCCACCGTATGTGACTCCCCTTTCGCTGTGCTGTGCTCTCTTAGAGGGCTTGGAGCTTGGGGCAGGGAGGCTGGGTGAGGAGGCCTGCTGTGCTCTTGCTCTCCTTTCTGGAGTCTGCATTGGCCTGACCAGATGTCTTTGGTGATCCCTAGGAGACCTGTGTGGCTGCCTTGGCCAGGGTGGAACGCACGGATTTCCTGTCCCCCATGTGCATTGGAGAAGTGGCTCATGTCAGTGCTGAGATCACTTACACCTCGAAGCACTCAGTGGAAGTCCAGGTCACTGTGATGTCGGAAAACATCCTCACAGGTAAGTTCCAGGGTCTCCTGTTCCTAGTGTCTTGGTCTGTGGCAGAGAGCCATAGCAGCCACTCTCTCCATGGGATCAGTGGGAAGGGCCTGATATGGGAGGAGGAAAAAGGGAAGTGCTTTTGTCTCTCATTATTGTCAGTTTCTGATCTCAGGTGTTAGGTTTTGTGTGAAGGATTGTGAAACGCAGTGTTATTCTCTCCCTTGGAGGTGGCCTATTCTGGGCCCTTCTGGTTACTATTCTGGGCACCAGTAAATCAGACCTGGATTTGAGTTCACTAGGACGAACCTTTGACTCTGACTTGATCGGAATACTCTCTTCCTTGGCAGTGGTAACCATGGTAATGCAGTTTCATCTTCCCACGTGGCAACTGCAGAAGGATGTGGTGATGGTTCTTACACAGACATGTCTTTTTATAGCTGAGTTTTCAGTGATAAAAGCCTATCTCCTCCTTTGTCCACCGTCTCTCCCTGCAGATCCTTTCCTTCCTCCTCATCCCTAGACAAAGTAACAATAGAGGTTCTCATCTGCTTCTAGTTTAAAGCACTCACTGATTATCTCATTATCACCATGACATTTATTAAGTGCCTTCACCAAATATTTCTGGGTTTGTCACAATATGAACAAGTTTGAGCTTCCCCCCTCCCAAATAAGTGTCTGGATGAACATTCATAAAGCCAAATGTTGGCTTGGTTCTGTGGTACATTTTTGGGTATCTGGGTGGCAGGAAGCATTTTGCTGGTTTCAGCTTAGTTGACGATCAGAACAGAGTGTAGTTAATGGAACTAGATTACACTGAATAATTTAGATCTGCAAGGGCTCTGGGTAGTCTGCAGGCCTGAGGAGGCAGATAAGCTGACTCAGTGGGTACGTGCGAGTTCCTGGTCTTCAGCAGAATAAGAACATTTGAATGGGGGACAAAGGTTAGCAGTTGTGGCCAGAGCAGCTCCTTCTGGCCTCTACTCTTGTGAAGTTATTTAGCAAGAATTCCAGGGAATGACCAACTGTGTGCGGTTTGTCCTGTCCTCTCTAGTGGACATGATTTAATTTTTCCTAGCTGAAATTGCTTCTGTCTGAATAATTCTTTGTTTAGGTAATTGAGGGAAATTTGGGGGAAGATAGCGAAGATACTTAGCTCTAGCCAAATGAGTGCCTTTCTCTAAATGCAAATTTATTTTTAGAGTGTATATTAAGGGCCTGAAGAGAATGGCTTTAGATATATTTAATTTTCTAAGAGAAGAGACAAGACAAAGAGGCAGAACATATTAAAACCACCTTTAATAAATGACTAGATTGGTATAGTAGCAGCTCATATTTTAAGAAAAACAGCTGCCTTTTCTATAGCCCTTTTAGACTCATTTGAACCATAAGGTAGGTTCTGTCATGATCCCTATTTGAGAGATGAGGAGAGGGGGCCTTGGAAAGCTTGTGTGACTCACCCTCCTGTCACTGCCCACAAGGGCTGGAGCTGAGAGAGGAATCTAGGCTCAGGGCTCCTGCTGCTCTCTACCTTGTGGTCTCCAGCAGCCACTTAGCATTGTCATGGCAACTCTACACCATTCAAGTTGCTGGGATAGAAGGATGCTCAGGTAACAAGAATGGATGTTTTAGGAGATGTGGGATCCATAGGCCTTAAGGGGAGCTCATTATCTTGGATTGAGAAACTGCCCTGTCATTTTAGGAGTCACACTGTGGTCTCTGCTCCAGGAACAGAGCATTTAGGAAATCATTGAACTCCTTGTGCTCTGTGTATGATTGTTGGACAACAGGATGAGTCTAACTTCAAGCTGGTCCTCCCTCAACAAGCTCAGACCTGCTCTGCCAAAAAGACCGAATCAGAGGCATTTGAATCTTGACTTTCCAAGGCCACCTTTTGTCATCTGTCTTCAGGAACCCAATCTGGAGCCCCCTTTGATTGCTTAAATTGTCCGAGTATTTGCTTTAATTTTCTGAGGCTGTATCTCACTCCTTCCAGCAGCTAAAGGAAAATTTCTCCCTTTTCTATTATGTGATGGATTAAGACTTCCATTATTCTGTAGACCAGGGATGGGGAACCTGTAGCTTGAGGCCTCTAGGTCCTCTAGTGTGGCCCCACTCCTGCTTTAGATTCTGGGAGACAGCTCCAGTTCTATCACCTCTTCCCCAAGCTCCCTTTTTCTTGTATGACTAGTTGAGTAGAACTTGGCAGTGAAATGAGAGCTTTTTGTTGTCATTCAGTTGTTTCAGTCCCTATTGGGGGTTTTCTTGGCAAAGACACTTCAGTGTCTTTGCCATTTCCTTCTGCAGCTCATTTTACAGATGAGGAAAATAAAGCAAACAAAGCTATAGCATCATACAACTAGTAAGTGTCTAAGGCCAGATTTGAACTTAGGAAGATTCGTCTTCCTGACTCCAGGCCTGGCCCTCTAGCCACCTATCTGCCCCCATTAGCAAGAACTGGTTTTGTTTGTTTTTGTTTTTCAAGGCAATTGGTGACTTGCCCAGGGTCATATAGCTAGTATGAGTCAAATGTCTGAGGCTAGATTTGAATTCAGCTGGTCTTGACTCTGGGGTCAGTGCTCTATCCACTTCACCACCTAACTTTTCCCAATTTCTTGAACTGTTAATCCTCTGTTAACTCCCCTCATTTGATTCCTGTTTCCCTGTTCAGGGCTGCTGAGTATCTCTTGTAAAAAACAATGAAGTTGAGCTGATTTCTCCTATTACAAATTTATGATACAGAATCTCATTTGGGCCCTTTTTACTGTTTTTATCAACTCTCAGTTTCATTCCCTATAAATCCAGAGGTCTAGAGTGAGTGGGATCCTGGACTTGGAAACAAGTAAAGACTTGGTTTCTGAAGTATTTGACGTGACTAGCAGGGTGGCCGCAAATAGACCTTTAACCTCCCTGAACCTCAGTTTCCTGATCTGTAAAGTTGTAATGATAATGCTGGAAGTGCCTACTTCATGGAGTTGTTGGAATCAAATGAGATAATGTGTTGGAACACTTTGTAATCCTGAAAGCCCTGGGCAGTTGTCTGCCGTTTGTGTTGGGCTTACACTTACAGCACATGCCCTAGCTTCCTGCTGTATGGAAGAGGTAGGGGCATCCAGCATGAGCCTCATCAACCGTTCTTCCTTCATTCCTCAGACTTCTCAGCCTCCTCTTTGACTTTGTTCTCCTTTCCTTCAGGCACAGAAAAAGACATCTTTCTGTACATTACGAGGGCTACTCTCCTCACCCCAGGCCCTTGATTCCATTCCCACCCCCTCCTCTGGCTTCTCCTTCTCCACTAGTCAGCCCTCCCTCAAGAAAGACTTCAGAATCTCCTCTCCTGTTGTCTGCCAATGTGCTCCATTCACCTCAGTTCCAAAAAAGTCTTCATTTATTTACTCCTCCTGCCCTACTCTTTGATGAGCTCTCTTTCCGCTTTCTTTCACTGATTAACATCTCGAAAAAGTTTCCCACACCTGCTGCTTCTACTTTTTCTCTTCCTCCCCTTTGCTCAAAGCCTTTCAGTTTGGCTTCTGCCCCCACCACCCAGCTAAGCCTTTTCTGTCTTCCCTGTCTTCCTTCCCCTTTCTCCTCCCCACCTCTCTCACCTTCCCCCCTCCCTTTCTCCCTCTCTCCCCATCATTACAAAATCCAGATTCTCCTTGATCGCTCTGCCACCTTGGCTATTTATGACCTAACCTTCTACCAGATACTCTTTACTACCTTTGCTTTAATGATACTACTATATCTTGGTTCTACATTTTTAAGTGAACCTTCCTTGTCTTCTTCCCTCCTTAAAGTGACTGTTCCCCAATCTGTATTGGGCCTTTTCTCTTCCTGCTTTGGTGATCTCACTTATTCCCATGACTCTTTGTTACCTTTATACCTGTATCTCTGTTTGCGAGCTCTCAGCATCTCCAGCTGCCTATAGGACTTACCCAATTAGTTGTCCCTTTGGCCCCTCCACATGACCTAGACTGAGCTCATTATCTTTCCCCTCAGTCTGTTCCTATTTCTGACTTCATTATTTCTATCTTTAGCACCATCATTAATTTGGTTTATGATGTTTGTCCTTTTTAATGGAAATGTTTTATTGATGTTCTTTTTTTTTAGTATCACCGTCACTCCCCGGGGAAGCCTCCCTTGTAGCAGAGTGTAGCTGAGCACAGTAGATCGGTGGACTGGGCACTTTGGACATGCGGGTTCTGTTCTCCCTGGGCCCTGTGGGCGGTGTCTTGATCAGAGTTCTCATGTTTCTCAGTGAGGTTTTCTCATACGTTTCCATGGTCATTGAGACTCTTGTTTTCCTGGTTCTGCTCATTTCACTGTGCATCATTTCATTAGAGTCTTTTCAGAATCTTCATGTTCATTGTTTCCAATGGCACAAGAATATTCTGTTCCTTTTGTATACAATAGCTTGTCCAGCTGCTCCCTGAGTAACAGGCACCTTTTGTTTCTAGGCCTTTGCTATCACATGTATTGCTATAATTTTTTTTTATATATGGGACTTTTCACTTTGTGATTGGTCCCCCAACTTGAGATATATACCCTTAACTCCTTAGTCTCAGTCACCCCAATTAACTGATCCCTTGCCAGATCCTGCCATTTCTTTCTCCACAACATCTCTTCCAAACAATCCCTTCTTCCTCTTCACGTGGCTGACACCCTTGTTCATTCCTTCCTCATCTCTCACTTGGATGATTGTCCTGGCCTTTTGGTTGGTCTCCTTACTTCTAGTCTGCTTTCTCCAACCCCATTTTCATCCAGCTGTCACAGTCATCTTTCCTGAAGTTTACGTCCAAGCAGATCACTTCTCCACCCCTCTACCCCATCAGCTCACTGTTACTTTTAGGGTCAGCTTGGCATTTAAAGCTCTTCATGACCAGACAGACCCCTCGCCATCTTCTCGTTTTCTTGCACATTACTCTCTCCTCTGTGCACTCCAAATTCCAGTCAAGTTTTTTGCCTCTTTGCTTCTTCTCACCATATGTGTGGTGCACGATCTTCCATCTGCCATCTTCCATCCATCTTTGCACCGGCTATCTCCTGTGCTCTCCCTCCTCACTTTGGCCTCTTTCAATCCCAGCATCCCTTAGGAATACACTCAAGTGCTGTCTTTTTTGGTTCCTCCAGCTGCTTCTGCCCTCCTTTCCAAGGCAAGCTTCCATGTCCTCTGTATTGATCTTGTGTCTACTGATGGGCAGATGGGTTTTCTCTCTCAGTCCAGTAAGGATTTCTGGAGGAGAAGAACTGTGTTGGCTTGTTCCTGGCATCCCCAAAGCTTAGCACAGGGAGGGCTTCTTTGTGGATTTCTGAGTCAGAGTGTAGGCTTCGCTTATTTCCTTTTCTAATATAATTCTGAATAGCTTTCCAGACTTATTGGACTAGTTCATAACTCCATCAAGAGGGCATTAGAGGCCCTGTTTTCCCCAGCCTGTCTAATAATCGCAGTTCTCTTTTGTCATATTTACTAATATGTGAGTTGGAGAGAGAACCTCAAAGTTATATCTCTTATTAATAGTGACTTGAGGAATTCTTTCATATGAGGGTGGAGAGTTTACAATTCTTTTGAAGATCACCAGTTCCTATCTCAAAGTACAGGTCTTTTGGGAGGCTCCATCTTCTTTTTTTTGGCAGGAATTTACAATTTTTTTATTTGACAAATGCTAAAAATTAAATACATAATAAGAAAAGAAAAGGAAATATTATAAACTTAAATATAAAATAAGAAAAGAAAAAAATAATGTCACGTGCATAGTACAACATAGGAGAGGATCAAAATATATAGCAATAACTTAGCATTTCAAGAAATCTTATATATTGAATACTGTGTGTTAAGTTGAAAGCTGTGCTCTCCGCCCCCCACTCCCTCCTACCCACTGCCCCAAGGCTACATTTATATATAAGTATTGATATATAGATACATGCATACATGTGTGCACACACGTGTATAAACATATACTTTCCCTAAGAGCTTCTGCTCCTAATCTTCTTTTCATGTTTGTGCATATTCTTTTTTTCCTATTTCTCCTAACTCCTCTATTTCTACCAGTTACCTTGCCCTCCCATTGCTTACCCTACCCTAACAATCCCTTATCCCTCAATCTAAACACTTTTTGTATACCCCTTTGACCTACTCTGTCCCTTTTCCCTCTAAAGCTTCCTCCCTTATCGTCCCATTCCCCTAAATCTAAACACCCTTCTATGAGCCCCTTTTAACCTATTTCCTCACACTCCCCTCTAAAAGTCTTCTTTAACCTCTCCCCACTCCCTATCCCCTTAGAGTTTTATTTCTTTTTTAAATTTAGAAGACTTTTTTGCTCTCCTCAATGTGTATGTATTTTCCCTGCTTAAATTCCCAATGAAAGTAGGTTTCCAGAACTAATAGCCCTTTACCTTACTTCTTATATCAAATTAGTTATCAGCTTCTGTAGATTCTGCTTGTGTATGCTCTTTAAACCTTGTAAAACTTCTCTAGGGCTGAGCAAACCAAGGGCTTTACAGGTCAGTTCCCAGCAGGATGCATTTATTAAATGAATACTGTGTGCCAGGCTCTGCAGATGATTAAGAAATGTTTGTTGAAATTCTGAGGTACCACCTTACACCCATCATGTTGGCTAACATGACAGAAAAGGAAATGATAAATGTTGGAGGGAATGTGGGGAAATTGGGACACTAAAACACGCTTGGTGGAGTTGTGAATTGATCCAACCATTCTGGAGAGCATTTTTGAACTGTGCATGCCCTTTGGCCCAGAAATTCTACTATTAGGTCTGTTTCTCAATGAGATAAAAAAATGGGGGAAAGGACTTATATGTCCAAAAATATTCAGAGCAGCTCTTTTTATGGTAACAAAGAAATGGAAATCTAGGGGATGCCCATCAGTTGGGGAATGGCCCAAAAGACATGGTATGTGATTGCGATGGAATTTTTTTTGGTCTGTGATGTTTTTTTTCTTCTTCCTACAAGGTGACTAATATGGAAATATGTTTTGTGTATTGCATATGTATAACATATAAAATTTTTTTCTGTCTCGGATTGGGGAGGTGAGAGAAAGAGGAAGAGAATTTGGAACTCAAAATTTAAGAAAAGGAATGTTTAAAATTGTTTTTATATGCAATTGGCAAAAAATAAAATAATATTTTTTAAAAAAGAAATATTTATTAAATGAATGAATAAATGACTGCAGACAGAAACTTCCTCTTCCCCATATTCAGAATTACTGTTTGAATTGTGGACAACGATCTTTTCATTTATGTTAAATACAGTCAAGAGCCCCACTAAGTTTTTGGTAAAGTCTTTTTCTTTTTTTTAAATTTATTTTATTTTTAATTCATGGAATAAAGCAAGCATTTCTATAACATAGTATAAGAAAAAAGATGATTACACTTGAAACTGCAAATCTATTACGTAAAACTTGCCGTTTCTTTTAAATACATAATAAAGTCATGGAAATTTCTTTTTTTCTTCCTTCCTTTCCCCCTGTCCTAGAGATGGCTTCCATTAGACACAAATAGTTATACATATGTAAAATTACTCTATACAGTTCTTTTACTGGCTACAGATAGTATCTTTCTTCTTATGTCCTATACTTTTAATTTGTGTATTTATAATAATCAAAATGGCTTATTTACTCATTCTTTTTTTTTATTTTTTTATTTTTATTTAAACTTTTTACATTTATTTTCACAAAATTTTGGATTCCAATTTTTTCTCCCCTTTTTCTCCCCTCCCCCCACCCCAATACCCTGAGCAATCTAATTTTCCCTCTCTCCAATCTGCCCTCTCTTCTATCATCCCTCCCTTCTCTTGTCCCCATCTTCTCTTTTGTCCTGTAGGGCCAGATGACTTTCTATTCCTCATTAACTGTATGTCTTATTTCCTAGTAGCAACAACAATACTAAACAGTTGTTCCTAAAACTTGAGTTCCAAATTTTCCCCATCCCTCCCTCCCCACCCATTCCCTTTGGGAAGGCAGGCAATTCAATATAGGCCCTATCTGTGTAGTTTTGCAAATTACTTCCATAATAGTCGTGTTGTGTAAGACTAACTGAATTACCCTCCATCCTATCCTGCCCCTCATAGTTTCTATTCTGTCTTTTGATCCTGTCCCTCCCTGAGTGTTGACTTCAAATTGCTCCCTCCTTCCATTGCCCTCCCTTCCATCATCCCCGCCCTTGCTTATCTCCTTCTCCCCCACTTTCCTGTACTGTAAGATAGGTTTTCATACCAAAATGAGTGTACATTTTATTCCTTCCTTTAGTCAAATGTGATGAGGGTAAACTTCTTGTTTTTTTTTACTCAGCTCTCCTCTTTTTCCCTCCACTAAAGAGTCTCCTGCTTGCCTCTTAAATGACATATAATTTACTCCATTCCATTTCACCCTCTTTCCTCCCCCTACCTTTCTCTCTCACCATTTACCTTAATTTCTTTTAAGATATGGTCCCATCCTATTCAATTCACTCTGTGCTCTCTGTCTCTGTATGTGCGTGCATGTGTGTATGTGTGTGTGCATGCATGTGTGTACATGTGTGTGTGTGATCCCACCAACTACCCAGATACTGAAAAGTTTTAAGAGTTACAAATATTGTCTTTCCATGTAGGAATGTAAACAGTTCACTTTTGGTAAGTCCCTTATGACTTCTCTTTGCTGTTTACTTTTTCATGCTTCTTCTCATTCTTGTGTTTGAAAGTCAAATTTTCTTTTCAGCTCTGGTCTTTTCATCAAGAATGCTTGAAAGTCCTCTGTTTCATTGAAAGACCATATTTTCCCCTGAAGTATTATACTCAGTTTAGCTGGGTAGGTGATTCTTGGTTTGAGTCCTAGTTCCTTTGACTTCTGGAATATCCTATTCCACGCCCTTCGATCCCTTAATGTAGAAGCTGCTAGATCTTGAGTTATCCTGATTGTATTTCCACAATACTGGAATTATTTCTTTCTAGCTGCTTGCAAGATTTTCTCCTTGAGCTGGGAGTTCTGGAATTTGGCCACAATGTTCCTAGGAGTTTCTCTTTTTGGATCTCTTTCAGGCGGTGATCAATGGATTCTTTCAATACTTATTTTGCCCTCTGGTTCTAGAATGTCAGGGCAGTTTTCCTTGATAATTTCATGGAAGATGATATCTAGGCTCTTTTTTTGATCATGACTTTCAGGTAGTCCCATAATTTTTAAATTGTCTCTCCTGGATCTATTTTCCAGGTCAGTTGTTTTTCCAATGAGATATTTCACATTCTCTTCCATTTTTTCATTCTTTTGGTTTTGTTTTGTGATTTCTTGGTTTCTCGTAAAGTCATTAGCCTCCATCTGTTCCATTCTAATTTTGAGAGAACTATTATCTTCAGTGAGCTTTTGAACCTCTTTTTCTATTTGGCTCATTCTGCTTTTGAAAGCATTCTTCTCCTCATTGGCTTTATGAACCTCTTTTGCCAATTGAGTGAGCCCACTTTTCAAGGTGTTATTTTCTTCAGCATTTTTTTGGGTCTCCTTTACCAAGGTATTGACCCGTTTTTCATACTTTTCTTGCATCTCTCATTTCTCTTCGCAGTTTTTCCTCCACCTGTCTAACTTGCTTTTCAAAATCCTTTTTGAGCTCTTCCAAGGCCTGAGCCCACCTGACAACCCCCTGGGGTGTCTGGGATACAGAGGCCCCGCCCTCCACATCTTTCCCTGATGGCAAGAATATTTCCTCCTCGTCGTCAGATCTGAAAGTCGAGATCATTTGCATCTGCTCAAAAAAGCTCTCTATAGTCTTATTTTTCTTCCCTTTTCTAGGCATTTTCCCAGCCAGTTACTTGACTTCTGAGATTCCTGTCCACCCCCACCTAGATCTGCCCAGCTAGTGCTTGGGGTCTGAGATTCAAATGGGCTTTCCGCGGCAGGCGTGGCTGCTATTCAATGTGAGCTTTAGTTCTGGTGCTGGGGTGGGGGCAGGGCCACCTCCCAGGCTCAGTTCCCTCAGGGGCTTTATGCAGAGACCTTCAGTATTGGAGCGGGTGGGGCAGGGCTGGCTCCCAGGCTCAGCTCCCTCAGGGGCTTTATGCAGAGGCCTTCAGTAATGGAGCGGGTGGGGCAGGGCAGTCTCCCAGGCTCAGCTCCTTCAGGTGGTTTCTGTAGAGACTTTCAGTAATGAAGATTCTGCCTGCCTGCTTGGGGAGTCTCGGGGGCCGCCGCCGCTGCCTCCACCGCTGCCCCCGCCTCTGCCTCCGCCGCTTCCTGCCTCTGCCTCCACGGCTTCCTCCCGAGGGGGCCCGAGTCACGGAGACACCCCGCTGCCCTCTCGGCCAGCCCAGACGTGTCTCTCACTGACCTGCAGCGTCTGTGGGCTGAGGGACCTTCCCGGCCCGCCGGAGCTTCCGTCCCTGAAGCCTGCTCGGATCAGCTTCTCTGGGGCCTCGGCCAGGGCAGTGCTGGGGTGGGCTCCGCTTTCCGGGACACGACGGACCCTGGGGGACCGCTCTCCAGGGCTCTCTGGAACGGAAATCTCTTCCACTGTGTTTCTGCACACCCTGCAGTGATCCAGAACTTGTGGGGAGCTCTTCTTACATTAAATGCATGGGCTATGGGTTCGGAGCTAGCATATAGTGAGTCTTTCTACTCTGCCATCTTGACTCCGCCCCCCGCTCAAAGTTATTCTTAAAACAATATTGCTGTTACCATATAAAATGTTCTCTTGGCTCTGCTCCTTGCACTATCCATTATTTCTTGCAAGTCTTTCCGTGTTGGGTTTTTTTTTTTAAGATCATCAAGCTCATTATTTCTTATAGCATGTGGTATGAAATCACTTTTGGTCAAATTTACTTTCTACTATTTGTAGTCATCAACTAATGTAGGAGCTTCTAATCTTAGAAACATGGAAGAGTTGTAGGATGGGTCTTCTCAGGACCCCTACAGTATTTGCAGGCTATTTCACCGGTTAAATTGCCATAGGCTCAGGTGTGCTCTAAGTGTCCATTTGCTTGATCCAAGTCCTGAGTTAATAATTTCACCTCACTTTGTGGGGATTAAAGAGCATCCTCTTACTTTGATGTTCGATAGATTTAAGTTGAGCTGGAGATTTATGAAAGGCTGACTGTACGGTATCCTAAGGCACAACATGGATCCTTTTGAATGGCTGGGTCAGGGAATGAGTGCCCTTTTCCCACTGGACTTCAGGATAGATAGCAAGGAAGGCAGGTCTGTCTGCCTGCCAGCAGGCAGGAAGAAAATTCAAGCCAAGTCTTTTGGGGTAAGAGAGGAGTAAAGAAATATGTTAATCACACTCCCCGGGATTAGGGGTCTCCCAGGACTACATTAGAAGTCAATCCTTGGGGGAACAAGCTGTCTGCCTATTTGCAAGGAGCCACTCATCAAGGCATCCGCAGAAGAAAGAGCATTTATCCCTAAGGCCTGATCTGTGCTGGTCTGCTGGGGTTTGCATAAGTCAGCAGAGCTGTCAACAAGAGCTGGGAGGTAACTCCTAAGTGGCCAGACTGTGCTGCTTAGGACCTTGGGAGGAGCTACTCCATGCCATAGAAAAGATGAAGCATGTCACTGTTTTTCAGGAATAGTATCAGAAATTCGAAACTATCATGACCAATAATAGTAATGTCATTCTTAATAGTGTTTGTAATTGCTGTTCATAACCATGATTTGGGGTGGGGGGAGGACCAGTTGTATAATTTCATTGGCATAATGAATTCCTGATAAGGAAACCCTTCTCTACCAATGTAGAGCATCACTTCTCTACAGCTGAGTCTTGGAGCAACTTGTCTGGGGCCCTGAGATTCAGGGACTTCCTTAGGGCTACACAGCCAGTCCAGCTCTCTCTCCCCCACATCACTTTTCCTTTGCCTCGGTCATGCCTTTGCTCTCTCCAGAATCTTCTTTGCCTGCAGCATCACTGTTCCCCCATTCCCTAATTCCCTTTTCTTTGTTGTCTTTCCCCACTAGAATACAAGCACTAGCAATACTGGATCCCCAGTGTTTAGTTTGGCACATAGTAAACATTTGAAATATCTATGAAATTTTATTTTTCATTTTCTTGTTCTGAACTTAGCAAACAAGAAATATATTTGTTCTTTTTGAAAAAGCACAAGTTTTACACAATAGGCATTTGTGGTTTTGTGTGCAATCCTGTCCTATTCTGCCATCTACATTCTATCCCTCCTACCTTCCTTCCCTTCCACTTCCCACTGAGAAAGAAAGGAAAACAGAACCCCTGTTACAAACATGTGTAGTCAAAGAAAATTCCTGCACTGGTCATACTCCAAAATAAAAGTCTTCGTCTCCACTCTGAGTCTGTCACCTCTCTGCCAGGAGGGAGATAGTGAACATAATTTGTTCAGCCATTCCCCAAATGATGGTCACCCACTTAGTTACCAATTTTTTAATAAAAAGAATATATATATAATATAAATAAAATAATACAATATAAATATTTTTGCATATGTGGATGTAATGTGTGCATGTATGTATGTATGTAATTTCCTCTATTTTAAAAAGTCTCTTTAGGGTATGGATCTAGTCTGGGTGTCACTAGGTCAGAAATTATGCACAGTTGAGTGCTTTGTGGGAGGAAGAATGATCCAGATTGTCCCATCAATCATGCATCATGATGTCCATTTTCCTTCAGACTCTCTAGAAGTTGTCATCTTTCTTTTCCATCATCTTTTCCAATTGGATGGTTGTGAAGTGGAAGCTCAGAGTTGCATTATTGTGCATTTTTAAAAATATTAGTAATTTAGAGAATTTTTTCATGTCTATGAATAGCTTGGATTCTCCCTCTGTAAACTTCTTATTCATGTTCTTTGGCCATTTATTTATTGGGGAATGGCTCTTACACATATATTTGAATCAGTTCATTATATATCTTGGATATAGGACTTTTATCATAAAGATATTGCACAGATTTTTTTTCCCAGTTAAATATTTTCCATCTAGTTTTAATTTCATTGATTTTGTTTGTTTAAAAACTTACTACCTTTATATAATTAAGCTTGTTCATTTTATCTTCTTTGATATACAGATCATACCTCATACCTACATTATATACCCATCACCTAGTGTTGTGATATACACATAGTCCAAGATGTACTAGATTTGGAGCAAGTCTCAGCTCTTATATTTACCAGCTGAATGACTATGGACAACCTCTGTAAGTTTCTGTATCTTCATCTTTAAAATGGGTAAAAACAATACCAACCTCATAGGGATGTTGTAAGGCTCAAATAAGAGGCTGTATACAAAGCATTTTTTAAAGTTGCAGACAGCTTGGCAGTGGTGCTTCTGATCACGATCACAGAGAGGCTGTGGACATCATCTAACTGCACCCCCTACTTCGCAGATGAGGAATGAAGTCACTTATCCAGGGTCATAGAGGGAGTGAGGGACCACAGCTCAGTTTCAGATATTCTGATTCAAGATCTAGCCTTCTTTCCACTTTCCATTTAAATATGCTAATGATTGGTAGTAAAAATAGTTAAGAAGGTAATGACCTCTTTCTGTCCTATGTGTCCTTCAAGGCCCAGAGGGCCCAGCTCGCCTTGACCTCCGACAGCTTTGTCTGCCATGCCAGCTAACAGTGATCTCTTCCAGGGGGCTTGTTGATGTTAGCATTTCTGCCTAAGCCATACAGTTTGCCACATGGTTATAAATTGTCTTATATTGTCCTTGTATTGTTTCTTGTGTAGATATTTAAGTTATAGAATGAATTCCTTAAGGCAGAAACTGTATCTTAACTCTTAAAAAAATTTGAAGTAGTGATTTTTTAGGGGAAGATGTAACATCTTTTCATGTACACTGTTATAATTTTTAAATAAAGCAGTGAAACGTTATCTTGTATGTATCCATATTTTCCATGTCACTCTGGGACCCCTGACTGCTTTCCAGTTCTGTTCTGAGTCAGTATCTATTCACATTCACAGCTCTGAGCCCCCATTAATGTCTCTTTGCGTGAGCATACCAGATGGTTCATGAAATCAGAGCCCAAGACATTTAATTAAAACAAAACGCAAGGTAAATAACACAGTACTCCCCAAACAATATCTCTGTCAAGTAAAGGGGTCACATTACTCTAGGCATGATGTTAGAAATTAGTGTTTGTAGCAACTTTGGCTAAGTTGCTTTCCTTTCGATCTCTTTGTCATCTTACGCTTTTGTATCCCTTCCATAGCATGTACATAGGGCTGAGTCCAGATGGAATAGGTGCTCGTAATACTTATTAATTTTCATTTGACTGGAATGGAAACTTTGATTCAATTTCAGAAACTGTACAAATGTTTTTGCATATTTTCTTTGAGATGATTTCCTTTCTTTTTCCAATGAAGGAACATGTTCTTTGTATAAAGTTTATGAAAACAATGTAAAGGGAAGAACTTTGTCGCATGTGCCTCCAGTTAATGGAGTCCTGGCTTCATAAGCCATACCTTCCTTCCAGTTGGAATTCTTCATGACAAAACCATTGAACATAATCACCCTGAGGCAGCTAAAAAGATCTTTACTGTTGAGACTGTTCCTTTGTCCATTAAGAGTGTCAGAATATTAAACTAATGTGGAAGTGATCAAGAGACAATAGCTGTGATGACGTAAGATTTTTTCAAAGGATTTTTTCAGATTTATAGTTGTCTTTTCATGTTTTCTTTGAATGACTGAAGAAGTTTAATTATTGTGCTTTCCATCACTTAGTGCATGTGGCTTACTTTGGACTAGAAGAGGTCAATTCCCAGTTGCTACGGGAACCGGCTTGTCAGGGGAGTGTTAGCTGCGTCGAATAGTAAAGCTTTATTCCCCAAAGCAGGTTGTCAGATTCACTCTCAAGTCAAAATGCTGTGAAAATATTTTTCCTTTTTATTCACTTATACAGCAGTTCTCGAACAGCGAGGGTACTTTCTCAAAATCACACAGTTGGGTTCAAGTCGAGTGGCTGATGTGCTGGCACATCCCGGGGGAGCTCTGGCTGTGTACTTTCCTTGTGGGCCTCGTTTTAATTGTGCAGCTGACACTCAGCTTGATGCCTGGGGCTGTTTAGTCCAAGAAATAGATGTGAAAAGGCCTGTGATCAGCTTGGTGGAACAGGCTCGAGGTGGTCCTGGAGGCCTAGGCGCAGAGAGTCCGAGATTTTGCTCCTTCTCCTTATTTATTATGGACACCTTTCCTGTTCTGCTGCACACTAGACCTATTGCTTTCCAATTAGCAGATACCTAAAGCAGTCTTGCAAACATTTTTCCTGGATTGCCAGCCCTGTCAGATTCAGCCATCCTAGGCTATCCTGAGGAGATGCACTTAGCCTAATTGTAACTCTCCCTAGGCTAGTGGGCACATGGCTGCTTACAGAGATATCCTGAAGTCATACAGAGACATCTCTCCCTCAACACCATCTGTCCCCTCCCCCTTGGCATGTTGTACCCTGTGGGAGTTTTGCATATTGTGACACATCACTCAAAGGCATAGTTAATTGCCATCTTACCATCTCTCCAAGAAGTCTGACAATCAGATTGGGACCTGCAGGAACCTGCCTGCAAGTCCAAGTTTTCAGCATGACATTTCCTACTTTGAGGAAGTTCCTGGGGTGGAGGGAATGGAACTTTAATGATACTGGTGCTACATATCCATAATTTTGTGTGTAATTGGTTCAGTGCACCAGTGATTTTTTTCTTGCTTTGTAAAATGGTAATATTCCTCAGAGTTTGTCCTGGCCAGGGGGAGAGGCTGGTCTGAGCATCCCAAGCCAGCTTTTCCAGTGCTCAGGCAGGAATGTCAGTCTGTGTGTCTTTGTGCAGAGGCTGCTTACACACAATTACATTAGCCATTCACCAGAACTTAACCACCTGGTTTATTCCTCGGTTGACAAGTGTTTGGGGTAGAGTCAAATAAGGGAGAGACGAGAGCTGGGATGTTATCAGAGTTGGGCCTCCCGGTGGGCAACTTCCTTCCCTGATGTAAATTGACATTTTCTTTACAACTTAAAATATTCATTCTCAGTCAAGGTGTGCTTCAGATAATTTTCACGTGTGTTGCCTATGATTTCAAAATGGTGAGGACAGATACCATGATTGGATTTGAGTGGAGTGAATGTCCGCTGTCAGGTACATTCTCAGTAGTCTTAAAGACTCCCTTGGAGCGTGGAAAGGTCAAGATTTGGCCAGGGGTCATACACATGCCTAGCCTGTGTCAGAGGTGGAATGTGAACCCAGGCCTTCCCAACTCTGAGCCCAGCTAGGCAACTAGACACTAGGCAACACTGGCTGTATTTTACATGCATCTGTTTATTTAATAGTATGTGTAATATGTAAATCTGTCTCTTCTGTCTTTGAGTCTGATGGGTGATTGATGGTTTCCATTTTGGCAGTGTTTAGACTAAGGGAGGCGGGGGGAAGAGAGGGGAGAAGAAATCTGTCAAAAGGCATCCCTTGTTTCAACCTTGTTATATGAAGTTCTTCAACAAGGTATCTTGAGTAAGAAATGAAATGTCAGCTGTAATCTGTTTGTGGAGACATGAGTCTAGTCTGATGATGCCTTGGAAGATGAACCCAGCCCGTGACTGCCTCTTCTTTGTCTCCACTCTTCTTCAGAAGTCTTCCCTGAGAAGGCCTTCTCTTTTCTACCCAGGACCCCTTTCCTCCTAAGAAATTTTCACTCCACTCTGGGTGGGTTTGTAGGTATATAAAATAGGTATACAAACCAAACATTTACTGATAGTAAATCATAAAGGAAGTTTATTTTAAAACAATTCTCTGATATACGTATAATTTTGCTATTTATTGAGGATGAAAGCAAATTTGAGATGGATGTTCTTGTTTATTTTTACATAAAGAATTAAATCTCAGCAGAATATTTGACACTGCAGAACATAGAGCATCTTTACATTTTTCAGACTTGGTCCACATTTGGATTTTAGAATCAGCTGAATATGCTGCTTTTGGTTCTTGTGTGTTCAGAAGAAACCTTTTACTGTTGCCACATTTTTGTGCCCCTCCCCAGAATTCAGTTACTCGACCCCATGTGGGGTCTTGACCCACAGTTTAAGAAGTGGTGAGATAATAAGAGACTCTTATTCTGCCGCTTCTCATCAAGCACGAATGCTTTGAGCTGCAATGTTGTTGGGAAATTCTCAGCAGACACTGGAAACGTTTTAATAATTGAACTACATTCCTGCAAAAATAACCACTGAGAACAATGCCTTCCCCTTCTCCTAGGGGATTGCCCAGAAATGAATGTGGAGTTGGATAGCTAGCATACAAGCCATGTGTTTCTCCTATGAGAAAGCTAACAAACTTGGAAGCCTGATCTGTTTGATCTAAACTATTTCGAGAGAGTATTTTTAAAATTATCTTATTTTTTATGGGTGCATTTGTTTTTAGTATTCATTTCTGAATATGTGTATATATACACACACACACACACACACACACACACACACACACACACACACGCATATATGTTCACACATGCATGCCCCCTTTCTACCCAATGCACCATCCTTTGGAGGCAGTCAGGTAGACTAGTAAATAGAGCATTGGACCTGGAGTCAGGAAGCCTGAGTAGGTACTTCCTAGCTGTGTGACCCTGGGCAAGTCATTTAACCTCAGTTTGCTTCAATTTCCTCAACTTTAAAAGGAGGATAATAGTAGTACCTACCTCCCAGGGTCGTTGTGGGATTCATTTGAGATCATTTTTGTGAATCACTTAGTACAGTGCCTGATATGTAGTAGGGGCTTAATAAATGTTCATTCCCTTCCCTTCTTGTTCCCTGAATTAACTGCCTGATCCCTGTCCTCAGAGTCTCACTAATCCATCTTCCTTCTCCTAAGGTGCTAGAAGAGTGACCAATAAGGCAGCCCTCTGGTACGTGCCTCTCTCACTGAAGAATGTGGATAAAGTGCTCGAGGTTCCTCCATTGGTGGTAAGATGCCATATGATTTCTTTCCCTCTTACAAGACATAGAGTAGCTAAGTTACCTGAGCCCAGATGGATTGGGGGGCATTCATTTAACTGAGCAGTATGTGGGGAGGCATTTTTAAGCCCCTGTATCAGGAGCTTTAGCCAGGTGGCAAGCAGGACCTCCAGCACTTGTAGGGGTATGTGGCCTTCCTTGGTGCAGCCAGCCTTCACTCAGGATCAGTGCCTGTGCTGGGCCTGCTTCAGTGACACACTTGGAAGATGTCCTGGGAGCTGGTGACTATTGTAGCGATCCTTAATGTCACCAGTGTGGGCCCCTCGACCTCGTCCAGATGACAGCCATTCAGTGGCTCAGTGGGTTATGTGTGGCTAAAAAAATTCATCCCTTGGAGGCCAGACTGGCAGGGAACCGGCCCCTCTTGGCATAGGCAGGCACTTGGTCTCTTGCAGACAGGCACCAGAAGCCTGTCTAACTAGGGAGGTGATGGGGTTGTTGCTTGGCAGAACTGCCAGAGGTCTCTGATGGATGACCTAGCACTCAAGAGCCCAAGGCTCTCCACTCCAGGATGAGACCCCACTGTAGAGCAGGCAGCTAGGTGGCACAGTGTATATGCTGAACCCTCGATTTGGAGTGAGGAAGACCTGAGTTCAAATCCTGCTTTGACACTTACTAGGTGGGTGACCCTGGGCAAGTCATGTCATCTCCATTTGCCTCAATTTCCTCAACCTACTCTCAGGGTTATTTAGAGGAGCAAATGAGCTAACATGTAAAGTGCTATATGACAACTGGTTATTATAGATGATCATAATTCATATCTAGAAGGAAAGTTGTAGATGCTATTATTATAAATATTATTAGAACCATTTTAAAAATTATTTTACTGTTAATACTAAAATGTGATTACAGTGACAGGAGCCCTGGCTTCTGGAATCAGAGGACCTTGGTCCAGATTGCTAGATACCTGTGTGATCTTGGGCACGTTACTTTTCCTCCCTAGGCCTGTTTCGTCATCTTAGAGCCCTTTTGGCTCTCAGTCTCTCATCCTGAACCAGTTCATGGACTACTCCCGTGCCCCTGGCATTCTGCTGCTCATTTTGTGAATGTAGATGAGTATTTTTCTCCCCTTTTGCTCCATGTCATTCTGCTGGGATGATGCATGCACAGAGCAGAGGATTGAGTTCCTGTGCCCTTGAGTCATTCGACAAGGCACAGGCCAAGTTGCGTTTCTCTAGGTGATATGAGTCTAGCTGCTGAGGCCCCCTCTTGGCCTTTAGAAAAGCCAGCAGTGCATCTGTCTTTATTAAAAAGCCAGGGTGACTTCACATCAGCTCTGGGAGCAGTGATCTGAACCTTGTCACTATGAGCTGAATTCAGGATCTTAAATGTGAAGGATGAGACTGGAGAGAGTGGCAGCATGAGATGCTGAAAAATGCACTGGCTTGGGATTCGGGAGAACTGAGTTCTAGTTGAGGCTTCTCCAGTTCCTTTTTGCCTTTGGCCAGGTCGCTGAGCCCTGTCCCCATCCGAGCGTCCATCCCGTAGGGGTGTGGGAGGAGTTTACTGGCACTCCCATCCGGTGCCTTCTCCTGATCATCTTAGCAGTGGGACTTCACTTACAAATCAAGTTCCCTGGGCACTGTTTCCAGAATTTGAGCAGTTATTCACCACATATTTTGGTTAAGCTGTTCTCTCTTTTTTTTATTCTTTGTTATAGGAGTGAAGGCAAGGGTCTCTATTTAGAAATATAGGTGATGTTAAAACAAAAGATATCAATGAGATTTTCAAAACATGAATGATTACACCATGGTAATAAGTCAGATGAACAAAGATAATTATGATTTCTCCCTTTTAACTTGAAACAGGCAGCATGAAGGAATTTGGGGGTTTCTCTGTGCTTGGTGTAAGGAGAACATTCAGGGTTCAAGTGTTGTCTCCAATAACTATGTAACCTATAGCCAGAGAAGTGACTTTAACCTTTTGGTGGTCCAGGAAATTAATCTGAAAAGCTATAAGCAAGTGGTTACTCGTTTTTAGCAGGGAGTTCCTGCACTGGGAGTTCCCTCCAGGTCTGGGTTAAAGGTCAGTGTGAAACAAGTTGAATACTTTTTCCTGGCATCTTTCCTGCCCCTTACATTAAATCAATCATACAACCTGTGATGCATGTACTTATTTAGCTGCCAATTAAGGCTTAAAAATATAGAAATCCCTTCTATCCTTCAGGATTTCATATTTAAAGCGGAAAGGGAGCTTTGCAAGATCTAGTCTATTTCCCTTATTTTACATTCCAAGGAATCTGAGACCAGAGTTGTTGAATACCCCAGGTCCCACAGTGGCAGAGGAGGGATGCAGACCCAGAGGGATGTGTCCCGCCTTGTAGATGGGGCATCTACCAAAGGAGCTCCTTGGGCAGAATGTACTCACCTTGTGAGGAGATTCCTCAGAATCCCTTTCACAACATCAGGGAGGATAGAAAAGGAGAAGAGGAGGGGATATGGATTGGGCCCAGAGCCAGTGCTCTTGGGGGATGTGGCAGGCCATGTTTCCATCAACCCCCACCCTCCCTTCTTCTAGTAATTAGCATCTTCCTCCTACTGCACAGAGGAGCACAGAGGAGCTTTTTTACACTTATTGTTTAGTGGGATTTGATAAGACATAAATATCAACTTTGCCCTTTTTAGAGAAGTGTATTTTAAACCATCCCTCTGATTGTAAGTGGGGAAAGCTCCAGATGGAAAAGAAGATTTAGATCTGGAAACTTATTCTTTTGTTACTATTTATTGAACTCTCCTACACCTGTGAAGTCTTGGGTAAAACCTTCAGGTGCATTTGAAACATGTCATTTTTAAACAGGCAAATGCCTGAATAAGCCAGTATTCTGAGGAGGCCATGAGAGAAATTGTTCCTTTAGCTTTAGTACTGATTGATACTCTCTTCCTGTGCTGGCATCTTAAATTAAAACAGCCAGATGCGTCTCTTGTTTGTTTAGAAATGTATTTTTCCCCCTGCTTCTCTCTCCTTGAAGATTGACAAAGTCTTGGCTTGTATGATGACATTCATAGAATGTCAGATCTAGAAGGAATCTTAGTGATCATCCAAGCCCTCATTCTACAAGGAGGAAAGTAAAACCTAAAGAGAGTGAGTCACCAGCCAAAACTAGGAAGTGAAAGAAATCCAGGCCCGCACTCCTAAATCTGGCACCACTCCCTTCATGCTTTGGGAATTTTTCTTTCCCATTTGGCTAAGGAACAGCCCCCACTTCAGGGGATGATGTTATAGTTGGCTGGGAGAAGGTAATATAAATCACAGGGAGAGGGGTTGGATCAGGTAGTCAGTCAGTAAACTGTGGGGTGTATGGGGTGTTTCAGGAGGACTAGCACTTCTGGTGTAAGGGTTGTTCATCCACCTTTGGTGTCCACCTTCACTCCACCTTACCTGTGGCTCCAAGAAGCTGTGTGGTATGCACAGCAGTCACACCCTAGCCTAAACCAGGCTGAAAATCAGATGAGTTAGCGTCAGTGAGTTAGGGGGATGTCAACTCCAAATATGGGAAGACTTTCCCGGTGGAATGGGCAGATGAAAATGTGTTCCACCAGCCACGAAGATGACTGAAGAAGGTGACGTGGAGTGCTTCAATGTTGGTCAGGTATCAAAGATGCCCAGGCCATCTTCTGCATCTGGGTCCATCACCGGTTGTCCTGACATTTGTTGTGACTCTGGGAGAGAGTCAGTTAGCTGACACTTTGGCTAACCTCCTCACTTAAATCCTATTCCTGCATCACCGCATGATGTCATTTGTACTCTTTGAAAATGAAAGACAAACAACAGCAAACATTTATTAAATGCCTTTGGTATACCAGGCACTGTGTTAAGTGCTGGGGATATTAAGAAAGACTGCCTTTAATAAAAATAATAATCCCTACCCTCAGGGAGATCACAGTCTAATGGGGAAGACAACATGTAAATAGTTTGTGTGCAGCTAAACTATATACAGGTTAAATTGGAAATAATCAACAGGAAGGATGAGAATCAAGGGGGATGGGTCATGGCTTCCTGTAGAAGATGGGATGTTAGCTGGGACTTGAAGGAGGTCAAGGAATCCAGGAGACAGAGATGAGGAGGGAGAATATTCCAGGCATGAGTGACAGCCAATGAACATACCTGGAGCTGGGAGATATAGGAACCACAGCAGGGAGGTCAGCATCTCTGAGGTGAAGAATATGTGGAGAAGGGTATAAGGTATAAGAAGAATGGAAAGGTAGGGGAGTTCCGGGTAGTAAGGACTTTGAATGTCAAACAGAGGATTTTATATCTGATCATTTAGAATAGAAGAACTTGGGGTTTTTTTTAAATTAAAAAAAATTTTTAAACATTTATTTAGTATTTTATTTTCCTCCAGTTACATGTATTAACAATTTTTAACATTTGTTTTTAAAACTTTTATTCTCCCCCGTCATCCTTCCCCACCCTGCCCCCCATTGAGAAGGCAAGCAATTTGATATGTTATACATATGTATACTTTGGTTTTTTAAAAAAAGTTTTCTGAAAATAAATTTGAGATAAGGGTTATTGCCATTTTAGATGGATTTCCTGAATTGTTTTCTACCTCAAATCTCCTTAGTTTGACCCTAAGTAGAGTTAGTGTGGCTTGGCAACTCAGTAGTTAAAAGTACTTGTTTTTTTGATTTGACCTATAATTTTTAAAACACCTTAGAGTACTTTATATATCCTGGGTATTCTTTGTATTGGGGTATAAAAATCAGTTAAAGGAATGGGGCATGTTTAGTTTGGAAAAGACTTAAGAGTCCTGAGGTTGGGTTGATGTGGTGTCGGGCATATGCAGCTGTTGCGGGGACGAGGGAAGTAGACTTGGCTCCTGAGATAGAACCAGGAGCAATGAGGTGACAGAGACAAATTTAGGACTGGTGCTAGGAGTGGAATAGTGTGGTAACTGGCTCCTGTTCTGGAGTAGAGACCCATTTGTCAGGGCTGGTATGGTAAGGCTTCATTTCTAGCGTGGGCTGGTCTAGATGGCCACCCCAGCTCTTTCCCAGAATCTGTGATCTTGTATAATGATTCCAAAGAAGCAGATTTCCAGAAGTAGTGGCCTACTGGAGACAGGATTAGACTCACTTAGAGTCAGGAAGATTTGGGTTTTGGTACCTATTTTGTGACCCTCTCTGCGCCTCAGCTTCCATATCTGTAAAATGGAGATAATTATAGAGCCTACCTCAAAAAATTTGTTGGTGATGACGAAGTGTTTTGTGAGCCTTAAAGCACTGTATGAATAGCAGCTGTTGTTATTCTCGTGTGACTGTGGAAAGAAGTTTCTGAGGATGCTCATAAGACTGATTTTTTTTGTCCTCCCTTTTTGAGGAATGTTGACTTTTTTCTTCTTCTAAACAGATATTTCGAGGGAAGCTTTCAGTTTAGTCATCAGTTTTCCTAGGTGAACATGGCATAAATTCTGCTCTCACAGCAGTAACCTTTTGACTGTGGGACGTTATTGAGATAACTGGTTTAGTTGATTGATGGAGGAAAAAGTTTAGTTGTCCATTGTAACTTAAAACACTCACTGTTGTGGCTTTTCTCCTTTGGAGCCCCTCAGCTTCTGCCCTACTCTTCTTTAGAGAGTGTTCTCAAACTCAAGAAATGGATAATTAACCACAAAATTGGTGCTCAGTCACTGTGAAAACAAAAAACAAAACCCAGAACAAAAGAGCTTATAAGAACCCACCATCAGCAGGAAAACGGAGATTGCAGGCTTTTCAGTCAAAGTCTCAAAAGCCCCCTGGAATGCATTCTCCCTTGCTGCAAGACTCTGATTGGGGCAGATTGGGTCTGTGGAACTAACGCAGGCATCTCAGTCAGAGTAATCCTGGTTTATGGTGGGGTTATGTGGTACAGCTGTGATACTGTCAAAATAGTGTGGGAAGGGAAATGGAGGGTTCCCAAGGATCGAGAGCTAAGTGAGGGGAATCCTGAGTGGAAATGAAGGCAGGCAAATGGTTTTTGGACCTGAGATTCTCCTACTTCTCTGCACTGTATCCTTTCACTCGATAATGGAATGGGCAGCCCATGTAGAGCAATGCTGGGAATGTACTCACACACTGCAGAGATGGGGCATCTTCCTCCCCTCCCTTCCTTTGCTCCCAGCCTTTTTTGTAATGATGATACAGCTGCTGCCATTTTTCCTATAATGCTGATGGTTTCTTTAAAAAAAAATTATTTTAAATAAATACTAAAACAAATACAAAATGAGAAAAAGGAACATCATAAACTTAAATATAAAATAAGAAAAGAAACAAAATGTCATGTGCACAGCAGAACCTAGGAGAGGATTCACAATATAGCAATAACTTATTTCAGGAAATGTTATATGTTAAATGTGTTAAATACTATGTGTTAAGTTGAAAGTTGTCCATTTTTTCTTTGCTTCCTTGATGATGGTTTTTTCCACTTGCATCTTATAAACTGGGAAGACAGACAACTTTAAAAGCTTTATTTGTGACAAAAATTAAAATATTTAAAAGGGGGAAAAATAAGCAAAGAAAATGAAGTCTTTTGTAGGCCCCAAGACAGAAGGTTTGGGTCAGAATGATGAATGTAGTCAGGTGCCTGTGATTCAGGGGTGATGGGAGCTTCTTGCAGGAAGTGGAATTGGAATACCAAGGAGAGAGAAGGACGTGACTTTCCAGCATGGCCAATGAAAAGATTTGTAGAGATGTGTTGGGGAGTGCATCATAAACAAAGAGAGGATTGTATGTCTGCTGTCTTTCAAAGAAAGAGAACAAAGCATCAGCAGCTGAACTGTTTGAATGAGAAAATGTTATTTACTGTAGATTTTAACTTCTTGGTTCAGAAACGCCTGAGTGACCCATTAGTCTAGCGTCAGAAAGGCCGCCTTAGCTGCCCCCTTCCTCTTCCTCCTCATGTGGAAAGTTCACCTGGTGAGTGGGGCCAAAGACTCTGAGCAGCCAAGAGACTTTGTGGCCCTTTCCAGGAATGGGCCCCAAGGCAGTTGCAGACTGTGACCTGTGTGTCTTATGGTTTTCCTCAGTACACCCGAAAGGAACAAGAAGAAGAAGGCAGAAAGAGATATGAAGCTCAAAAACTGGAACGTATGGAAACCAAGTGGAAGAATGGGGAGATGATGCAACCTTCTATTAACCCAGGTAACAGCCTGCAGCCTTTCGCAGTCATTACTTTAGATACTGCTAATCGAGCTCTTTGTAGAAGTAGTCACTTATTAAATTAATTGTCTTGGGTTAGACCATCTGTATCACTTCCCTGCCTGCTCCATGGGCTAAGAAGGAGCACGCCTTGGTGTCATTCCATCTGTACCCTATTGAACCTCTGCCAGTGTCAAATGAAGACCTGGAGCCTCCCCCAGCATCTCAGTGAAGAGTATTAACTTCACAAGCTGTTGCAGGGAGGACTCGATGAAAGATTGCCAGGGCCAGGCCACAGAGATGTTGGTCAGCAGCTATCCAGTGCTTACAGGGAATTATGGAAGATTGTGCTAGATGACTGAGCACAGTTATGGTCCCATCTTTCTGAAAGTTTACAGTTAAATAAGAGAAATAAACCTTAGAAAGAAGAAAGTTTGTAAGGATCCAATTGCAAGAAAATTGTTGCACCTTCCCTATGTGTTAAGTTAGAGTTTGGTTTCTTTTCCCTTTGTTGCCTCTCCTTTCCAGTTTTTCTTTGCTCATTATCTATTTCGGCCAGGCCCAAATTTACAAACAGGTGAACCAGCCAGAGGACTTGATGTCTCCTCTAGAAATCCCTTCTGTTTTGTACATAGTAACCGCTTATATTCCATAAATGGTTCCACAACATCTGTTACACATGTTTCTTCTTAGTGTTTCATTCTTTGTGTGCAGGTGTGACCTTGGAAAGCAAACCCAGTGTACCCAAAGAGTAGATTAATTTGGAATGCTTATTCTGTTACAGAAGGCCTCTGCATTTTATGAGATGGATCTGTATCTCAAGTTTCTTTTAAATGGGGGACTTCCTGATAATGAGTGTTCACACAATCATTGGCTTTTGAGGAATAGTATATTTTTTTCAAAACAAGATTAGCTAAGTAGAATTAGAGCTTATCTGTGTCCTTGCCCAAATTTTGACTTGTGTGGCTTTCTCTGACAGGACTATTACTTATTTTGTATTTTGGCTCATTTTTGGGTAAGATTTCTTGGTCTGAAGCTAAGGTTGTTGGCATACAAACCTTTTTTCCCTCATCATCAAACCCTGATACCATTCTCCAAGTTCAGAAAATAGCCTCAATGGTAATTGAAAGAGTCTGTTGATGCCAGTGAGGTATGAGGTGGGTTTTTTCCCCATCAGGTGTGTGTAGATGCACCATTCATTAGACAAAGAGTGATGTAGACCAGAGAGAGGAGCAGGCTCACAGGCCTGGGCTTGTCTCAGCTCTTGTTCTACTTACTGTGTGTATCACTTGGCCTCTCAAGTGGCCATTCTCTAAGACTGAATTTCTGAGGAGGCACAATTTACACTGGAGAAGGGGCTCCTCACAGGGAGTTCTCTATATCACTTAAGTCATGGATCTGGTCCTTAAGATTCCTAAGTGGATTATTAATTTCGATCAGAAACAGAAGTGTAAACCTTGTCACTTGATGAATGATGATGATGTAGAGCACACCTTGAGAAGCATGAGGCTGGCTATGACTGGGTAGTCATTATTCTGGGGAGCCAAATTTGCTCATAGTATCAATCTGTTTGCCTTCTTTCATATTTTTATTACACTTTTCCATACTCTAAGAAAATATTTATAGTAATCTAAACTTTAGTATTTTTTCTCAGGGGTGCTTGATTGTAAACAAGGTGCATAAGATTTTTTTTCTTTTTTAAAAAATTAGCAAGGACTTATTTTCTCCCTCTCCCTCCTCCTCCTTTTAAAAACAAATCCTTGTAACAAATATGTATAGCTAAGCAAAACAAATTCCCACGTCAACCATGTCCAAAAATATGTTCATAAGATTTCTTAACAGATTCTGTTGTTATATTCTTTGTCACTGAGAGGTGGCATTTTGTTTTTTGAGATATTTAGATGAATTTCCTGTTATAATAGAATTACCGTTCTGTGATCTAGTAGGAATCCATCTTTCACATTTTTACTTTTAGATATTTTTCTTAAAGAAATTACATTTTTCCTTTGTTTTGTCTATTTCGTTTGGTTTCTAATTTTCTTTCCCAAGAAGGATGAGGTTGGAGAGGAACCAACATGTATAGAGCTGGGTAATACCTGTAATTGGTCTCTAGAGACATAGCCTTAAGGGCTACCATCTGACTGGCATAAGCCAGAAACCTTTGTTTCTTGGCATAGGTTGGGTGAGTTGGATGTGTCTTTATTGATGTGGAACTATGGCTTGACCTGAGTGGAAGGGAGTTGGAAAGTAGAGAGAATGTATGTGCTATGAGTATCTTTGAAATGTTTAAATGCTTAGGGAATCTTTAAGGTAAAAATTTAAAAAAACTTTTGGGGTCAGTGATGATGCCTGACAATCTTAATAAAAGTGATTCTATTTTGGGGGGTGGTAAAGAGATGCAAAGTGTGAAATGCCTTTTCAATTTCAGGCAGCACGTTTGATTGAGCATGCAGGGCACCAAAAAGACTGTACTATCACCTTTACCCTCAGGTCTGCTGGGCTAGAAGGTGCTGAAAGGACATTTTTATGCTTAAAGCCTATGCAGTTTCATCATCGAGTGTACTTCCTCCATTGATGCAGATTGTGATCTGTTTATAACTTAACATAAAGTCTTTAAGAGCCACTGTAAAATCTGAAAGCTGTGTCTCTGACTGTTGGTAACAAGCATCTACTGAGTTAGTTAAGTCCTTGGACCCCTGATCAGTCTGTCTCCAGGTCTGTCCTCCAAGCCTTTGTAGCCTAGTTGGGGGTAAGACCTATAAGATCTGACACTGCCCATGGGGCACTGAGCAGGAGAGAAGCCTGGATCCACCTCCATGCTACAGAGATACCCTAAAACATGACTGATCTTTACTTTGTATCAGACACATTTAGGAACGTGGCTTCTGCCCCCAGAATATGAAAGTGCATTAAAAGAATTCAGTAGTAGTTCAAAATGACATAATATTTAATGTATTTCTTTGTAAAAATTATTTTTTCATCTTTCTAATGTGCTTTCTTCTCTACCCTGCCCCTAAAACCCTTCCTGAATTTGTAAGTCCCTTCGGAGGACAGAGCATAATCTCAAATCTTTGTGGCAAGGGATAAGCTAGTTTTTGAGGCCCCTTTACAGACAGCCTGAAAGGTCTTTAAGAAACATTTGGCCTTATTTCTTCTCCATTCTGCCTTAGTCACAAGGGGAAAAATGCAGTTACCTTGAGAGTTTGGAGGAATCTCAGACTTCTCAGCTGTAAATATGAGCTCTATTAAACCCATGTGATGGTCTGATTAAATACTTGTTTTGAGCATTTTGGAGTTCACATAAAGTCTATTCTCTTTGTGAGCAATAGGATAAAAAATGAATTGGTTTTTATCATAGCGAGTTTTTTATGTTAAAATGTGTATGATAAAATGTTAGCACATTGATTGTTCTCTTGAGAGTTCAGATCTGCTCCAACCAATACTGTGCTGCTCATGGGAAGTCATTACCAGCTAGTGTGTGCTGGAGAGATTTCAGGGGGTCCTTTAATCTGTCAGCCCCCCACTGAACTAAGTAAGCTCGTCCTATTAGTAACTGGCCTATTTTCTAACTAGCTTGGAGGAGAAAGCTTGGATTAACCTGCCTGCCCCATTGTTAGGGCTTACCCTGGAAGGCTGTATTTCTTTTTGAAATCCTTCCTAATCGAATTCCAGTGCTTTTCTTTGGCCTTGGCTTTCTGTCAGTGTAAATGCCTTTCATGTACTGGAGAACTGTTTCTAAATTAGCCTTGGCATTTCTAGCCTCCCTTCTGTTGGCTCCTTTACTTGTTCTCCTCATTAGCCCAAGTAATTCTCCTTCTCCTGAATTGGTTTCATGCTCTCTGTGCTTCTTTAGGGGCAGAGACTCCAAAGATGAGACACCACTTGGGATAAGGCTGGGTCATATAGTCAGGCAGCAGTGGAATGAGGGCAGAAGACCCAGATTCAAATTTAGCCACTGACACTTGTCACCTATGTGACAAGTCGGGCACCTCTCTTAGCTGTCAAGTGAAGGAGATGATGGAGATCCCTTTCAGCTCTACTTCTGTCACCTTCAGAAACAGAAAACACTGAACACATTTCTTCTCCACCCCTTTTCTGATTTTCCCAGGGTAGGTAAAGTCAGTGCCTGGTGGCTATGGAAGGAGGTCAGCTCCGCTCCTCTGGGAGAGCCCACTGTCAGTGGTTCTGTATTTCTTCACTTTAAAACTTGGGAGTCTCTGAATAGAACACCTGACTAATTTATAAGAGAAGAAACTGAAATGGCCCGGGTTTGGCTTAAACGTTAATTAACTCCTTTAAAAAGAGCAGTGATGACACATCTAACTGGCCAGGGAATAGCATTTCAGATTACCTCTCTTGATTAAATGGGTTCTGATGAAATAAGGCTTTAGCAGTTTTAAAACCTCAGCTGAGTGGTTTTTTAAAAAATCCTTTTTCAAATGATATAGGTTCATAAGATTTTTTTTGTCAAGATATTGCTGTCTGGGTTGATCAAACACTTGTTAGAATGAGCCAGAGCAGTAGGTCTGGAGAACGTGGCACTGCAAAGTGAGTGTTCTTCGAGGGTTCTTTGAACAGAGCACCAAGCAGATGGTAGCGTTTGTTGGTTTCAATGCCTTTTCTGTTTTCTATCCGCCTGCTTCGCAGATAGACAGACTAAAGGTAAGAGTCCTCTTGGAGAGGTGTCGATGTTGTGGTGTGCAGGAATGCTATGTGGATGGGGATGTGTGTGTGTGTGTGTGTGTCTGTCTGTCTGTCTGTCTGTCTATCTGTGTGAGAGAGAGCCCATCAGGCTGCCTTTCCCTGTGTTTCCGGACCAGGTAACTGGCCCTCTTTAGGCTTCAGTGACAGGTGATAGCATGGCACTCTGGTGTATAGACTTTAAGCTGCTGTTAAATGTGCTTGGATTGGTTTTTTTGGGGGGGGCGGTAACCAAGGAATGTTTAAGCTGTCAAATGATAAAACTGAAGCATGAAATGCCAGAAGAAGAGAGAAGAGATTAAAGCCAGCCACATCCATAGCACAGAAGCCTCCTCTGTCTCTTAGGAGTCTTTGATGGCTCCTTGATGTTGCAGAAGTTTCTTGTAGGCCCCTCACTTGTTGCTTGTTGATGCCTCCCACCTAGGGGATCCCAATCCCAAGCTTCTGAGGATCAGAGCTTGGGAGCTCTGAAGGCCACAGTGTGGACTTGTTTGTTCGGAGGCCACGCTTCTCTTTCCCTGAGCTTTAGCATGCTGTAGCAGCAACAGCACATTCACCTAAGAGTCCCAGTTGAATGTGCTGATGGTGCCAAATCACTGTCCTACAAGGCCTTATTCCAAGAGCACTCTGAGCCCTTAACATTCTGGTCAAAACTCAAATAAGGAAAATGCTAAGTAAATGATGACTATGAAGCAAGGGAAAGTCAACAGGGCCGAGGTTAGGTGGTGGGAACGATGTCTCAGACCATTCTTAGGCTTCTATGACCAGCAGGGAAAAACAAAAATGGTTCTTTTAAAGTGCTGAGCCCCATTTACTCAACTGCACCATGAACCAGAGCCCCACTAGGGCTGGGAAGGTGTAGCATTGCTTCATGATTCTCGGGACTTGCGGAGAGTAGATGTTTTCTCCAGTAGCGCTTTCAACTTCTGCTTAGATTTTAATCCTAAAATCCTTTACAGCTCTGAAGTTTGAAAATTAATGTGATTCCCTGAAGTTTTAGAGTGAGCATATAAGGTCCCCTGTGGCCCACTTATTGTTATTATTATAAATGGAGCATTTATTCTGCTTAGTGAATTTGGCAAGACCCCTTCACGGTACTGAAATTACTGAGGGCCACAGAACACGAAGCCTTGCTGGTGTCCGCATTATCTACTGGATGAATCAGAACATGACTGTCTTGATGCAGGACCTCATTTCAGCTGAACTGCAGCCCTGCTTGCTTGCACCTAACAACTGTCAGACAAGCTTCAGTCCGCATTTTTAAAAAGTTGCGTAGTTGGTAGCTGTCACAGCCCCCTAGCCATATAGTTATCTCTGTAGGCTGTGGTGGTGGTGAGCTCCATGGTACTGAGCACATCCCCAGCCAGAGGCCTCAGAGAGTACCATTCATTTCCATTTGAGTCAGCTTCCTGACGGCTAGACTGGTTTTATCTGAATGGTTTCTGCAGGTATTTCCTTAGCACCATTTAGAGCTTTAAGGCATTTGCCCTGCTTCTGGAGAGTTAAATCTCCTGGAACAGCATGTTGGGAACAGAAATGACCTGGTGGGAGGAGATACTCTGTGGGAACTATGAACCCTACACCAGCCTAGCCAGGAAGACAAGGCCAAGGAGGGTGACCACATCTCATCAGTGCGTGCCCATTATTTTAGGAAAGCCAAGGCCCTGGTGCTTGGCTGGTCTCAGCAAAGGCCAATGTTGGTCTTACTGTTTAACTACCAATTGCTCCCCCCCTCATTTTCTGTATTTCACATCCAGGGGCCTCATCCATTCTTCAAAAATCCCAAAGCCTGTTTTGAGACCATACTTTTCCATACAGAAATACATGGAATAACTACAGCCTACTCTCTTCAAAGACTCCCAGAGGTTCATGCTCAGTATTGTCAGGATTTTGGAAGCTTCTCTTCATTTGGTTTAAGCTCCTCAGGGAAGAGCGTCCTTGAAGCAGATGGGCCATGAGCTAATCGTGATCTCTTTATTCATTCCAGAGCCGTATACCGTCAGCTACAGCCAGTCCACCTTGATACACCTAGTGGGACCATCGGATTGTACTCTCCACGGCTTTGTGCATGGAGGTATGGAAATGGCTGCTGCTGTTGTTTTTCTATTCTGTTGTTTCTTGGTAATATCCCTCAGGAAACTGTACTGCAGTGTGACCCAATTTAGGCTCTTGTGTTTAATGAAGTATAAATTCAAACTTTAAGAGGTTGCATAATAAATGACTGAAATGTTGTTGGTTCCTGTCTTTACAAATTGGAAATTAAAGTTGGATGGATGAATGCATCACAATGTACCTTTAAATGCCTTTTATCGATTTGGCTGCACGGTTTCTTATTTACTGTTGGCCAGGGCCAAGGTTTCAAAGGCTTATGCTAAGTGTAACATTTCAAAAGCTGAAAAGTGGGACAGCTCATGGAAATAGATTAAGCACTCTCAACTTGCTTGCCAGGTCTGAGCAGAAGGCAGAGCAGCCTAGATGGTAAAAATTAACCTATTCAAAGAAGGGTCTAGAATTGGGTCTACTTATCACTGGCTGTGCAGTGTTGTGTGGGTGAGCTTATTGACCAGCAGGGTTTTGATATCTCAGCTCCTCATTGAAGAACAGGAGCCTTGCAGCACTGCAGTCCTCCCAGATGGTCATAGGGCCCTGTTCACCAGCTACTGCAACTGCGATCTTTGTGTGCTACAGTGAGCAAGGACATTCATATTTGGTCCTCTCCATGATGAGAGAGAGTATGCAGCCATCTGATGCTGATTTGCCACGGAAATGGACGCTTGAGTCTTTTGGAATGCAGGTCCCTGATGGAGGGACCTTTCATCTGTGACTGTGTTTCTGATATTTAAATAGAAACTTCCATGCTAGAGTAAGTCTCTTATTGTACCTAGTGTTTGGAAGTTTTCACCTCAATATAGGCTTCTTTTCATTGCCTTCTTTGATCCAAGGGCCTTTCTGGCCTCAGGGCTGCCAGGACATTCAGGGACTAAGAGGCTTAAAGCCCTTTAAAATTTCACCCAGGTATAGAACTGTTTCAGAGTTTGCTATAGAAATCTAAGAGCATGATCTGTGCTGCATTCACTGAGTCTCAATGGCCACAAGCACATTTTACCCATGTTTGTTTTGGAAGTATTTACGCAGCAGCTTTATAATGCATCATTTGCCTCTATTATTGTCAAGGTTTTGTGCCTGCAATTTTTGAAAATGTGCCCAATAATTTTTACCAAACCCACTCATCTACTCTGGTATCCAGGCGCTCACCAGGAGCTAGTGAATGAAATGAATACCATATTGAGAATCATTGAAAGCTGTAATTTTCTTGTATTTTCCTATAAAGAGCTGTCAACAAATACAGGATCTGAAATCATTTGTATCAAGACTTTTATAGAACTGAAATTCACTAGATGCCATTTCCAGAAAAAAATCAAGTGAAATGGGTCTTAATTCAGCCTTTATTCATAAATTCCGTGCTCCTTACCTTTGCTTCAGAAACTCCTGCCCATAATCTGTGAATTTGACAGATGGCTTGTTCCTGGTCCTGAGGGACTTGTTTACGTCTAACCTGGGGGTGACTGACAAAGGCTGCAGAGATGTGGTACCCAGGACTGAGTCTGGGGACTTGGAAATCAGAGATTAATAAATCCAGTGGCTTCGATGAACTGAACAAGGAGGAGTTTAGGAGCCCTTTCTTGGGAGCTGCCCAGTTCCAGGTCAGAGGTACAAAAGATAGAGTCACATGAGTGCCTATCACAGGACTCCCAGGTTAATGGTTTCATAAAATGTCTCTAAGGAAACTTTGAGAGGATGGAAGGGAAGATTGTGTCCCCCTGAGTGCCCCATGCTCCCCTTTCTATACCCACTATGCATATGCCAGTCTCCTGGCTCTGTGAGAGCGGAAGGAAAAGTGAGTTTCAGGGTTTCTCCATTCTGAAAAGACCCAGGCTAGAGGTCTGTGCTCTGACTCTGTGCTACTCCGTTGTTCTGGTCCCCAAGCTGTCTGAGATTCCTGGCAAAGATGACAGCTTTTCCTTCTCTCTTGCATCACTCTGGGTTGAGTCTGAGGGTTAGCCATTGGGGAACATCTCCAAATGATCAGATCCATGCAGCAGCCATTTGGATTAGAATGTTTACCTTTGGTTTTCAGTTGTGCCTCAGTACTCCAGTGATGTGTGATTCTGTCAGTGTGGGCACTGTAGATAGTGGTGACAGACTGCAGCCTCTGAGAGCCTTGGAGAGTTGCTGGGGCCCCTGACTAAGCCAGGCTGTTTCTTGGATGACGAAGATGCAATCAGGGTTCAGCTGTATCTTTGTAGTCTTTCTCTATCTCACCAGTGAGTTGTATTTAATGCCATCATGTGCTTCCCCCGCTACTCTCCCAACTTCGAGATCCCAGGGCCCCCTTCCATACCAGGGAACCATCAGAGGAGGACTCAGATGCTTTTTATTTTAGATTTTTTATATTAGCAAAAAAGATGCCAAGTCTTTCTTGATGTAAGTTAATGGATTTTTCTGTGTGTATGATGGAGACATTTCAATCTAAAGCTAAAGCAATGAGTGGGACTTGATCCATTCCCTGAAATGTTTTGCCTCCCCCTTCTTGCTGCTATGAAGCTTTAAGATGCCCTGTCTCTGCTGAGATTAATTTCCATTTGGCACCAAAGAGTTCCTCTCCCCATTTTCGTGAGCACGTGTTCGTTTGTGTGCTGGGTTCATGCTGGTATCCCAGCACAAGGGGGGAGCAGTTCTGGAAAGGCAATCTGAGTCACTCACTCTGCTCTGTCGGTGGCAAGAGTGCTAGCCAAAACATTCAATTGGAAACACACGTTGACTTGCTCCCTGAGCCACATAGAGATTGATGAGAGCAAGATGTGGGGTGGGCCCTCACCTCAGGGGGAGCCTATTCCATGTGAACTCTTCACTTGGAAATCTTTCAGTGCCTATAGATCCTGCTCTATTGATAGTGGAAACATCTGGTATAAGAAATACTTTCAATGGGAACCAGAAGTACTAGGGCCCCATGAGAAAATATTTCTCTCCCTTCTTAAAGTACTGCATGTTTCCCAGTGGTAGCATTTCTGTTATCTTCCCAGGAGGAGGGAGCTTAAGTAAGCAACCTTCTGGATCCTCTATGCTGCTAGGGGTTGTGGGTGGGGTTGAGAACTTGGTTGCTATAGTAACCTTTTATTATCTAGCTGTTATCCTCTTTTAATTACACCATAAAAGACCCTTTGGGAAAGGAGTATTTAAAAAAAAAAACCTTTAGGTATGAATTTAAATGACAATAGTAGTTTTGATTTAGGAAAAAAGCAGTGGTCTGGGTCCCTGAGCTCCGTGACTGTGACCGGTCTACAATTGCATTATCTTCCCAGCCCTCTATTCTGGTGTAGGTGCTTTTTTCCAGGTCTGTGGTTCTCTCTGTGCCTTTCCCAGCTTCTCTTTTTCCTTTACATTTAACTGAATTACAGTATGCTTCCATTTAAGCTTAGTGGTCAGGGAGGCTTGTACAGTCCATCCTTGGAAGGGGAATGTTTAGAATTCTTTGATTCTTCCTTCTCCAAGTATGTTATACTCACTGAGCCAGGAGATTGAAAATCGGGTTGGGGCACACATAATGGAGTTAGAAAGAGGAACTTGGGGCACTGGTTGGTTGGTTATCGGGCAGCTAAACAGCATGTCAACTGTTCCTCAGCTCTTTCTGAAGTCACACTGGCTCTCAGGTAGATGACCATCTTCCAGGTGAAGGATCAGGTTATTAAGGAAGACTCTAGCAAGAATTTTGCCAGCAATAACTGAGAGATCTCGCTGTGATTGTTGCAGGACAATATTCTCTTTACCTTTACAGATATGGACAATGGAGGCATCCTTGAACTCCTGGGGGTTACCCTCCTCTTGCCATATAACCTGGAAAATTTCAGTCAGTTTTTGTATAAACAATGATCCCCCTACCTTGTAAATCTCAGCTGGAATAGAATCAGCACCAGGTGTTTTGCCACATGAAAGGAACCTAATGACCCTTAAAGCATCTTCTTCAGTTGGAAGTTCAGCTAAGGAGCGATTGACTTCAACTTGAGGTAAATGGTCAATGGTCTCAGCATTGATTAATGTTGGTCTGCTGAGAACACTATGGAAGTGTTCAGCCTATCTCTCTAGGATCATGTCCTTATCACTAATCACTATGGCTCCATCAGCACTGAATAGCTGTGATGCAGCATAGGTTTTTGGTCCATAAATAGCTTTCAGGGAATCATAAAAGTGCTTTGGATTGTTACAATCAGCGCAAAATTGGATTTCATCTGCCTTCTTATTGAGCCAGGAATCCTGCACCTCTCTAAGCTTTGCTTGTACTTTGCTTTTGATGGAATTAAATGCTATCTTCTTAGAAGTGGATGAGCCATCCTGCTGGTAAGTCCTGTGGAATTTTCATTTTTCATTTAGCAACTTCTGAATTTCCCCATCATTTTCATCAAACCAGTCTTGGTGTCTGCGAGTGTTCTGACCCAGATGAGCAAATGCAGTTCTGTACACCAAATCTCTGAAAGCTGCCCACTCCTTTTCTGCTCCAGTGTTGCCAACTGTGGGTTGGCTCAGCTTTTCCTCCAAGGTAGAAACAAACTGTTCATGTTCAGAGAAGTGCTCTAATTTGTTGACACTGATTCTTCTGGGTGGTCATTTTGCCTTGGAGGTGGCACTTTTGATGAATGAGAATATTTAGCTCGGAAAGTCCAGCACTCATTGCCTTTGTCACTCTCCCATCTTGTCTGTCTCTTGTCTTTACAATCACATAGTCTATTAGATGCCAGTGTTTGCTGTGAGGGTGCATCTATGAAGTTTCATTGTGTTTAGGTAAACAGAAAACAGTGTTGCTGATGAAAAGGTCATGTGATGCACAAATTCTTCAGCAGTAAATGACCATTGCCATTGCTTTTTCCAGCTCTATGCCTCCCTAGGACTCCCTGCTGAGTCTGGTAGTCTGAACCTACTCTAGCTTTAAAGTCACCCAGAATTATAAGCTTGTCCTCTTTTATCCACTAGAGGGAACACAAATTGCCCCTCCATTTTCCCAAAGTTTCCTTGGAAAAATTTTCTGAGACCATTTTCCTGGGAGTCCTTTGTGGGCACTCATGTGATTCTGTCTTTTGCAACTCTGACTCTGAATTGGGCTAGTTTGAATTCAAGTCCTCAAGAAGGGGCTCTTAAAGCCCTCTTTGTTTAGCTCATGGGAGCCATTGGACTTATTAATCTCTGATTACCAAGTCCACAGACTCATCCCTGGGCACCACATCTCTGCAGGCTTTTCAGCCACCCTCCACTTTAGACATAAACGAATCTCTCAGGATCAGGGATAAGTCACTATGTCAGGCCTTTAACAGGAATGGGAATAAGGAATACTTTATTTTCCTTATTGCTTGATAGCCTTTTGGAACTGATTTTCCTGAAAAGAAATTCTATTTCCAAAAAAAATTCAGCAAATAACATTTCAGGAATATATTTTAACTATATCCTACTTAGGATAGATGATTGGAAAAAGAAATTGAGGGCCCCAGATCCATTTTGAAGATGATATTTGTTTATCTTGAATGGGTTCTGGAGAATCCCGGCTGCCCCCACCACCTGCGAGCCGAATGTGTATGATTATGCATACTGGGATAGGCTTTTGGCAGGCATTTAGGTGGTTGATTTTGTGCTATTGATAGGCTGGCTATGACCTAAACTGTTGGCAGCTTTTCACAATTTGAATGATAAGAAATCTGGTAGGTTGCTTGAACAGATGCATTCACAGTACTTACAGTTGTATAATGGGATGTGCATAGTATCCAGTTACATCTGTAGGGAATGGTGAGTATGAAGTGGGTTTAACAGCGTAGTCTTTGTTCAGGCTCTAGAGAAGGCCCCCATTAGCCTCCTAGATAGATCTTTTTGAGTGGAACCAGGACTATGTTTCCTGAGTTCTAGATCTGTGTGTGTGTGTGAGAGAGAGAGACAGAGACAGAGAGAGAGAGAGACTGAGAGAGACAGAGAGAGACAGAGATTATCTACAACTGAAGAATTGCTTTAGCTCTAGGCAGGAGCTCTGGTGAGTCTTCCTCCAAAATGACATGATGACAGTGATTGTTGACTATCCCTGGAGGCAAATTTCTGTATTTCAGAAAATGAGTTGCCAGGATTCCATTGTTTTCTACCTTTTGCAGTTTTCTGTCTACGAACATATCTATCAGAGAAGACCTTTCTCCCTTCCACCTTTCCTGTCAAGCTCCTCCATCTTAAGAGAGGGGTTGGTTGTGTTCTGGGTCAGTGGGTTCCCAGAGTTAACTCTGATGATCCAACAGAACTCATAGGTTATGTGGGTTAATGTTCTTCTGGAAAGGAATAATGGGTTAGTTAGTGATAGTAGTAAAGCCTCTTATAAGTCAGGTTTAATGGGCCACTGTTTGTCCCTGTTGACATTAGTGCAGAGTAGAGAATACAAATCCTGTTGGGAGCAGCGATAAGGAATTTGTTTTTCTTTCACTAAGTAGTAAAATTTGGCCACAAACTGGGCCAAGACTGCCTGGGTTCATTGTCCAAACTTGATACCATAGAGAGGAATAGATACACACAGATATGCAGAAAGAGGAACCAGAATCTGTCATGGAAAGGAGACAAATCTGACTCTGTCATTATTCCCGAGCCTGGCCAGGATGAAATCTGGGAAGGGGCAGTGTTTCCAGAGAAGTCTACCCTATGCAAAAGAAAAGGAATGTGGGATCGAAGCACTGCTCAGGAAGGTATGCTCAGAGCTAGAGGAGAGGTGCCTGATGCTGCATTTGGTTGCAGGTCAATGGAGAGAAAAACAAATCATTTTGATATTGGAGTACACTACAGTCAGTCTTCCTGAACAGAAAAAGGAAATATCTGTGGTATATAGGAAAAGATCACAATCTGGCAGAAACATCTTCTAAGTAGTGATGGGGGACTTAAGTTATCTGGACAGCTGCTGAAACTCCAAGCCAAAGCAGAGTAGCTAAGAACGTCTTTTATTTGCCTTACTAACCATTTCATACTTCAGAAGGTAGAAGGTACCAACAAAGGGAAATTTATTCTGGGTCTAATTCAGACCTGCACAACTTGACAAAAGGTGGGGGCCAAAATTAAAGAAGGCTCAACTTCAGGCTGCAGATGGGTTAGAGTAGAGACAGACTGACAACGATTGGTTGCTACAGGTCACATGAGTAGCAGGAGAGTGTACAGTGGCAACCCTACATTTTTTGAGAACTGCCCGAAATCCTTTGGCAGGCAGCAAGTGGCAAGGGGACCGTATGTTGTCCATTACTAATGGTGGAGAACTCTTGGAATAAATGGTCACTCCTTGAGTTAATGATAGACTGAGGAAATTCAGGCACAGGCTGTAAACAGATTTTGAGAAAGCCAATTTAAAGAGTTTAGAGGAAATATCAGTTGGACAACCTGGACCAAAATGTTATTGAAATGGAAAATGCGATCCACGGTTTAGGATGTACTGAATGGCTCATGAGTGGAAAAAGTTTAAAAAGCCCTGCTCTAGAGGGATCAGATTGTCAGGAATGACATTCTGAAGACCCAGAAGGAAGCAGTTACAACACGGAGGAAAAATGGGAATTATGTGAAGAGACAAATGTGGATGCACAAAAAACTTCAATGATTTAGATGCGGAAGCCAGGGGCTTCCGAAAGAGGCTGAATGTAAAAGTGTCACAGTCTTAAAAAAAAATGTCAGGAATGCCCAAGCTAAGGATCGGCTGAGGATGACAAGAGAAGTAAAGCACAACCAAAGGAGTTTTATTAGCTTTATTGGAGGGGAGAAAGAAGGATCAGAGAAGGGATGCAACCTTCATAATCAGCACTGATGACAGGAAGATGGTAGAGCTTTTCATTTCTAACGTTGCTTTCATTTTTCTCTGCAGTTGGAAAATATAGAGCAAAAATGACTCAGATAAATTTGTACCCAAGATAATTAAGAAACTAGTAAGAGAGCACTAAGATGAACTTAGTCACCTGACCCAGATGGAAGGATATCCTTGGACATCTGAGACACTGTCAGTGATATTTGAAAGATGGAAAATGAGAGAGGTATCCCAAGACTGGGGAAGGGCAGATGCTGTCCCAATTTTTAAAAGGTGGATGAGAAGAAGAAAGAGAAGAAGGAGAAGGAGGAGGAAAAGAGAATAAAGAGTATAAACTATAGGCTAATTTTTTTACTTCAGTTTCTGGGAAAATCCTAGCATAGCTCATTAAAGAGATGCCTGGCAAACATCTGGAAAGGAAGCAGTGATGGCTTCATCAACGACAGGCTGTGCCAGACTCAACTGGTTTCCTTATTCTGATAGCATTACTAAGCTAGTGGATGAGGGGAACACCATCAACATCATCTCCTTAGGTTTTTGGAAGAGCTTTTGCTCTAGTAACTTATATTGTTCCTATGGAAAAGATGGAGAGATATGGACTAGGTCATATACAATAAGATGGATTCAGACCCTGTTGAGTGTCTGGATTCAAAGAGATTTGATATCAGTGTGGCAGGAGGTCTCCAGCAGAGTATCCCAGGGATCTGTGCCTTGACTATTTTTATCAATGACTTGAGTAATAGCATAGATAATCTGTTCATCATATCTGCAGAGGTGTCAATGCTAGGAGGTATAGCTAATAGTCAGAATGTCAGTTCCAAAAAGATCCTGAGGGGCTAATAGTTGGGTCCACAGACTATGGCTGAGGTTAGTTGTTATGGTCATCAAATTTGCAGATGACACAATACTGGGAAATAATAGCAAACGTTGAATTATAGTCAGTAACCAAAAAAAGATAATGACAGGCTAGAGTACTAGGCTAAATGTAATAAAATGAAAATGAGTAATCTTATACTTGGGTACCAATAATCCATGGGCAAATGGCAGTTATGAAAGAACTCTGTGGGGTTTAGTGGTCCGTGAGGTCAGAATGAGCCAGTAGTGGGACATGTGGACCAAAAAACCTATAATGTGAAATTGGGATGCATTTGGGGAGGTCTAGCATCCAGCAATAGGGAGAGTTTCATCCTACTGGCCTTTGCCCTTGTCAGAAGCTATCCTCTCATGGAACTTGTGTTCACTTCTGGCTACCATAGTTTAAGGACATTCATAAGCTGAGAATATCCAAAAGTGGGCAGCCAGGAATGGTGATGGGCCATGAGTCTAGGTCCTATGAGAATTAGTTGAACAGCTGGGAACGTTTAGCAGAAGACTCAGGAGAATAGTGCGTGAAGGACTGTCACATGGAGGAAAGATGAGACCTCTTCTATTTGTCCCCAGATGGCAGAACCAGGAGCAGTGGGTGGAAAGATGTTTGTTTAGGCTCAAGGTTAGGAGAAACTTCCTAACAATTTGAGCTGTCCCAAAGTGGAATGTGCTGCATCAGGAGGGGGTGGGTTTCCTCTCTTTAGAGGGCCTCATGCAGAGGCTTGTTGGGCATGTTACAGTGAAGATGCCTTTTGTGTAGGGGTTGGACTAGGTGGCTTTTCCAGCTCAAATTCTGGAATTCTTGTTATGAACAATTTGGGCCTATTTATAAGGTCCCTTCTAGCTTTGGTTTTATTTTATTCGTTAGTTTGTTTGCTTCAGTTTCCTCTGTTAGACCCCTAGAGAATTTTTCCTGACTGTCCCTGTGGAGGAAGATTGGCTAATGCTACCTGGGTGGTGGTTTCTTATGATTGTAAAACACCTGGATATAAGGAATGGTTAGCTCTAGACATCTGGCTCACAGTGTAATTGTCCACTTGTGTATGACTGGTGTTCACTTGCTCCCCAAGGAAGAACTCTGGGTCTAACCACAATGCCTGTTTCTCTTTGGCCACTCTTGGATCTTCCTCCATGGCTCTCTGTCCTTCCAGCTGAAAGGCTGGTATGTTTCCGTTGCTGGGGGACGATCTTTCCTTCTTGAATTCTAGGTCATGCAGTCAATTTAGAAAGCCTTCCATTGTTGATGCTTGACCTTGAAAATTTTCTTCTGGGGTGCCGTATCTAGGATCTCTTCTGTGTCATTCATTAGGGTTTCCTTTCCAATTGGCCAAATTCCTTAGTGACATGAGGTTTAGATACCTTGTAATGTTCTCATTTACCATGATGAATGAAGGAATGAATAGTATATGCAGAATAACTTGGATTCCTGTCCCCTTGTCCCACCCTCTACCTTGTCATAAAAACACCATCAAACACCATCAAAAGTTTGGCATACTTACTTGGAAAATGTACCGTTTGTTATGTTGTTTCCAACTAGCAGCAGCAATCCATGAACAGCATGTTTTTTATAACTTGAAAAATGCTTTTCTTAAACACAGAATAACAAAATTAGCTAAATCATATTTCAGACCACAGGATAATCCAGGCAAGTGTGAAACAAGTGAAGTATTTTAGCCAAAACATCAGTATATGATATTGTTTTTTAAAAGACTCTTACCTGGTCAAAGTCATAGAATTCCAGACTTCATGAAGGAGCCTTCTGAATACCCCTAAATGGTGATTGCTTTCCAAACAGCTCTGACCCATGGTTGGGCAGCCTCTGCTTGAGGGCCTCCAGTGAGTGGGATCCCGCCCCCACCTCTTCAGACAGCTCCCTCTACATGGGACAGCTCTAGTTGTTAGCCAGGTCATCTTCACAGCAACCCCCCACCCCCAGGCAGGATGCTGTTGGTCCTCCTAGTGCTGCACCCATAGACCCAAGAAAACAAGTCTAACCTGTCTTCCTTCTATAGGGATCAGGATAAAGCAGTCATGCCCCCCACTCCCAAGTCCTCATTGTTTTAGGGCTAACCCACATGCTCTGGGTCATGTGCAGTGAGGACTTAGAAATGTGTCTAAATGGTGCCTTTTGTGTTTCCATCATAGTCCTTTCCCATCCCCAATGAGCTTTGCCTTGTGATGGAGAAAAATAATGAGTAAAAACATCTGATTTGATTGACAAACATACACAACATCTTGTGTTAGCAGCCCCCTTACATCTCTGTGCCACAAGGGTTATGATGTGGGTTTATTACCTTATTTCTAGAACCTTTATCATTTTTTTCCTTTATTCAGAATTCAGACATCCTTTTAGTGACCCTTTCCTTTACACCGTCGTAGTCCTTGTGCATATTGGTCTCTGGGTTCTGCTTGTTTCTCCGTGCATCAGTTCCTGCACATCTTTTCACATATCTCTGAATTTCTCACATTTCATTTTCACCTGCACAGGAATTTTCTTGCAGTGCAGTGACAACTAATGCTTACTGTGTGAAAGAGACCCCTTCTGCATGAAGGCTGTCCTGATTCCCTCCTCGCAGCTCTAGTGCTCTGCCTCATGATAGGACTAATTCTCTACAAGCCCTGTCCCCTGGTAGAACGTAAATGCTTTCAAGCAGGGGGTGTTCCTTTTTTTGAGCCTCATGTCCCCCGTGCCTAGGAGAGTGCCTATTGGTTGATTGGCTCTCCACAATGCTGCCCACACGTGATAGTTAGTTACAGTCTTTTTTTCGGACCCAGCACTCCTGCTACTCCAGTGCATTAGTTACTCTGGTTAGTATTCATCTATACTTGGTTCAGATTCAGAGGAACACAAGCAGGTAAATTCTTAATGCAGAGAGAAGAAGCCACTGCCATTTGGGGAGTCTGTTGCTAAATCTGGTTTTATAATAATTCCCTTGTTTGTTACACAAAGGGTGGTTGTTTAAAATAAGATGAAGTGCCTCTGATTTTCTTAATATAGTAATCTAAGACCCTCATTCTGTCACTTAAGATTAAATATAGAAATGGAACAACTAAAATGTCTACCTACTGGGCAGTCGACTCTGGCTCCATAAATGGTGGTTCCGTTAACTGCAGCTTTGGGGTAGTTGAGAAACATGACCTAGTCCACCACCACTGCCTTTGAAAAAATAACATTCAACATCTATTTTTAAACCGTCAACATGCTGTCAACACTTTTTAAAGATCTGTTAAGGCAGTTAAATGTTACATTCAAAAATATCTTTCATACCAGATGTTTATCTACATGTTAGCAGCCAAGCAAGACTACGTTTTCCTTCCCATATTTCCTCAAACGACTGAAATATCCAAGGATAGTGAATCCTACAATTTTGTTGTCATCAGTTCAGTTTCAAATCTCAGATTATAAGTACAGGACCCAAAAGACTGCAATTTGCAAAATTTATTTTCTCATCGTTAGGATGCTGACTGTTGTCTCTGAGTTGAGACTTACGACATGTTCCTAGAAAAGGGACCTTTTTAAGAATAAACACCCAAGTATTTTCAAAACACTTTAAAATGAAAGTCGTAGGATGGCCACATAGACAGTTGATGGCATATATTTAAAGAGCTACGTATGGTTTTCACAGGCAATGTTAGGTAGTAGAAGTAGTAGCTGTAGATTTGGAGTAAGGTGTCTTGTGTTTAAATCCTGCTTCAATGCTTATTTCTGGGTTTTGTGACCATAGATAATTCACTTACCCTTCCTTATCTTGAAGATTGCTGGTGATCATGCTTTGTGTGCCTCTTTCACAATGTTGTGAGTGAAGCACCTTGTAAGACACAAAATCCTGTCTTATTATGGTTAACTGTATTTTGGAGTTTTGTTGTTTTTTTTTGGTACATTTGCAAGGAAACCAAACGAAAAGGAAAATTTATTATTGACTCACAGTTTAGTATCAGGTAGAAACAATTCTGAAAGGAATCAAAAACTCAAGAGACAGAGTTTCTGGGTAATTAATAATTCATTAATTCGACTAACTGATAATAAATAAATGGTCAGTGCTCTTTCTCCGTAATCAAAACCAAAACCATGGAGATCACTGAATGTTTAAATGGTACCCCTGACAGGTGAAAATGGACCCTGACTGGTGAATAGTTAACGAGAGGTTAGACTCTTAGAAGAGGTGGTAAGCTAAAAGTCTTCATCGCCTTCTAATGAGAATGTGACTTGATCATGAGACTCAGCCACTTTCAGCAGTCTGGGTGAAGGAATCCTTCTCCCCCCAGGCCACTGTGGTTGGTTTTCTCCATCATAAGTTATCCTCTCCAGTGGAGGGCAGGAATGACTTACTTGGGGGCTTATTTCCTAAGGACAAGAATTCATCTAGATTCTGTTTATACTTTAAACAGAAATAAGCTCTTCTGGTTGAGTGAGGTCCTGTCCAAGCTCATTGAGAAGCATCTTCCCAGAGGATTTGGACACTCTCATCTATCATTAATATGCTTCAGAGACTTACTGGCCTACAGGAGCTAGTCCCTGAATGAGGAAATAGAAAGAAAACATTTTAACCCTAATATAATAATTGGTTATTAATATAATAGAAAAATAATAATTTCAGTTCCTTTAATAAAAGTAACATGTGTAATTATCATGACCAGACTAGGCTTTGGAAAAATAGTTGAGAAAATGCATATCCCTCTTGTGAGTGGAGAGGGGTATGTGTTGTGGGGTGGGGGAAGGTGTACTTTTCTTGCACATTATTTCATACACTTTCAGATGTAGCTGGGGTTGGTTGGTTTTGAATGATTACTTTTTTTCTCTTTTAATCTTAGATGGAAGGGGTAGAGATATTCAGAAATAAATGTGATGTAAAAACAAAACAGCAGTAAGAATAAGGTAAATTTTGAAAAAAATAACCTTGGCAAATTTCAGTTTTATAAATAAGCATTTCTGACAGAGTTGGGTAATATTCTAGGTAGCTATGGGAAAGAAAGAAGTTATAAGAAGAATCTCTGGGCTTTCTCAATTGCTAGCTCTTTAGTTGCAAAGAGATCTATCTGGTTTTGTAAACCTGAATCAGAATAAATTCTTTACACTTGAAGGTGTATTCATTCTGTGCAGGCCATTTGACTCCCTCTTCAGTGACCCAAGCCAAGCAGATACAGATCTTAGAAAACAAATTCAAGTAGGCCTGAACTTGGCGAAATTGCTCCCACACTAGCATTGTGAAGGAGAGATTGTAATAGTGTCTTACTCTATTTCTGAATCTAGAATATTCTTTTCCTTTGTAAGTGAGTTTTGTTAACCTGAGGTCCAGGAACTTTTTCTTTAATGTTTCAGCGTTACTGGTTTCATTTGTAATCCTGTGAATTTTATTTATGCATTTTAAGACATCGTTCTGAGCATAAGCTTCACAGCTAGAGGGGCCATGACACATAAAGGTTCAGAGCCAGGCTTTAGATAGCCATAGAACAGCAAGTTTCCACAGGAGTCCCCCAGCCTGGTGTGTGACAAATGTGTGAGATCTGAAGGCTGCCTTTGGGGGTGCGTCCACCTCACCTTGTACTTTGTCCTCCTGATTTATTTGGTGTGCATCCTTTTGCTTCTCTCAGCCTTTCTTGCCGCAGTTCTTTTTCCTTGACAATTTCCCTCCTCTCCTGTAGCAGCAGACAGTTATTGTTGAGACATCCTCCCTCCCTCATCCCCAAACAGACTTGTACTTCACAAAATGTCCTTGGTTATAAGCTTTAAGTTGTTAGGTGTTTTTTTTTCCATCTCTTGTTTTCTGTTTCTTTGAACAGGAGTCCCTGGAGTGGAGAGCCTTTTCTTGGCTCAGTGTGTGCTTTAAGCATAGTCTAGGCATGGCTAGATTGCCCACTTCCTTGATGTATTATGTCGTTGGAGTAGCTTCTTATATCTCTAGCCCAGATGCCCCTGATCCATGCTGACAAAAGAAGCAGAAAGAAGGGCTTAGGGATAGTTATTATTTAACTTAAAAATGTCTCATGTATTCTGAACCTAGTAGTAACAACAACAGCAAAAAAAGTAGCATTCAAATGCACAAATGAGAATGATGATCATCTGCGAAACTGTAAACTCCTGTTATTTACAGTTTGAAATGTTACCTTTAATAAGAAAGCAAATTTAAAAGTAGAAAAAATACATTTTTCTTCTAATGTTTATGACTCTTGTTGTTAAATTGTGAGATCCTTGAGGGGAGGGGCTCTCTTTTGTGTCCCCAGCGCTTAGCACCGGTACCTAGCACATAGTAGGTACTTAGTAAATGTTTGTTGATGGATTGATTTTTTTAGGGTATTATAATTGGTTTGTCCTCATTGTACTTTCTTTGCTTTGTGTCACTTCATAGAGGGCTCCCCATATTTCTTTGTAGTCTTTATAGTTATCATTTCTTATGGTGCAATTATACTCCATCCAGTCCATCAGCAGACATTTTTAAAGTGCCTACTACTTGCTAGACCCCGGAAATACAAAGATAAAAATGAAACTGATCCTTTTTTTGAAGAACTTAAATTTTATTGCTGAACACCAGATATACATCCATTAAGTACATACAGAATGGCCACAGGTACCTGCAGTTTCCTCAGTTCACAAGAGGTTTCCAGTAATGTGGATGGACCTCTTATCAGTGTCCTCCCAGAAGTCTGCCCTGGTAGGGCTTCCCCTAGACTTGGCTGTCTCCCCACATGTCCAGTGCACCTCCTGTTCTGTCTCCTCCTGGAAACCAGCCCTTCTTTGTTCCTAGGCTTCCTCATTGCTTCTCTAGGTACCTATTGTCCCCCCTTTAGAAAAGAAACTCCTTGAGGGTGGGTTTTCTTGGTATCCCCAGGTCCTAGTGTGGTGTCCAAGTGATGGATTCTTCTTTAGAATTCCTCCCTTGTTAAATATTGCAGCCTGTTCACAGCCACCAATTACCCTCTGTATGGAATTAATTTTTAATTCTTCAAAGACCATTGTATTCCATGTCCTGCTGTCACATAGCAGCAGATTGTTGACATTAGAAAGTTAGGCCTTTGCTTTGGTGGCCCCTCTGAGATCTTCAGAAGAGTTTTGCATTTCCTGGAGGTAATCCAGCCTGCTCTTCTGTTCAAGTATGGGCACAACTCCCACTGAATCTAAGGGAGATTTAAGGCAGACACTCAAAGAACGACTTTAACTGACAGGTGGCCTCTGAACAGAGTTCTGAAGGAAGGTAGGGCTTCTGAGGGCAGGAGTGAGGAGAGAGGGCCTTCCAGGCATGGGGAACAGCCTGAACTAAGTGTGCAACCAGGAGATGGAGGGTGTGAAGACAGGGAGAAAGCCAGTTTGTTCTGACCAAAGAGTACAGGAAGGAGAATAGTATAGCATTATAGCATAGTATAGCTAGAAACAAAAGGTAGGAGATGGCCAGAGCAGGCTTTAAATGCCAAACAGAGGAGTGGGTATTTGGATAATTTGAAGGTAACAGGTAGGGGAGTGACATGGTTGAACTTGGCCTTGAGAAAATCTACTTTAGGCAGGTTAGGGAATGGATCAAAAACTAATTTGGATAGTTTTGCTATAGTCTAGGTGAGGGGTGATGAGAGAAACTGTCAGATGTAGGAGACTTTGTGGAGGTAGACCTGGCAAATGATTGGCTGGATGAGGTCAGAGGGAGGAGTTGAGAATGACTCTAAGTCATTAACTATGAACCTAGGTGACTGAGATGCCCTCAATTGAAAGAGGGATGAGATTGGGGGGAATTAATTCTGTCTTGGTCATGATGAGTTGAGGAAACCTATGGAATATCCAGATGGAAATGTCTAATAGACAGTTGGTCATGTGGAACTGGAAGTCAGGAGAAAGATTAAGGCTGGAAGAGTGTAGATTGGAGAGTTGTCTGCATGGAGATGATACTTAAGTCTTGGGGAGTTGATGAGATAACAAAGAATGTACAGAGAGGAGAAGGGGAGGTTCCTGGAGCCACATCATCCACGGAGACTATAATATAGGTGATTTGTTACATTAAAAGATCACAGTGTGTTCAGCAATTCCCCAGTCTCCAGAACCCATGAGTTGTCACTTTTCTTGCTATTATAAATAATGCTTCCTGCAATATTATTGGATTTAGACAAAGAAATATCTAGTAATCTAAGTTAATGGATTTAAATTGCTTTCCAGAGGAGGAAATCCTGTAACAGACACTCCAATTGTGATGTACTGGCGACCTTAGAAAAAGGAGGATGCTCCCTGTCCCAAGGCAGCCCTCCTAGGTCTCTGCCCTATGAGGGCCAGCTCTTTGTCTCAGAATTGAAGGGTTAACACCTATTTGTTGTGGTTCTTCGCCAGCACTGAGTGCGTTGGGTCCTCATTACCTTTGTGGTGATTCCGTGGAGTTTCGGGTCTTAGTACAAAATGGAGGTAGTGCTTTGGGACTGGTCTGGAAGCTTCTTCTTATGGTGTACCGTTTGGATCAGAAAGGGTTGTCTTCTGCTCAGCCCTCTTCCATTCTTTTGACACATTCTTTCACCCATTTGTAAATTCCGAGAAATAGCAGAGCCTTGTAGGCTCTTCTCTGAGAGGAGAATTCACTTCTTTCTCTGTGGAGCTCCTACCACCTGCCTGTGTATTAATTTAACATAGGTACTCTATTACTAGAATATTCTTCTTGTGGATTATCAAAGAGCATTTTGTATCCCAGCTGTAATTTGTAGAAGAATTTATAACCACTTTTTAAAAAATTTATTTTCCATTCCCTAAAGCCTGTGACACATCAGCCACATTTATATAAATGAGGAAACAAAGGCACTGAACGGAGAAAAAGAGCAGCTCTTTTCCTAAAGTAGGCCATAAGTGCTTTAACAGCCATTAGGGCTAGTTTCTGCTCTCCTTCCATCCCTAATGTGCGCTTGGTCTCTTCTTTCTTTTGTAGCCAAACCCTTTGAAAAAGCTGTCTACTTCCTTTCCCCTTCTTCCTTAACCCCTTGCAACGCGGCTTTTAACCTCAGTACTCAGCTAAAAACTGCCCCCTCCAAACTTGTCATTGGTATCTTTATTGCCAAGTCTGACCATCTTTCCTTAGTCCTCGTCCTTTTTGATTTAGCTGCTGCATATTTCTGGGTCGTCGTTGTTGTTGATGTGTGTGTGTGTGTGTGTGTGTGTGTGTGTGTGTGTGTGTGTGTGACCATCCTCTCCTGGGTCTTCTACTACCTGCTGAGCACTCTTTCTCATCTCCTTTGCTGGCTCAACATCCATATCGTACTCCCTAATTGGGAGTGTTCCTCCAGGTTCTGAGCTGGGCCTTTTTCTCTTCTCCCTCTGTACCCTTTCTTCATTATCTCCCCAGCTTCAATGGATTGAAGTATTATCTCTGCGCAGGTGACCCTCAGACTAACATATTCAGCTCCAGTCTCTCCCTTAAACTTTCTTCCCATATCACCAACTGCCAGTTAGATATTCCTGATTAGATATCCCAGAGGCCTCTCAGACTCAACATATACAAAATAACTCGCTGTCTTTTTCCAAAACCCTCACCTTTCCCAGATTTCTCCCTCTTGGGGCAGTATTATCCTTCCAATGATAATCTTGGCCTTATCCTAGATGTTTCATTCTCCTTCACCCCACATATCCCATCAGTTGCCAAATCCTGCTTTTTCTACCTTCACAACATCCCTGACATCTGAACCCTCTTTCTACTCACACAGTTATCTTGTTAGTTCAGGCCCTCACTGCCTCTTGCCTCAGTTATTGTGACTGTCTCCTAATGAGTCTTCCTGCTTCAGCCCTCACCATGCTCCAAGCCATCCTATGCTGCAGAAGTCATTTTCTTTGGATGGAGATCTTTCCGTAACTTCCCTACTCAATTCACTCTGGTGGTTTCCTCTGGCCTCAGGGACAAATTCTGAACCCCTCTGTTTAGCTTTGAGAGCCCTTCACAACGTGGGCACACTTTCCTTGGACATCCCTCCTCCTCCTGCACTTGAAGATGCACCCAAGCTAGCCATTTCTCTGTTCTCCCAGCTGGCTCTCCATTCCTCTGCCTTTTCAGTGGCCATCCCTCACACCTGGAATCCCCTCCCTCTTCACCTCTGACTCACTAAAGACCTCTCTTCCTTCCTCTAAAACACAGCTCAGGTGATACTTTCTGTATGAAGCCTTTTGTGATGTCCCTCCCCCCTCCAACTACCTTTTATTTAACTATTTTGTATATACTTATACTGTGCATAAATTTTAAAAATATTTTTGCAAGTCCTTTTTTCCCTCATCCAACTCATTTGTAGTAGGGATTTTCTCTCTCTCTGTAGTCACGTCAAGGCAACCAGCATTTATTGTTATTCCTGCTCCACTGCAGGAGCTAAGCATACTAAGCATACCCCATTATCTGCTACTGTACCTGGCACACACAGTAGGTGCTCAATATGTACTGTGTGATGTGGCACCTGTGTGTGGATAGGTGGCTCCTTTGTTGACTGAAGTTTCCTTTGACATCCAACTACTGTGTCTTCATGGTGTAGAAGTGACTCTGGATTCTCAGACTGTGTTGGTTGAAGACAACGTCTGGATGTCAAGTTAAAAGACTGCCAGGATGGCCCTGGGGCATGTTGTTTGTGCAGTCTGAGCACCAGCTCTCATCCCATGTGCCACATGAATGGGACATCAGAAGGTCTAGCTGATAGGCACTCTCAGTCATGGTCAAGACCATGATCCATTCTTCTTTCAGTCTAGACGCCTTCTTTATGGTTTTACAGGCTTTGTCCCTTCCATGAATGGATGCCTTTTAATTTCTAGGTATTGCTGTAAGTAACATTTCACATTTTTTGCATCTCTTCCTCCGAGATTTTGAGAAATAAGCCAAACCCACATCTTTGTAGAAAAGAAGAGATATCTCTAATGCTGGCAAAGTAGAATCAGAGGACTGAAAGTGGGAAGAAACCTTAGGGACAATATATCCATTCCTTGAGCTTTAAAGATGACAAAACTGGGGCCAGGCAGGCCCCCAAAACCCAGGGAATGAAGTGCCTTGCGACAATTGCACCCCAGAGCCAGAATCTGAAGCAGCTCTTCTCATTCTAGACTTTCTCCACTACATCAGAAGACATGGTTTGGTTTGTAAACCCTAGGGTCAGGCAGAATGGTAAAAATGAAGTAAGTCTTGTTTCTCATCTGAGAGAGACAAGGTGCCTCGGGGAGAGAGAGCATGGGAGCCAATCGTCACTGAGTTTAGATCCAGCCTCAGGTGCTTATTAATGGTGTGACCGTGGCAAGTCACTTACCCTGTTTTCCTTAGTTTCCTCATCTGTAAAATAGGGGTGATCACAGTGTCTCCCTCACAGGGTTGTTGTGAGGATCAATTGAAATGATGTTTGTAAAACACTTAACATAGTCCTTGGCATGTAGTATGCCAATATACTATGTAAATGCTCATTCCCTTAGCTTGCCCTTCCTGTTGAATGCTGGGGAGCAGGGGGCAGGGAAGGGAGGGAAGAAAAGGGAAGGACAGAGAAGCAAACGTGTTCTGGTATTGGCAATTGATTCTCCAAACTTTTGTTATTTGAAGCAGAATAAAGCTTGACTGTGTCCCCTTTAAGATTTAAAGATCCTTTGGTGTTCTTCAGCAGAGCCTGGTTCTATGACTAAACCTCCCTGGCATGGTTAGAGATTTGTGGAGATGTCTGTAACCTCTGCAGGGCCATCAGGTAGTGAGCACTGAGGATACAATGCTTGGCTTTAACGTCTTAAGGAACGACAATTTAATTTGTACACTACAAGACACCAAATTGAAACATTTCCCTACAGCCTCATCTGGTCCTTTTATATTTTTCTGCTACAGACCCTTGCTGTTAAATTAGTAGGAGGTAATTGGGGTTTTATGAATTGCTTCCAAGATACAGGTTCATACATTTGACTCCCATATGTATATATATATATGTATATATTTGTGCATATACGTATATACTTTCTCTTTGGCTTCTGTGTGACTTACTATGGGAATCTTTTCCTCTGTACAGGTGTTACCATGAAGCTAATGGATGAAGTAGCTGGGATTGTGGCTGCCCGCCATTGCAAGACCAACATTGTTACAGCTTCAGTGGATGCCATCAACTTTCATGACAAGATCCGGAAAGGTAATGGGACCATTTAGGCAGGAAGGAAAGGAGTGGTGCTGAACCAGCCTTTCCCCTTTAGCACTACCTTTTTTTGAATTGTTTTCCAAGTAATGGGGTGCCATTCTCCCATTTATCATAATAAGCCAGAGACTAGAGGCCGGAGACCAGGAGTGTCTGCTGAGTCACAAACCTATCTATGAGATTGGCTGCTGTCAATTTTACTTTGAACCCCATTGGTCTTTAGCTTACTGGTGGCAATGTCCTTTATCCTATTGAAGATCTAGGACCAACATAAACTGATTTGCTTCAATATTCTCTGTATTGCCCTGGTAAGATATGTCATGGTTAGAAATAGTGCTGGCTTTGGAGTCAGTGAGGCCCTGGGGTCAGATCCTTCTTCTGACATGATCTGTATGATCCGGGTGAGTTTGTTATCCTCTCAGTGCCTACAGATACTCTGGGACTTTCAATTAGAGACACCCTGCTCTTCAATCTGCCTCATTTCTTCTGCCTGGGTCTGTGATTTCATTGGTAGAGAAAACTGCTAGATGAGGAGACTCCCTCTGCCAGTGCAGCTTGGCACCATCTGAGCAGCTTAGGGTCTTAGGGAGTTGCCTTCAGTACTGATGTGTTAAGTATCTTTCCCATGGCTACATAGCCAGCACTACCTTGCCTGTACCACAGCTGCCTCTGAGAATTCTGTACACTGATGAAATCACAGGTCTAAATGACAACAAAAAAATCACCTTACCACAGATACTGCTACCCATTGCTTACCTACTTTTAGCCATCACTGTCCGCAGACCATTCCCAATGACAAACTAACAGGGGATATTCATCCATCTAAAAAAAAGATAATCCATAATTTAAATGATGACTGAATTCAGTACACATGACCCAAAGCAAGCCCTGAAGATAATGCTAGGCCAGTTTCTCTGCCTTTGGTTGGTTTTTCCCCTGATGAAAATGCAAACTGAGCATTGACAAGTCGACCATCCACTGAGAAATCATGCTTGGATAGAGATGCCAGAATCTCGAGTTTGGCCCTCTGCAGTTTATTTCATGCATAATTCACCTCCAGCTTGTCATCCATTATTGCTGAGCTGACGATCTCAGGCGATTTTCTCCTCTTGACATGTGGTGATTTATCCTTGTGCTGCCTACTCTGAGCTCAGTCCTTCTTTCCTAAAAGGAACACTTTATTACTGAATATTGAGTGAGTTTGATATGGATTGTGGAGATGGCAAGATTAAAGCCTGGATCATCCTGAGGTGCTTTCATATTGGACAAGTCCTTGCTGTGGGAAGTGATAAATGAAAAGAAATGAGAGCCTGACTTGCACTGCTCCACTTTCCTGCTGGGGCCCGGATAAATGGAGTGCTACGTTGAGCATCAGAAAACATCATCTCCAGTGAGATCAATATGGGGCTGTAACCTGCAAAACCATTATCTGGACTTTGCAGGTCATGGGTCTGCCCTGGACACTCTCTTCCTTTCTGGCCATTTAGGATTCAGATAGAAGCTTTGACACAGCTCTTCTGTTGTTGATATCGGGCAATAATTGAATCTCCCATGAGCTCCTGTTCTTCATCTTCTCTATAAGACATCATGAATTCCAAAATGTAGGCTTGTGTTTTTCCCCCCACCCCAAACACTGAGGGTTGTTTATTGTGCATGTTGTCTTCTTGAAAGCAGGATGGTGCCCAATCTTTGTACCTTCAATTTTTAGTTACTTCCTGGTACATAGCAAATATTTGCAAATGCTTGTCCATTGAGTGATTGCTAGGAATGGTTCTGTAGATATCTGGGTGGTGGTTTTAAAGTTCCTTACCTTTGAAACTCTGAAAGAATCCTATTCCAGATGGGAGTATTCCTTTCATAGATGCCAGTTACAGCCCTTTTTGGGTTGCTCACAGGCAGAATCATTTCCCTTTGGTGGCCAAACTTTTCAAAAAGGACTCCCCACTAAGGCCAGTCTGATTCTTGGGTGGCAAACACATTCCCCATATCGTGCTCTGCTCCACTCTGGAAGGCTTTCTGACTGACCCAGGGTGGCCTTCTCGCCACCAGAAGGCATCAGGGGAGGATGGTAATTGCATATTGAAACTGAAGGGTATTTTGGCCTGGGGAGTTTGAGGCCTTTGCTGAATTCCCCTTTTAACCATTGACTCTTCAGATAGTGCCTCAGAATAGCAGCCACATCATACTGCATTTTATCTAAGACAGCTGGTTTTTAATTAGCTGACACTGAATCAAGTCCCATGTCTCTTTCATTGCCCTATTTTGATCATCCTCGAGATTATTCATCCTCCAGCTGCTGTGGTCTCGTCTAAGGAGCCCTGCCTTGGGAAGCCCAAGACCGTACGTGCACAATCTTGGGAAGGCTGGATCACTAATCTCTGTGCCAGTTTCCTTTCTCGGTGGGGAGTGGGGGCTAATAGCATCTGTATAATCCATCCCTCAGACAGGGAGGATCAAGTAAGACAAGGCAGGTTACGTGCTGCATGAAGCACCATGTCAATGTTAGTTGGGCCTAAGTCCTCAGCAATCTTGATTTCTACTGCTTAGTTAAAGAACCATTATTGTGGTGCTTTTGCCTGAGTAAGTGACTCTCATGGTAGCTGTGTTTTGTATGTGTTCTTTTAGATCCCTAATGGAAAGTACTCTTAAAACCCCCAAATCATTTTTAGTCTGATTTGGACAAACTGATCGATGCTTACCCAACCACTCTTTAAGAAGCACCAAATCAAGAAAATTCCAGAGACTCAAGTTTCTAAACTTTGTACTGACTAATGGACATTTTTTATTTTTTTATTTTAATTAAATTATTTTATGTGTTTTCAGTATTCTACAATCACTTCTACATATCTTAGATTTTTTTTCCCCTCCTTCCCCACTCCTTCCCTGAGACAGCATACAATTTTATATAGGTTCTACACATACATTCCTATTAAATACATTTTCACCTTAGTCATGTTGCATAAAAGAATTAAAATGAATGGGAGAAATCATAAAACAAAACAGAACAAAATGTAATACAAAAGAAAATGGTCTGCTTCGTTCTGTGATCAAATTCCATAGTTTTTTCTCTGGATGTAGAAGGCATTTTGCCTCAGAGTAATGGACACTTTTTATAGTAAGAAGAAAGAATTTGCCTCAAAAGACTCTAAATCAGCCTTTTTTTTTTTTGAAATAAGGAAGCCTGACAGTTTACAAGCCTTAATTAGCCACATCACTGGTGTTCATATGAAAAGGAAAGTTCAAAGGCTTTTGATGGTTGGGTGGAATTTAGAAAAGGGTAATTGAGGGGCAGCCTGGACATAGGCATAAGACATGGCATAAGACACTGGACACCCTGTAGGTGTGTGATCCTGGGCAACTCACCTAACCAGGATTGCCTCAGGGAAAAAAAAAAAGCTAATTGGGAATGATTAATTTTTGAATGAAAAACCTGAGTTACAGTCTTATATGAGGAATATTCTCCAGTGATTAATTGCACAATCCAGATGCAATCAGGGATTTTCATACAGAAGAAATCCATTTTTGACAAACACATTAGCACAGTTACTATGAAACAGAAATTATTCTTGCCACTGCTTTAGGTGATCTTTTTGTTTTAAAACCCATCATCACTTCCCTAACATGGTAATTGTTAGTTCCTTCTGTCAACAGATATTAAAAGCTTCACAAAAGTTATATGAAAACTCCATACAGAAGTTTGCATGTGTATAACAGAAGGACAAGTGGGGGAGGAGGTACTGGAAATCTATATTTAAAGAGATATGGCATGGGAGGGGGAAAGGTGCAGTAAAGGTGGGGAAAGGACAAAATGCCTCCTGAGAGGGAGGGGCAAAGGGACGGCAAAAGACACATTCTTTTCCCTTGGAAACTAATAGAACATGAAGGTAGGAGGGTCTGTTTGTCTACAAGGGGCCCATCTGCACAAGCATTTTCTCAGCCTAGTGCAGATTGACTGGTGCCTGCCTTGACTCCCAAGGACACACGGAGGTTCCAGTTTGAAATGCAAACAATACCTTATGTCACCTGGCTGGGGTGGGAGTGGGAGCCTTTGTTTTTGACACATTCTGGGCCTCCTTCATACTCTGGATCCAATGTTTCTGGAAAATATGGCAACTCAAAAACACAAGTTCAGAGGATCCCTTAACATTCCTTAACGTTTCTAATGGATGGATGTGTCTGGGCCCAGTTGGCACAGTTGCCCAATTAGCCAAACTAGGCTATCATTCACAGACTAATCAATTACAAGCCCAAAGTAAATGTGGTTGGAGTCCCATTCCTGTTGCCAGCCTCTCTCCCAGCCTCCAAATGCCCCCGGATATGACTGGTTTCATTTCAGAGCCATTATTGCCCTGTTGCTTTTGAGTCATGCCTTGAGGCCCAAGGGCCACCTGAAGGAGGAAGTAGTATTGATTTTCCCCTAGGTGCTGTGCTGCTGTCATTTTCTCACAGAAAGGAAAGCCTCAAGCACTGTATTCAAATTTGATCACAATTCCAGGGCCTAGACTATTTCTGTGGAGCACTCAGGCCTCTTCTCCAATTGGGGTCACTATTTATTTGGTGTTGTCTGGAGAAATGTCCTCATGGGAAGCAGTCAGTTTTCCTCATCTCAACTATTATACTGTTGAAGACGCTGCCAGATCTCCTTCCACAGCAGTAGTTAGATGACTTAACAAAATGGCTCATATCAGACTCCCAAAATCTGGACATCACACCTTGCTAAGAAACACATCTGGAAAAAGACTTAAACCCTCAAGTCAGGGGAGCAGAAGCCCTTCCATTGCAAATTTATCTAATCTCAACTGTACTTTCACTGCTGCAAGGCAATTCCTTTACACGGCCCGCCCCAATCAGTTTGCTCTCCTAAGTCCCAAACCTTTTCATCTCTCCTCAAATTTCCCACTGCACTCCACCTACCCCCCCATCTCAACTACAAACCTTTGTCCCATACTAAACTGGCAAAAAATGAGGCCAGTTGCTGAGAGTTTCTTCTTTCTCCTTCCTTATCTTGTGTCACTCAGCTGTTTCCCTGATGTCTCCTCCACTTCTGTGTCTGATGAAAAGGAAATGTGGCCCTTCTTGATAAGACAGACTCTTCTACTACTTCTACTGTGTACCCTTGATCTTATTCTCTCATATCTCCAGCAGATTGCCTCTGCTGTCACCTTCACTCTCTGATTTTCATTCTCTTCCTATCTACTGGCTCCTTCCCTTCTGCCTACAAATATGGTCTGTCTTTTTCTCCCAATCGTTAAAAAAGCTTCACTTGATTTGACCATCCCTGCTGGCTATCTTCCAATATTTCCCCTCCCCTTGAGGAAGCCAAATATACCAGGCCTTTCTGCTTTCTTTCCTCTCACTCAATTGTAAACCCCCTGTAATTGTTGTTTTCAATTTTTTTAATCCCTCTGTAATCATTCACTCGAAATTGCCTCCTCCAAAGTTACCAGTGATCTCCTATTGACCTTCTTGTTTCAATGATCCAACCACTTCAAAGCAACCTCCACTTAGCAGCCAGAGTGATTCTTCTGACCATGTCTACCCACCTCCCTCACAAGAAACAAAAAACCCAACTCCAGTGACTCCATTTACCTCCAAATTAGAAAGTTCTCTGTTAGGCATTGGAAGCCCTTTGCAACCTGACACTTTTCGTGCCTTTTCACTCTGATCTTTTACTTGGTTCTTTTCCATGTTCTCTTATGATCCAGACACTACTGATGTCTCCTGACTCCATGTCTTCCATGGCAGTGCTCTCTGTTGACCTGAAAATTTGGTTAAAGAAAAAGCAACAGGCTCAATGCATACATTTTATGATTTAATTAATTAATTAATCAATTCCCTATTAAAGAAAACGGTAACATAATGCATTATGGAGCCAGAAATGTTCTGGCTACCGATACAAAGAATTGGGCAACCTTAAATATGTTTTAGGACAAAGAAGTGTTCTGTGTCCTTCAGATTTATGATCTCCATAAGTGATTGACTAGTCTATTAGAAAGGAATTTCTTAATTGCATAGGTTGTAAATACAATAAGATAACAGAGTTTGACAAAGTTTCACATAGAAATTACGACCCAAGATGTCTGTGTTTTCTTTACCATTAACATGCCATAACATAGTATATGTCCACAAATATTAAGATATGGAAAACGTCCCATTATTCAAAATAGTGTCTTAGGTTAACAGTCTCTTAAGGAATGTTAGGTCAGCCTTGGCTGGCTTTTGTTGATATAGGAAGAGGCATTCTGAGTTTGCTTTAGAGAGAACAAAGAGATTATTCCAAAATTTTATATTAAACATTATCATCTGCATCCTCACCTCTCTGCCTCATCTGCAGGAGACCTTTTCCAAACAGTCCTCCCAGCTTGAGGCCTCTCCCTCCCAAAGCCACTCGGTTTATGATGTGGGTATATCTGTTTTTTTACTTCTCATCTCCTCTACTGGAATGTACATACCTTGAGGGCAGGGTCTGTTTTTACCCTCTTTCTGTCCCCAGGCCTTAATAACTACTTCATCGATGCTTCTTGAGGGGCTAACTAAATTGTTGCGTTAGAAGCCAATTCTGAAGCCAATCTTGTAGTTTTACAGAGAAACTTAAAGGATGAGTTGCCAGATGTGGGGGACTCCTTCAGCATTCTCGTTTCTTTTTCTTTTGTAAGGAACTTTCTAGTGCAGTTTGGTTAAGTTCTCACAACATCATGAACAGCACCTTTTTCCAGTGCACAAGGAGGAGAAGTGTGAATTGCACTTGTCTCTTTGGCTTATTTCTCTTGTGATCATTCAGAAGTGCCTTGGAGTCGTGGGGAGCCGGGCAGTGTGTTCATGTATTATCCTCAAATGCTTGTTGGAGTGAATCTGGAGCCTGTTCACATTCAAGCATTTACCTCCCCTCAGAAGAAGCAGAAGAGTCAAAGTCCCAGAAAACAGTGAAAGAACATTCTATAGATCCAAAGTTAGAGGGCCAGAGTTCAAATCCTAGCCTTGTCTCTTAATGCTTAGGGAGCATTTAACCTCTCAGGATCTCAGTTTTCTTGCCTATAAAATGAGAGGGCTGGACTCTAAGGTCTCTTCCATCTATAGATCTAGGATCCTGTGTAGTAAGAGAGCTTTTTTTTTCCTCTAGGATTTTTTCCTAGGAAAATGGCCCTTTTTTCCCTTTGATAGTATTACATTCTGTGCCTTTTCTTCTCATGGTCTGTTTCCATTCCTTTCAAACCCTTTCTTACAAAAGGATTTTACAAATTCATTCATATATAACATATAATAAAAATCTAGTCACATATGTAACATACAATGCAGAATTTAAATTAATTAACATATAATAAAAATTGAAGAAACATTGACTCATTGCAAGGCATTGTGCCAGACACTTGGCATATGAAGGTCTTGCCCTCCAGGCTTGAGGAGAATGTATTCCTTAGAGAAGTAGAATGCAGGGTCAGCCAGCTAGTCAGCAAGCATTAACTTAATACTTGCCAAGCACTGTGCTAAGTGCTGGGGATACAAAGAGAGTCAAAAACAGCCCCTTGAGTTCCCATTTTAATATGAGAGACCATGTGCCAATGACTACACCAATGTGATCTGTAGAGGGTGTAGAAGAAAGGATCTCAGAGTTGAGGCTCTACCCTTAAGGGGACTTAGGAAGGGCTTCCTAAGGGGGAAGAGAGACAGGCGATGTTTATCAAAGATCTGAAGGAAGCCAGAGAAGGTGGGGGCAGTGGGGAGGAGGGAGAGCATTCCAGGCTCTCAGGTCAGTCAGAGCAGGTTAGGAAATGGAGTGTTCTAATGCAAGGAACAGCAAGGGGGTGAGTGCCATTATTTTAGAGGACGTGGAGGGTAGCTGGAAAGGTTGGAGTGAGGAGTAGGTTATGAAGAGGTATGTGTGTGTGTGTGTGTGTGTGTGTGTGTGTGTGTGTGTGTGTGTAAAATGGTCAGACTTGTGCTTTAGGAAGATCACTTTAGCAGGCAAATGAAAATCTTCTGGAATGGAGAGACCAACCAGCAGACTGTTGCAATAGGCCAGGTATGGGAGGATGAGGGCCTGAACCAGGATGGTGGTAGTGCCAAAGGAAAGAAGGGAATGTATGTGAGATATAGTATGAAGGTAGAATTAATTGATAGGACTTGGCAACAGATTACATGTGGAAGATGTCAAGGATGACAAGGCTTGGTTGCAAGTGTGGGAGACTGTGGGGAGGGAGGGTTGGCTAATGGTGCCCTCAACAGTAGTAGAGAAGTTAGGGGGGGAGAGAAAAGATGAGTTTGGTTTTTTGACATGTTGTATTTAAGATACTTAAGGGAATCCAGTTGTCCAGTAGGCAGTTGGAGATTTGATACTGGTCAAATGAGAGATTGGTTAAATTATTCTGAGAATTATCTATATAGAGATGATAGATGAATCCATTGGAACTAATGAGATCACCAAGCAAGGCAAAATAGAAGAGAAAAGGCCTGGGCAGAGTCTTGGGGCATACTCTTGGTTATCAGGTATGGCTGGGATGAAGATTGACTAAAAGAGACTGAGGAATAGTCAGACAGGTAGAACATCAAGGAGAGGGTGATTAATAGTATGAAAGGCTTCAGAGAAGTCAAAAAGGATTAGGACTGAGAAAAGACCATTAAACTGGGCAATGAAGAGATCATTGGCATGTTACAGAGAGTAATTTAAGTTGCATGATGGGATCAGAAGCCAGACTGCAGAGTTAAAGAGCGTGAGAAGACAGGAAGGGGAGGCAACTATTGTAGATGGCCTTGTGAGGGAATTTGGCTACAAATGGGAGGATAAATAAAGAGCAATAGCTACTAGGGGTGGAGGAAGCATGAGCGCGTTTGTATACAGAATGAAAGTAGCCTTGTAAACTGGGGGAGATTGAAGTCGTGTGAGTAGAGATGATGGGGGCATTCTGCCGGAGAAGATGGGATGGATGAAATCAAAGGTACAGATGGAGAGATAAGCCTTGGTAAGAAGGGCCCTCTGCTCAGATGAGTTGGGTGACGGAGGAAATAGTTAAGACATCTTAGAGATGTGGGAAGAGAAGGGAGGGAAATGGAACTTGGCAGAATGGCTCTATTTTCCCAGTACAGTATGAAGCAAGATTTCAGCAGGGAAGACAGAAGTGAGAGAGGAGAGGAACGAGCTGTTTGGGCCAAAGGGGCCTTCTTGATCTCACTCAAATACCACTGGGGATGTGGCCAACTATGCCATCTGTACCACAGTGTGAATTCTTTGCTTCTTGCACCATGATAGGGAAAGTTTATATGTGACTTATTGGCCAAGAAAAGGAGGAGAAGGTGTTAATTCCTTATGTTAAGAAATCCATCAGAATTCTAGTGGACAAGATGTTGGGCCCAGAGTTGAACAGGAAAAAGAGAGGGAGATGACTGGTGTGTTTTTTGGAAGCTGTAAAGCTCCTTCGTTGACCCCAAGCTTCCTAGGAGAACAAAAGTCCATCTTTTTGAGGACCAGTCTCCTGCCAGTGATACTCTCCAGAGTACAGTTACATCTGAATAAGTAAAAATGAGGATCATGCAGAGAGCATGGAGACTCAAATTTCTGGGCATGAGCAGGCTGTGGTCTATAACCAAGAAGGAACCCTGAAGGAGAGCAGGCGGACAAGGGACCATGGAAGCAGCGGGGCCCAGCAGATACAGGCACGTAGGAAAGGTTAGTGGACTGACTGGTTAATGTGCAGCCTGGAAGCCCTAGACTGTGAGGATCTTTGAGTGTCAAGCAGTTCTGTGTGAATCCTGAGCTGCTGCTTGTATAGCACAGACTGAGGTCAGGTTGTGGGGTTCATTGTTTGCTTAGGTAAAGTTCCTCCCAGTGGCTCGGGGTCAGGATGGTCATATACATCTCATTATTCTTTTTTGATTTTTATTATTCCCTTGATATTTTGCTAAAACCCCAGCCACTATTCCACCAGAAACATATCCCTTTGGTGGTATGAATCTCTGGACCATGTGGAGATTTAAGCCCTTTCCATCCCTCATCTGTTGCTAACCTGTGTTTTTCAAAACCCACTGTAATTCACATCTTCATTCTGTGGGAAATTGTATCTGTCTCCCACAGGCAAGGCCCTTACCATTTGTCTCAGGTTGGTGTAGGGCACTAATCCAATGTGGAACATTCTGCCTTTTGGACTTTACCCATCACCCCTATTTATTAAATACATCCTATGTGTAGGACACTATGCAAATTGCAGAGTTGAAGGAATGTATGTCCCCTGCCCTCATTGTAATGACTAAAAGGACTCTAAACTAAAAATGTTGAACTCCTTTGCTCTCAGAAGCCCTGCGGGGTAGAGAGTGGCCTACTATTCCAACTTTATAGATGAGGAAACTGAGACTCAGAGAGGTAAAGTCATGCCCAGGGCCCCTGCCTTGAGACCAGGTAGTCTAGCACAGTCAGGTAGCATTTAGTAAGAGCCTACTGTATTCTAGACACTGTTCTAGGCATTTGAAATACAGAGAAAAGCAAAAAGCAGTCCCTGTGCTCAGTGAGGTGGAAGTCTGTTCGGGAAGACAACATGCAAGCATGTATACAAACAAGACTGAGACAGGATTCATTGGCGGTAGTCTCAGAGGGAAGGTCCTATGATCAAGGAGGGTTGGGAAAGGCTTCTTGTAGAAGATAGCTGAGACATGAAGGAAGCTCAGAGGCAGCAGTGAAGGAGGAGAGAGGTGGAGCCATGGAGAATAAAGATAATGTCTTGTTTGGGGGAGCAGCAAGAAGGCTGGTGTCACTGAATCCTGGACTTCATTGGGGGCCAGGGTATTAGCGTAAGAAGCCTGCAGAAGTAGGAGGGGCCGATGTCATGAAGGGCTTGGAAAGCCAGAGAATTGTAAATTTGATCCTGGCCGTAATGGGGACCCCCTGGAATTTATTGACTAGCGGGGATGGTATGATCAGACCCTGTGTAAGGTCAGTTTGACAGCTTAGGGGAGGAGAGACTAGAATGGGGAGAGGCTTAAGGCAGATGGTTGAAGTAGTCCAGGAATCAGTTGATGAGAGCCTGCTCCAGGACTGTGGCCAGAGGAGAGAAAATGGGGCCTAGATGAGAGTTATTGTAAAAGTAGAAACCCTGGGTGAATGAGAGGATGATGATATCTTCCATCTACAGCTGGAGGAAAATTAGGATGACAGGAGGACTTTGGAGGAAAATAATGAGCTTAGTTTTGGACATCCTGTTAAGCCTGCTTGTGGAACATCCAATCAGAGAGGATTGAATGACAGTCGTAGATGTGAGACTGGAAGTGGAGAGAGGTTAGGGCTGGACAAGACAATCAGAGAGTCAGCTTTACATAACACAGGCTTCAGAGGGTTTTGGAAGGCAAAAGGGCAGACAAACTATGGAAGGCTTTGTGAAGAAGTTAGAGTTCAAGGTGGGCCTTAAATGTTGCGCAGGATTCTGCTGCTGTCACCTGGTATTCCTGTGATTATGGCAGTTTTCATGGAAATCATCAGTGATTAACGACATTGCAGAGCACTCAGCGATACTGTGTATGAGCCCTAAATAATAGTTTCTATTTAAGAAACTCCTTAAAATTTGCAAAGTTTCATATACATACATACATACATACATATATATATATATATTCTAGTAAGTTTTTTATCTTGGTTTTTAAATAGTACTTTAAAAAAAGAAAAAGAGGAGGAAAAAAATCAGCATATCAAAAAAAGTCTGAAAATATATGCTTTGTATAATGCTTATGGACCTGCCACTTGTGCAGATGGTTGGAGTGGAAGTGTCTCTTCATTGTACAATATTCATTTTTTATTTTTTGAGTGGTTCTTTTCATTTCCATTGCTGTAATCATTGTATATATTGTTTTCTTGACTTTCTGCTTACCTAATGTGCATCATTGGTCCATGTCAAACTTTCCATGCTTCTCTGTAGTCATTGTGCTCTTCATTTCTTATAGCACTATCATATTCCATCACATCCATATACCACCATTCTGTTTTAGCCATTCCCCAATTGATGGAAAGGAACTTTGCTTCCAATTTTTTGCTATCACAAAAATGTGATAGCTGCTATGAATATTTTGGTGTCTTTAGGGACTTTCTTCTTATCAGTGGGTTACTTGATATATAAGCCTAGTAATGGTTCAAAAAGTAAGGCTATTTTAGTCACTTTATTTGCATAATTACAAATCGCTATCCAAAATGGTTGCGCCGATTGACAGCCTCACTAACATTACTCTGGTGTGCCTATCTTCCCATAACCTCTCCAACTTTGACTTTTGCCTTCTTTGGTCATCTTTACCAATTTTCAGAGTTTGAGGTGAAACTTCAATATTATTTTCATTGTCTTGTTATTAGTGATTTTGGAACATTGTTTCATATGGGTATTAGTAGTTTGCTATTTTTTTGAGAACTGTTCATATCCTTTGATCATTTATTTTTTGGGGAATGGCTTTTGGTTTTTCCTGTCTATATATATCTGTATGTATATGTACATGTATATGATATATGTAATTATAAATCTTAGATAACAAACACTTAGAGAAATTTGATAATTTTTTCTTCCTGTTCTTTTACTAGGTGCTTTAATTTTATTTGTGCAAAAGCTTTTCATGCAATCAATCATTTGTTTGTTTTGGCTGTTGTAACTACCTCTGTTCCATGTTTGGTTAAGAACACATCTTCTACACATAGCTATGAGAAGTATATGATCTATTTCTCTTTCACTTTTTATAGTATAATCTTTACTATTGCAGTTATGTTTCCATTACAGTATATTTTGGAATATCATAAAAGGGGGTTGGTCTGAACCTCATTTTTGCCAGACTGCTTTCCATTTTCCTCAGAAGTTTTTATCAAATAGGGAATGCTTTCTTAAGTAATTTGTGTTCTGAGTTCTTAGATTCCATTACTTCTTATTCTCGGTTGTCTCACTGATGATCTGCTTGCTTTGTTGCCACCTGTTGCATTCTTTGATCCTCACAGTTGCCCCATGATGATGAGCAAACAGACTGACAGAGGGTAAGCTCAGGTTTGTCCAGCTCCTTGGTTCCTAAGGAAGGTTTTGAACTTGAGTCTTCATGCCTCCAAGTGCAGTGCTCTTGCCATTGTGCCACGTAGTCACTTACAATGAAATGGCAATCACTGATCTTCTACTGAGTCCATAGACCTTTGGAAATCTACACTTACAAAACTTCATGTTAGGTAGTTTTATTATCAGTTTAGGATGGTCTCCTCAAGCCCCAGTTCAGGTATATTGGGACCCTCTTGATTCAGCCTCAGGTTCACTGAGGTCAGAGACTATTTTCATCTTCACCTTTGCATCGCCAGCCCAGGCCTGGCATTTAATGGGTGCTTAACAATCACTTGTTTGATTGAATTGTCCAGGTGCATCCAGGAGATTGATGTATGCTAGGACTGTTAGAAAGTGGCCCATTAGACAGTTTGATACATCCCTCTGTGTGTCTGGGTCCCCTTGTAGTTATGGCATCTTAATTTGAAAGTTGGAAGAATTCTCAGGGTCACTTAAATACCACTGGTACACAAAAAAGAGACCTTCCTATAACATACATGACAAGTGGTCATCTAGCTTCACCTTGGAGACCTTTAAAGAGGGGAAAACCCTTACTTCTAGAGACAGCCCCTTTACTTTTTTGATTCCTCAGGTGTCCTCTTTACAATTTCCCCCTATTGCTCCAGGTTCTGACCTCTGGTGCCAAGCAGAACAAGGTTAATCTTTCTTCCACCTGACAGCCCTTCTTCAAATCTTTGGAGACAGGTATCATATTTTCTTCTCTAGGTCAAGCCTGCCCCTTTCACCTGGTGGTCCCTGGGACTTTATAGCCAGCTCACTTCCCACCATCATCTTGGTTAGGATACCATGATCCAGACTGATCCAGATTTGGCAAGACAGCTTATTCTGTCTTCAGGAGGTAAAGCTTTCCCAACCAAGGCAGTCTAGTGAGGTTGAAATATACCCATCATGGTTGAATGCTAGACATTCTACTCTCAAATTGTTCTCAGGCAGAGGGCATGCTCTTTGGCCTTGTTCACAGCCAAGTGAACTGCTAAGCAGACTATTTTGGACAAGAGACCTTATGGGTCCAACTGATGTATCCTGACTGCTTTTCTAGAGTCAGTGAGGGTAGCTTTTGCTCAGTGTGAGTTGCCCAGCTACGGTGTCTGACAGTTTGCTCTGCCTCATGATAGCAGACCAAAATCCAGCCTGGAACAAAGATGCCCCTGCTTTTATTTCTTTTTCTTGTATCCACAGAGGAAGTCCCAGCAGGTCTTGACATTCCAGCACAATGGTGGATCAAATGAAATGATTTCCACATACCATCTCTTTTTTGTCTTTCCCTAAAGGAAATCAACCTGGTCCTTCTCTGTTATGTATTAGGGATGCCAGATGCTTGGCAAGGGTCACTATCCCCATTTATTCATTTATGAAAAAGGTTTGTAGCTAGAATAGTGCAATAGCTTCCAGGTCTTTCTTGTTGGAAGAGTATTCTTGAATTAAATATAAACATTTGAGTCACGTGGGGAGTAGTGGAGGGAAGAAGCTTTTAAAATTTTTTTCTGAAATATGCTCTGAAAGTTTTCCTGTGCCTCAGTTTTAAAGGCAATGTTCATAAAATCTGTTTCCTGCCAGACCCTTTATGATCATTGAGATGTGTTCATCTTCCTTTGAGTCTTAGGGAGAACTCAAGTCAACTCAACATTTATGAAGAATCTTTTATGTGTAGGACGTTGTGCTCGGCACTGGGAACACAAAAGCAAAAATAAGTCTCTAGCCTCAAGGACTGTCTGTGTATATGAATATGTACGGTACAATGAGAATTGAACAGAGGGAGAGTCTTGAGGACTGTCAGAGCCAGGGCACTTTAACCCAACACCCTTCCAATGGGCCATTTTCACCCAAGTCAGTCAGTTCATATTAAAACCAGAGGCTGCTGAACCTCCTGGCACATTAACCAGTTCTTCCTCCCACACACATTCTGCTCTGTCTGCTTTCCAGATCTTGTTAAAGGATACTGGCAAAGAGGTAGTGACCTTTCTGAATTCAGGGAAATGAAAGGAAAATGCCTCTTGGGCCTTGGCCCTCATCCCACTCCTGCCAATTGTTAGCCCCTGTGGTGTGGGTAGTCAGTAGCAGTAAGGAGCATGATATGGTGTAGCTTTAGGGCTTTAATGCCAGTGAACAGAGCTCTTTGATCAGCAAATGAGCATCATAGGTTGGTGCCCTTTGGGCTGTTTCCCTTGGGCACAATTCTTCCTGTGTTTTCACTTCCTTGTAGTCCTGTCATTGTTTTGGAAGGCAGAGGTTCAAACCACATGATGCAGATCGCTATCTTTGGGTCTCATCTAGAAGAACAGTATCTCCAGTACCCCAGGGAGAAGGAGAAGGTTGGTGGAAGGTTTATTATCTTGTATTTTTTGCAAGCTGAAAAGATTAAAACTCTTGCCAACCCACGAACCCATTGTATTCATTCAGACAGTCTTGAGTATATTTCTTGTCCATGATGTAAATGCATATACTGGAGGAAAAGGAAAATAATGTCTGGACAGGTTCGTGTAGGCTTGCATGTGCACATGCATATAGACACACATTCATAAAAGGTGTCACTTATTATTTATAGATCCTTCCCCACGCACACACATTTCCAGACAGCTTCCTCATGTACCTCCTCTGATAAAATAGTCTGTTAAGGAATATTTTCATACTTGTAGTCTTTGGAGGAGATACCGTTGGTCTTTTCCTTCCTTCCATGATAAACAAAGGTACCTGAAGCTACCTCTGCAAAGTGTCCAGCCACCATCATCTTGGACCTTTGACCTCAGTGAGTGGAAGAGACTGTTAGGAAATGTTACTGAGAGCTCAGGCTGGAATTCATCAGAAGGAAGAAGAAGAAGGAGGAGAGAGCTGAGGAAAGTGATCCATACCTGCAGAATTCTTAACAAAACCTAGAGAAGCATCATGGGGCAAGGGAAAAGCCATGGACTGCATAGACTTGGGCTCCCATTCTGGCTGTGCCACCTGGGACCACTACTTCTGTCTGGCGCCCAGTTTTCAGTCACGTAGAATGAAGGGTTGAACCAGAAGAGCCCAGAGATCTTCAGCATGTGATCATGTGATTCCAACTCTAGAACACTGTGACTTCTCCAAGCTGATTACGTGCTGTCTCATCACAGTCTGTTCTTCCTTTGTGCCACACATGATGCTAAACTCTGAACACACAAAGGGGAAAAATAGCCCTGCCCTCAGGGAGCTGGCATTCTAAAGGGGACCACACCTTGTGAATAGCCAGGCATGTCCAGAGTAGATGGAAACTTGAGAAGGGAAGGTCCTAGTAGTTGGGGCTAGCTGCAAGTTAAAGAAAAGGCCTTTTGCAGAGGGTGGGATTTGAGTTGAATCTTGAAGAAAGCCAGGAGGTAGAGCTGAAGATGGAGGGCATTCCAGGCATGGGGAACAACCAGTACAAAAGCACAGAGATGGGAGATGGAATATCGAGTGTGAGCAATAGCCTGGAGATGAGTATATTGGCTCTTACATACGAAAAGTCCAGGGTGAAAAAGTTGGAGACATTGGAGGGAGCCAGATTATGAAGAGCTTTAAATGTCCAACCAAGGGGACTTTCTGTTTGATACATGAAGTGATCACGGGCATCCCCTGAAGTCCACGAGCAGGGTGATGGTGAGGGGGGAGATGTAGGTGATACAGCCAGGCCTAGGCTTTAGAAAAGCCACTCTGGCAGCTTGTTAGAGGATAGACCAGAAAGCAGGAAGACAACTTAGAAGGCTCCTGTGTATGATGAAGTGACTCTGAATGGAGAGCAGTGGGTGGCTAGGAGGGATGCTGTGAAGGAAGGATACAGCAAACTGGGGCAATAGGTGAGTGCAAGGGAGAAGTGAAGGAGGAACCCGAGGTGGCCATCCAGGGTGGGGTGGGGGGCTGGAAGTCTGCAGAAACTTGGGAAGAGGGGAGTGTCTGGGGAGAAATTCAGTCAGTCAGTCAGCAAGCATGGATTAAGTATCTCATGTGGGCCAGGCCTTGGGCTAAGTACTGGGGATACAAAGAAAGACACGAGATTCACCCTTGAGTGGCACGTAGTCTAATGGGAGACAATAACACAGGCAAGCCAGAGACAGAACAAATGGGAAATAATTTATAGAGGGACAGTGTTAAAATGAAGAGAGACTGGGAAAGGAGAGGAGAGAGGAGGAGGAAAGAAGGAAGGAGAGGAAAAGAGAGGAGAAGAAAGGAGGGGACAGAGGAGAAGAGGGAAGGAGAGGAAAGAAGGAGATAGAGGAAAAGAGGAGAGCAGAAGAAAGGAGGGGATAGAGAAGAAGAGAGAAGGGAAGGAAAGAAGGAGATAGAGGAAAAGAGGAGAGGAGAAGAAAGGAGGGGATAGAGGAGGAATGGACAGAGCAGGGTTGAGAAGAGGAGAAAGCAGCACAGGAGCTGTGCCTGGTAGTGAGTGGTTGAGGGTCTAAGCACAGCAGGATGGAACTCCTGTGAGACATTGTTGAAATGATGAAACAGCAAACTTCTGAAATATGTTTTGGTTAATTCATAGGCTAGAAGAATTAGCCTGCTATGGTCATTTGTGATTTCAGGGCTCTCTTAGAAGACAGTCGGCTAATTTTTGACTTTTTCCTACCTACAGTTCCATGGTTTTGACTTCCTAGCTTACATAAATGTAGGCAGCTGTTGAGGAGCCACAGAATTCCATCCCAGATATGTTCACAAAAGAAAGTCTTGCCTTGTAAGAGTGGTGTGGCAATTGAGGAAGAATTTTACAATCTTTTTGATTAAATTGCTGTAGAAAAAAGATCCAGCTATTTAATCTGTCATCCACATTTATATATTCTTTGGTATTGGAAATCATTGCTTTGCAAGGTAAAAGGTTCCCAAGTTGAGCCTTGTCAAATGCTGTGAAGACAAAACTTGACCAGAATGAAGAAGGCTGTTGGCTAATAAATCCTTAAATGAATCAGTTTGTGCTATGAGGTAGGTTGGTTGCAGGTCTGACCCTTTACAAGTGAACCTGATTGATTCCTTTACTGCAGAGATATTAGACTTGTGGACCTTGGGTCCCACTGCTGGCCTGCAACACTCCCAAACCAGATTAAAAAGTATTGAACAAAATTTTTATTTTTTAAATACAATTATTTCTTATATAATTATATAATTATTTTTTAAGAATTTGAATAAAATAAATAAAATTATTTTTTTATAGTAGTAGAACATAGGTCATTTGTGGGTTTCTAAGGAAGAACCTTCTCTATGGTTTAGTGGTCCCATGTTTGGTATCCCTCCTTTACTGTATACCTGTATTTCTTAGCCACCAAATAGGCCCTGCCCTCTCCTCTATCGTCTCTGATGGTCACAGAATGGAGGGGCACACTAGTACCAGCTCAGTCACAAGAAAGCAGTTGCTCAGCTCTCTGAGGTACAGCTTCTCTGCTCTGCATTCACTTTTCTGAATTCAAAAGCCATGTTGGATGAGAGGCAGCTAAGCGGCCAGATGGGACATGAAGGTGAATGCAGAAATTTCTTTTATTAGGATGCCAGTCCAGAAAGGAGGGTGGATGGGAGAGAAGGGGCACTGATATAAGGGCTGTTTTAAAGAGGTACTTGTGTTTGGGATAGATCTCTAGCACCCTTCAGCCTCATAGAAGTTTCATTGAAATTGCTGGAGCTACTTCTCTTGAAATAATGAGAAATAAGTTCTCTGGTTTTTGCAGCGGTAATGTTCTTGTGGCCTGCTTATAGGAAAGCATGCTAGTCTGCAAAGTGACATTTAAAATGGTCTTGAAAATCCTTTGAAATGTCAACTTGCTTTTGAAAGAAGTATATTGTCATTGCAAACTTAAACCTGCCTATGTCTGTGACAAACTCAGCTAAATTAGGAAACCTTCTGGAAGGTCTCCATGAGGTATAGTAGAAATACTTCTGGGTTTGTAGGAAGGAGACCTGAGTTTGATTCCTGGGATAATGTGTCTTTTGACTTTGACCTCATCAGGGTTCAGTTGCCTTATCAAATGAGATAATATTTGTAAAGTGCTTTGTATAGTGCCTAGCACATAGTAGGTGGTATATAAGCCGTCATCAGTAAAGCGAATAATACCTGTACTGTCTTCCTCTGAGTTGTTTTTATTTAATATTTTATTCTCCTCATTACATGTAAAAACAATTTTTAACATTGGCTTTTTAATATTTTTGAGTTCCAATTCTCTCCCTCTCTAACTCCCTTTGTCCCTTCACTGAGAAGGCAAGCAATTTGATATAGGTTATACACAGGCAGTCATATAAAACACATTTCCATGTTAATCATGTTGTGAAAGAAAATGCAGACAAAAAAAGAAAGAATGTAAAGAAAAAGTCTGCTTGGATCTGTATTCAGACTCTCGTCATTTCTTTGTCTGGAGGTAGATAGCATTTTTCATTGTGAGTCCTTCAGCATTGTCTTGCCAAGAATAGGTAAGTCATTCATCATCATACAATGTTGCTGTTACTGTATACAATGGTCTCCTGGTTCTGCTCATTTTGCTTTGCATCAATTCATGTATATCTTTCCAGGTTTTTATGAGAACATCCTGTTTATCATTTCTTGTAACATGATAGTATTCCATCACAGTCATTTACCACAATTTGTTCAACTATTCCCCAATTGATGGACATCCCTTCTATTTCCAATTCTTTGCCACTACCTAAAAGAGGGGCTATAAATATTTTTGTACACATAGGTCCTTTTCCTTTTTGTTTTTTGTCTCTTTGGGATACAGACCTGGTAGTGGTATTGCCTTGGACCACAAAATGTGGCTGCTGGGGGGAGGGAGGGGTTTTAAACAAAAGCCTTTTCTTGGCATGTGACTGCTTAGCTGTATATACAGACCTTTACAAGTCAACTAGTCCAACCTTTTCATTTTACAAACGAGAAAACAGGATCCTAGACAGATGAAGTGATCTGTCCAATGTCACAAAGGTAGTAAGGGGCCATATATCAAATTGAGGTCCAAGCTCTCTGGAGACCCAGACTTTGGCTTTGAGCCCTGTGCTGTCACCTCCTCTTTCCACCTATCACCTCCCTGATGTTGGAAGTAGGAACAATGCCTAGCTCCAGCTTCTGTCATAAGATCCTGCAGAATAGTGGCCCCAGCCAGGGTATAGGGAGCTCACAGATTTGTGCCTTCTTCTGCCCTAATCCTTTTATTGGACTGAATTGTCAAAGTTGTAAATCAGGAAATATAGTTGATTAAATTTAGATTTTACAAAATATTCATGTAGGAAAAAGGAGAAAGATGTGAGTTGAGTAATAGTAGTACACTGAGAAGGATTTTGAACTGGTTCAATAGCCAAACCAAAGAAAGGAGCCATTGATATTTCAAGAGTACCTTGGAAAGAAGTCTGTAGTGTGCTCCTCAAATCTGTGTTTGGCCCTGTGCTCTGACTCAGAGAATGTCAGAGAAGCCATCCTCTTTCCAGATGATGCAAAGCTGGGAGGAACCGCTGACCCATCAAATGACAGGTTCCAAAAAGCCCCTATAAGATAGAATGCTGGGCCCAATTGAATCAAGTCAGCTTTACTAGAAGTAAATGTAAAGTCTTGTGTTGGTGTTCAGAGAGCAGCTTCCCAAGCACCACATGGAGAGGGATATCTGGGCAACAATTCCCATAAAAGGGATCTAGGAGTTTAAGGGGTTTTCGGGCTCTGGCTGCCAAGAATGTTCCTGTATTCTTGAGTGATAGAAAGAGGTAGGAGAACTTCCAGAGGAGGTGAGGATCCCTAGTTCAACTACATTTAGGGTATTACATTCTGAGCACACATTTGAGGGAGGACATAATTAAGCTGCCTAGGGGGGGGAAATTCATGCAGGATGCTGAAGGGCTTCAAGTTCATACCATTCTGTGCCTGAAAAAAATGAAAATTTAGGGGGACATAATAGCTGTCTTAGTATTTAAAGGGCTGTCCTAAGGAAGGATCCTTGGGGCAGATTTAGGCTGAATGTCAAGAAAGACTTCCTATAACAAATAGAGCTACTCAAACATAAAAGTAATGGCTTTCCCTCTCATTAAGTCTTTTTTTTTTTTTTTTTTTTTTTTTTTTAATTTATTTATTTATTTAGCTTTTTACATTCATTTCCACAAATTTTTGGGTTCCAAATTTTCTCCCCTTTTCTCCCCTCCCCCCACCCCAATACCCCAAGCAATCTAATTTTCCCTATCTTCAATCTGTCCTCTCTTCTGTCATCCCTCCCTTCCCTTGTCTCTATCTTCTCTTTTCTCCTGTAGGGCCAGATGACTTTCTATTCCTCATTAACTGTATGTCTTCTTTCCTAGTTGCAACAACAATACTAAACAATTGTTCCTGAAACTTTGAGTTCCAAATTCTCCCCATCCCTCCCTCCCCATCCATTCCCTTTGGTACGGCAGGCAATTTATTATAGGCCATATCTGTGTAGCTTTGCAAGTGACCTTCCTGATAGTCGTGTTGTGTAAGATTAACTGAATTGCCATCCCTCTTAACCTGCCCCTCATTGTTTCTCTTCTGTCCTTTGATCCTGTCCCTCCCCAAGTGTTGACTTTCAATTTCTCCCTCCTCCCTTTGCCCTCCCTTCCATCATCCCCCCCCCCCCAATATCTCCTTCTCCCCCGCTTTCTTATACTGTAAGATAGGTTTTCATACCAAAATGAGTGTGCATTTCACTCCTTCGTTTAGTCAAATGTGATGAGGGTAAACTTTTGTTTGTTTGTTTGTTTGTTTTTTTCCCTCAGCTCTCCTCTTTTTCCCTCCACTAAAAACATCTCCTACTTGCCTCTTAAATGACATATAGTTACCCCCTTCCATTTCCCCCTCTTTCCTCTCACTACATTTCTCTCTCACCATTTACCTTAATTTCTTTTAAGGTATGGTCCCATCCTATTCAGTTCAATCTGTGCTCTCTGTCTCTGCATGTGAATGCATGTGTGTATGTGTGTGCATGCGTGTACATGTGTATGTGTGATCCCACCAACCACCCAGATACTGAAAAGTTTTAAGAGTTAGAAATATTGTCCTTCCCTGTATGAATGCAAACAGTTCATTTCTGGTAAGTCCCTTAATACTTCTCCTTGCTGTTTACTTTTGCATGCTTCCTCTCATTCTTGTGTTTGAAAGTCAAATTTTCTTTTCAGCTCTGGTCTTTTCATTAAGAATGATTGAAAGTCCTCTGTTTCACTGAAAGACCATATTTTCCCTTGAAGTATTATACTCAGTTTAGCTGGGTAGGTGATTCTTGGTTTCAGTCCTAGTTCCTTTGCCTTCTGGAATATCCTATTCCACGCCCTTCGATCCCTTAATGTAGATGCTGCTAGATCTTGGGTTATCCTGATTATATTTCCACAGTACTGGAATTGTTTGTTTCTGGCTGCTTGCAAGATTTTTTCCTTGAGCTGGGAGTTCTGGAATTTGGCCACAATGTTCCTAGGAGTTTCTCTTTTTGGATCTCTTTCAGGTGGTGATCGATGGATTCTTTCAATACTTATTTTGCCCTCTGGTCCTAGAATGTCAGGGCAGTTTTCCTTGATAATTTCATGCAAGACGATGTCTAGGCTCTTTTTTTGATCATGGCTTTCAGGTAGTCCCATAATTTTTAAGTTGTCTCTCCTTGATCTATTTTCCAGGTCAGTTGTTTTTCCCATGAGATATTTCACATTCTCTTCCATTTTATCGTTCTTTTGGTTTTGTTTGGTGATTTCTTGGTTTCTCATAAAGTCATTAGACTCCATCTGTTCCATTCTAATTTTGAGAGAACTATTAAATTCAGTGAGCTTTTGAGCCTCTTTTTCCATTTGGCTCATTCTGCTTTTGAATGCATTCTTCTCCTCATTGGCTTTTTGAACCTCTTTTGCCAATTGAGTGAGCCTATTTTTCAAGGTGTTAATTTCCTCAGCATTTTTTTGGGACTCCTTTACCAAGATATTGACCTTTTTTTCATACTCTTCTTGCATCTTTGTCATTTCCCTTCCCAGTCTTTCCTCCACCTGTCTAACTTGCTTTTCAAAATCCTTTTTAAGCTCTTCCAAGGCCTGAGCCCACCCAACACCCCCCTGGGGTGTCTGGGGTACTGAGGCCCCGCCCTCCACATCTTTCCCTGATGGGAAAAATACGTCCTCATCCTCCCCTTCAGATCCGAAGGTCGGGATCATTTGCATTTGTTGGAAAAAACTCTCTAAAGTCTTATTTTTCTTTCCCTTTCTAGGCATTTTCCCAGCCAGTTACTTGACTTCTGAGATTCCTTTCCACCTCCGCCTGGATCCGCCCAGCTAGTCCTTGGCCTCTGAGATTCAAATGCGCTTTCCCGCGGCAAGCTTTAGTTCTGGCGCAGGGTGGGGGCAGGGCCGCTTCCTAGCTTGGGCCCTCAGGGGCTTTCTGAAGCGACTTTCAGGAACAGAGCGGGTGGGGGTGGGGTGGGGGGCCCCGCCTGCTGTGCTCAGCTCCCTTGGGGGTTTTATTCAGAGGCGTTCAGCAGTAGAGCGGTGTGGGGGCAGGGCCCTCTCCCCTGCTCGGCTCCCTCAGGTTGGAAAGACCTTCAGTATTGAAGATCCTACCTGCTGCTGGGGGATTCCTGAGTCCCGGGCCGCTGCCGCCTCAGCCGCCCGCCCACGCCTCTGCCTCCGCCGCTTCCTGCCCCCGTCTCTTCCTCCGCCGCTTCCTGCCCCCGTCTCTGCCTCCGCCGCTTCCTGCCCCGTCTCTGCCGCCGCCGCTTCCTCCCGAGGGGGCCCGCTCCCCTCCCCTAGCGCAGGGTTCTTTTTAACTGACCTTTAGCTTCTGTGGGCAGAGGGACTTTCCCGGCTACCGGAGATTCTCCCGGAGCTTTCCTCTCAGAAGTCTGCTCAGGTCAGCTTCTCTGGGTCGCGGCCAGGGGTGGGGGGTGGGGTCCGCTTTCCGGAGTGCGATGGACCCCGGGGACGGCTCTCCAGGGTTCAGTGGAACGGAAATCTCTTCCCCTATGTTTGTGCACCCCCTGCAGAGATTCAGAATTTATGGGGCTCTCCTTTTACCTCAATTCCATGGGTTGTGGGTTCGGAGCTCGTGAATGTGCGTCCTTCTACTCCGCCATCTTGGCTCCGCCCCCTCATTAAGTCTTAAAAGATCATTAAAGATATTGTCAAGAGGATTTTTTTCAGATATTGTTTGGGTTGTATGACTACTGTGAACCTCTCCAACTGGAAATTTTGTGATTCTTTTCATCTTTGCATGCTCTCTCTCTCGCTCTCTTTCTCTTTCCCTCTCTCCTTCTCTCTCTCTCCCTCCCTCCTTCTTTCTCCCTCCCTCTCCACTCTTTCCATTTTGTGTTCGTTTGACTTCTGGAATATCCTATCCTATCCCTTAATGTAGAAGCTGCCAGATCCTGTGTTATCCTGATTATTTTCCCACAATACTCAAATTGTTTCTTTCTAGCTGCTTGCAGTATTTTCTCCTTGACCTGGGAACTCTGAAATTTGGCCACAATATTCCTAGGAGTTTCTCTTTATGGATCTCTTTCAGGAAGTGATCGGTGGATTCTTTCAATATTTATTTTGCCCTCTGGTTCTAGAATATCAGGGCAGTTTTCCTTGATAATTTCATGAAAGATAATGTCTAGGCTCTTTTTTTGATCATGTCTTTCAGGTGGTCCCATAGTTTTTAAATTGTCTCTCCTGGATCTATTTTCCAGGTGAGTTATTTTTCCAATGAGATGTTTCACATTGTCTTCTATTTTTTCATTCTTTTGGTTTTGTTTTGTAATTTCTTGGCTTATCATATAGTCATTAGCTTCCCTCAGCTGCACTCTCATTTTTAAAGAACTATTTTCTTCAGTGAACTTTTGAACCTCCTTTTCCATTTGTCTGATTCTGCTTTTTAAAGCCTTCTTCTCTTCATTGGCTTTTTGGTCCTCTTTTTCCTATTGAGTTAGCCTATTTTTAAGGATGTTATTTTCTTCAGCATTTTTGGGGTCTCCTTTAGCAAGCTGTTGACTTGCTTTTTAAGCTTTTCCATGGCCTGAGCCCACTGCATGTTCATTTTGGAAGTACTGAATGCAGAAGCGTTGACTTCTGACAGTATGCATTGTTCTTCCTCATCCAAAAGGATGGAAGGAAATACCTATTCACAAAAAAAGTAATCTTCTGTGGTCTTATTTTTTTGGGCATTTTCCCAGCTAGTTACTTGACTTCTGAATCCTTTGTCAAGAGGAGGAGGGTCCTAGTGCTTTTCCTCACCCCAGGACCATGCTCAGGGCTGACATTTAGATCAACTGCTCAATTCCCTAGGAGCTTTAAGTGGGGGCAGGGCCACCACTCAGGGCTGAGATTCAGATCATCTGCTCAATTCCCCAGGGGCTTTAAGCTGAGGCACTCCCACAATGGAAGCGGCAGCCCAACTTGGCCACTGCCACACAGTGCTGCCATCCTGCTGCTGCTTCTGCTGCTGCCACTGCCTGGGGCCCATGCTGAGGGGGGACCCTGCTCCCCTCTTGCCCAACTGGGAAAGACCTCTCACTGACATTTGAAACTTTCTTTGACACTAATTGGTTGAGGGATCTGAGACCCTCCCTGCTGGGGATTCTGCCCCAGAGGCCTGTTCCAACTCCATTCCACTCAGCATCCTGCAGGATAGATCTTTCCTGTCGGCCTTCCAGGTTACCTTTGGCTGGAAATCACTTTCACTCTGTCGTTCTGTGGCTTCTGCTGCTGTAGAACTTGTTGAGTCATTTTTTACAGGCATTTTTTGGGCTGTGGGGGAAGAGCTATGATGTGTGCATCTTTCTACTCTGCCATCATGGCTCCGCCCCCCTCCATTTTGTGTTCCTAGAAACTTAGTTCTCTTTGGAAGACACTACCTCCTTGCTATCCTCTCTCATGTTGTTGCTCCTTCTCTTGCATCCACTCTTTGGCCAACACTTTGTTCCCTCTCTCACTTCCAGATTCTCCCTCTTCTCCCATCAGTAGATCAGTCAGCAAGAATTTATTAAGTATTCACTGTGTTCCAGGCACTGTGCTGATGTGTTGAGAATACAAAGAAAGTGAAAAGACAGCCTCATCTCTCAAGGAGCTTACTGTTTAATGGAGAGGACAACATGCAAACAAGATTCATGGCTGGGAGAGTCTTCTTAGAAAAGGGGTGATTTTAGGAGAGATTTGCAGGTGTGCAAGAGGCAGTGAGGAGGAAAAATATTGTAGATATGGGTGATGTCAAGTGAGAAGACTCGCAATCAGGAGATGGAGGAATAGCCAGGAGAGGCCAGGGTCTCTGGATACAGGGGCACAGGCAGCAGGAAAGGCTTGTGTGATATGGGTCATATACATGTCATCTATGAACTCCAACAAATTGTCTCTTATGATTTCTCTTCCTAATCAGTAGATAGCTAGAGTACAGATACCCTCCCCCCAATCCAACAAGAATCCTTCCACCTGGTTCCATGAGGTCACCCAATCTAGAGTCCTGTCTGGTGATGTTGTCATGAGATCACTTCCGTAAGAAGTTCCCTCAAGCCAGTGACTATGAGGGGATGGTACATTGTCTGATCGAAGAGACTTAAAAGATCTTCCAAGCCAGCTGTCTCGTTTTACGGATGATGTTCTTATCGTGAGGGGATAGATAGATCAGCCTAGATTCAAGGCCTGCCTCTGACTCACTAGCTGGGTGACAACAAGCAAGTTGAGTATTCTTTCATTTGACTCTATTAAACAACTCTCTTAAGTTGTTGTCAACAAGCATTTCTTAAGCATCTACTATCTGTCAAGCACTGTGCTGAGCCCTGGGGATACAAATATAAAAGCAAAGACAGCACCTGCTCTCAAAGAGCTTCTTTAAAAAAAAAAAACAACTTATAAACTTTTATTGTCTCTTTCTCTCCTAACCCCCAACTGAACAACAAAAATGAAAAATAAAACCCATATAACAAAAAGTACATACCAACAAAAGCAATTCCCAGTTGTACATTTGAAATCCATCCACACTGGAGAAGGTGAGCAGTGTTCTCTTTTGTCTGTCCCCTGTCCTCATGAATTATCACAGCAGTGATGAAAGTTCTCAAATCTTTCCAAATGATTTTCCTCTATAATACTTGTCATTGGAATCGTCTTTTTTCTATTTCTTCTCACTTCAACTCTGCCTCAGTTTGGTAGAACTTTCCCCACTTTCCTGGGGAGCTGTTCATTTCGTCATTTCTCAGGATGTCATAATATTGCATTCTACTCACATATTGTAACTTCTTTAGTGATTCCCCAGTAGATGGACTCCCCAGTTTTTGATTAGTGTGAAAGGAATGAAACACTCTCTTTTTTCCAAGAAGCTCTGGACCTGGCTCAGACCATCTCTAACTACTGCTGACGTTTGTGTTCAGAGACATCAGGCCCTGAAATATCCAGTTCATCAGTTTTCTTCGTTCTTGTGTTTTACAGATTACTCTTATCTCAATCACCTAAAAAGATGGTTGTATCTTAGATCACACTTGTACTATGTCAGTTTTATGATTCTAAATTCAAAAATTCCTTCTCTGCTCCTAGGCTCCTATCCTGCCTCTCCCTCCCCTTACTCCAAAATCTATTTTTAATTTAACCTGTTTGTTTTAAAAATATTTAAAAAGATTTGTTACAAACTTAATATTGAGCATGACTACTAGTTAAAATTCAGTGTTTACCTTGAAATTTCAATGCACAAAATGTAAATATGCTGGAAATTGATGTATAAATCTAATTAATCCTAATTAGAATGTGGGGTTAAACAGAGAAATGAAAGATTGGTAAGGGATCAGGGAAGATTTCATGAAGATGGTAGCTCCTGAAGCTTTGAAGGAATGGGGGAAGGGGAGGAAAAGGGGAATAAGCATTTGCATAGCATTTATTTTGTACCAGGAATGGTGTTAAAATTATCTCATTTGATCCTCACAATAACCCTGGGAGCTAGGTACTTAATATTATCTTCATTTTACAGGTGAGGAAACTGAGGCAAACATTGCCCAGGCACTTAGCTAATCATTGTCTGAGGACACATTTGAACTTAGGTCTTCCTGACTCTACACCTCAAGCTCTATGTACTATGTTGCCTCCAGTTGCCTTGAAAAGCAGAATTTCAACAGCAGGGCAGTGGAAAAAGTACATTCTAGGCATGGGATATTACAGCCTTTGCAGGTACCCACAGCCGAGACAGGCAGGACAGAATTGAACAGTGATTCAAAAACCAATTTATCTGGAATGTGGAGTACACAAAGAGGACTAGTGTCCTAGGAGGTTAAAAAGAGAGGTTGGAGCCAACTAAGGATGGGCCATCAATGCCAGCCGAGGAAACTTGCTTTGGATCTAGGGGAGGAGGTGTTTATGAAATGCTTGCTGGTTAGTGGGTTAAGCAGAATGCTTGTTAGATTGTGAACTCCTTGAGGGCAGAGACTATCCTTGACCTCTTTTTGTATCCCTAGCACTTAGCGAAGTACCTGGCACATAGTAGGTGCTAGATGTTTATTGTCTAATAAATGTTTATTGCTATAAAGGGAAGACGGAAGAATAGAGTGATTTAAGGCAGGAAACTTTTCCAAAAATCTAACCTCATTAAGATATCAGGAGTAAAAGAGAGGAAATATTTAAGGGCTGGTGTGGAGGTAAAATTACAGAATTTCAAAAACTGGAAAAACCTCCAAGGCCCTTTCATTATGAGCAGGAATCTCTGTAATAACATCTTCAACAAGCCTTGATCCAGCCTCCGTTTGAAGGCTCCCGGTGATAGAGAGCTCACTATTTCTTCAGGGAATCCATTCTATTTTTGGCTAATGTTGATTAAGTTGTTCCTAAAATTGGTCTCTCTGCAGTTTCTTCCAACTAATCCCAGTTTGATCAACTTGGAAGTTGACAAAGTTTCAGGTACTTGAGGGTAGTTATTATATCCCTGGCCAAGTTTTCTTCTTTCTAGGTTAAACCCCCAGGGTCTTCAGAGGAGCCTCCTAAAACACGATTTCTAGTTCCCTCACCTTCTGGATCACCTTCCTCTAGAAGTATAGAGCTTGTTGGTAGCATTTCAAAATGTTGGCATCTTAAACCCGACTGATACTTTCATTGAGGTATGAATGTGGAGGACTATTGTAGGTCTCTAAGCTTCCTGTTCTGGACACCTTCAGTGAACTCAGAAAAAGGTGGCATTCACTTTTGAAACTGCCATCCCATACTGTTGACTCTTTGAGCTTATGGTTCTAATGACTAACTGTTTATCCCTTCTAAGTTCTAGCTGATTACGTTTGGCACAACATTCTAGTCTCTCAAGATCTTTTTAGACACCAGTTCTGTCCTCCAGTATAGAATAGTCATAGATGCCTATAAATTTTCAAGCTTGAAGGGAAGATCATCCAGTCCAGCTATTTCATTTTTTAGGGACCTGGGATGAGGATACCAGACACCTAGAGGGGAAAGGACTTTCTCGAAGTTACTTAGCAAGCTAGTGTCAGACACATGTTAGCTATCCTCACCAGCTTCATGATATTCACAAATTTAAAAACCATGCCACCTAGGCCTTTATCCAAGGCATTGATAAAAATGTTAAACTGAACTGGCTGAGGAAAGAGTCTGTAGCAGTGGGCCACACCTTACTTAGTGCAAGTCAGTTCAGTGGCTCAGGACTCCTGCCATCCATTCTTTACGACCATGCACTCAGAGGAGAAAAAAATGCCAATTTGGATTGTCAGTGTCCTTGATGAGACAACCTCAAAGACTAATTTTATTAAATCTTAGCTCTTGAGAACATATCTTTTTAATATTTGAAGTAGCAAAAAGGGAAGTAGGTATTCAGGACTTCTGCTATATCCCAAATATCATAGTTCTCTGTGGTGTGTGGGGTGTTGAAGGAGGACTAATACCTCAAGTGCAAGGGCTTGCTGAGCCCTTTACAAAGCTGCTCATCCACCTTGAGCGTCCAAGGTGGAGAGCTGGGTGACAGCTGTGGCTTCACAGCAGCCACACCCCAGTAAAACCATCTTGGCAGAGAGGCTAAACCAGATTGTGGGTACCTGACAGGCCTTAAAACCATTGGCAAGTTAGAGGGGTATCCACCCCAGGGATGCGAAGCAGGGGGATGAGAGCAGTTTGTTCCAGTTGTCCATGAAGGTGACTGAAGCAGGCTGTATGGAGCGCTTAGAGCTTGGTCAGTCATCAGAGATGCCAAGGTCATCCAGTGCATCCCAGGCTATCACTAGTTGTCTCAACATTTGTCCTGCCACTGGGCTTCACTGACTTAGCAAGAGAGAGTGAAGCTGAGGACTTTGTGCAGCTCTACTTCACTTAAATCCAGTTCATACACAAGTCGGGACATCACCCCATTGATGTCATTGGCTCTCTTTGAAATGAAAGATGAAAAATGACCATCATCATCTAAGGGAAAAATGCAGGGGCCGTTTTTTGAGTACAAGCTGATCTTGCCACTTTTCTCATGGAACACTAGGGTTACTTGAAAAAGTGACTGATAAAGCATTCAGCCTTGGGAATCTGACAGACATTTTACCAAAAATTAAGTAACTGAACCCATCACTTTAAGGAAAACAACTGATGGTATTTATCACCAATTATGAAATATAAGCTTTCAAATGATAATTAGAATTTATTACGTGCCAGAAATTGTTGGATATACCGGGAATACAAAGGCAAACATGACACCATTCCTGTTTTGAAGGAAACTTCAGTTCTTTTGGGGGAGAAATACAGTTGTTTTGGGGGAAGGAGAAAATAGAAACTGAAGAGGGGGTCAGGCTAACCCTAATGTAGGAGGGAAGTTCCAGTGGTCACTGTGGAGGAGAGGAGGGGAGCACATTCCCTGCCAATCACTGGAGACAGACTGATCCAAGTTACTGAGGCAACGATAAAGTGCTTTGTGTAAGGAACAGCCAGGAGACCAGCTTGGCTGGAACATAGATGGTAGGAAGGGGAGTCATGTGAGGCAAGTCTGGAAAAGGAAGGCTGCAGCTAAGAGTCAGAAGTGCCACCAGAGTGGTTTGTGTTCTGTTGTCAAGGGACCTGGGAGTGATCTGGAGAGGCTGGGAGAGTGTTCTGAGAGGCAGCAAGGGCCTTAATTAGGCCAGTGACCACAGGGGTAAACATTAGAGCACAGGTGGAAGAGTCTTCTTGAAGATGGAGTTGATAAGACTAGGTAACTGGCTAGACAGGAGGGTTGCAGAAGGGGACTCCCTGGTGACTCTAAGGTAGCCTCAGTGGGGGACTCCTCAGAAACAGAGAAGTTGGAAAAAGGGGGGAGGGTTTGAGAAGAAGATAATGAACTCCTTTTGACTTTGGGATGTCCAGGTCCAAAAGTCCAGTAGGCAGTTTGTGATGGGAGACCAGAGCTCAGGAAGAAAGATGAGGACTGGATAGTTCACTTCTCTTTGGTGCTGCCCAAGGTCACAGTGTGCCGAGCACTACGATGCTTATGCCTTGTTTATGGAGCTATGAATCAGCACAGCCACTTTGGGCAGCAATGTGAAGTCATGCTGACAGCAGTGACCTCCACCTCTGGCACTGACTGCCTGTGAGATGTGGGGGAAATCACTGAACTTTGAGGGGCTTCAGTTTATTCATCTGTTAAATGGCAGCATGGTAGTGACCAGGGTGATTGACAAGTCAAGCGGGCCCACCTCAGGCACTTGTTGCTTATGAGGGGCCTGGACTCAGTGGCCTCCTGCTTCCTTTCCACCCTGTGACTGTGACCTCCGAAGTCTCTGCTCTTAGCAGTTGCCATTCCTCTTCTCGGCATTATTGTTGTTTTAGTACAGCAGCAGCAGCAAAGAAACTGCACAAATCCCATGACTGGGGAGAGGGAGGCAGAAGGTGCTGAACTTGGAGCAGCCGGGCCGTCTCTATGAGAGAGACAGTTCAGGACTGTGCCATTGGGATTCTTAAGCGGTCCTCATGTTATGTCTGACAAGTGGTACTCTAAGGCTACTTCCTGGGTCTTGGTTTTTATAATGCTACAGTAGGAAAATGAGGACACTCACTTGTTTCAGATTTGGTGTGGGTGTTTTTTCAGAGTAATATAAGAAATCTATTTCAGTCAGATTGTGTAGATGCCTGTAGGTTTTATTGTAGTGTTGATAGAAAAGGAGTTAGGTGGGTGATGGAGAGCCTGTGAACAGTCTGAACGTCACACTGATGTCCATGAAATACTAAAGGAATAAGAGGCAGACCTCTGACAGACAGGGTGGCCCCTCTAAAGAGGCTTGGTAGAATGACATGGTAGAAAATTATAGGCCAAGGGCTTGGGGCAAGCCGAATTCTTTCGTCTCATAGAAGCTGTACTGTCTGTATGAAGATGACCAATTCATTGGACCTCTGAAGTGACAAATTACTGCGAAGTAGCTGGGTAAATGGATGGTGAAGTCAGGAAGTCTTTCAATTTCTCTGGAGAAAATGCAGTTGCAGCAGACACCAACTGGTTTTCCTCTCTCTAGGCTCTCCCCTCTTCAGTCTAGCCTATATTCAGTTAAGTCAACATGCATTTTATCAAACACCTCCTATTTGCAAGACCCTGGACTGAGGACACAGGGCTTAAAAATGGCCCAGTTCTTGCCATGGGGGAGTATATGTCAAACATGAATAGACAGCAGTATAATCCAAGATGTGCTGATGTACTGGGTGCCAAGAAGAGATCCAGCCTTAGGAAAATATAAGGAGGGTAAAATCACCTTTAAACTAGTCAAGTCAACAAGCATTTATTCAATGTTTACCTGCTGTGTGCCAGGCACAAATACAAGCAGAAAGAAATACAGTGCTATTCACCAAGAGCTTTCATTCTAGCTAGGAAGGAAGGTCAAGGGCGGTTTCCATGAGGTGGAAGCTGGAACAGACGCTGATGCTCTTTTCTATACTTGGAGATCTAGGGACTTCCTGGCATGGGGGAGAGAGCTCAGCAGAAAGACCTTGTGTCTGGGCCATGCTACACATCTTCTTGCTGTGAGCACCTGGGTAAGAAGTCTTTTCGCCCTAGGCCTCTGTTTCTCCAATTGTCAAAAACATCAGTGACGTCAGCCCCTACTTTGTGCAGATTGAAAGTGCTGGTGAACAGGATGGTTCTCTAGCAGCACAAGGGCAGAAGGGCTGTTGGATTGGAAGTGTGACTGCAACCTGTTTGACCTCTAGATATGTCCTTAACACGCCTGCAAGGACGAAAGTGCTTGAGCTATTTCTTGACTCCAAACCCCTTTCCCTTATATGTGGAGCCTCTAAAGAGGTAACTAAATTGGGCCTTGAAGATGAAAAACCTGACCTGTAGTCCAAACTTGTAGCAACTATTAGAGGTAATTTGCTCCACTTTCTGCCTTAGAAATGGGAATATTGTTATCTGCCTTCTTCTCACTGATTAGTAGATACTTGGACATGAGTACATTAACCCTTATTGCTCTTATAATGGTTTTTGTTGCTGACCATGGGGCTCCTTCCTTCCCCCTCAGAAATGACTACTGCATTTCGACATGAAGCAATTGATGTAAGTATAGCTGTGACTTTGGGACAGAAAATCCTGGCATATCATCTAGAATAACCTTTCATCTCTAGGTTGTCTGCCCATTCCTTCCTAACAACAGTCTTCCTCTCACAAGCTTCTTTTTGTGGCCCTACTAAACATGACTTGTTTATTAACCCACCTGTCTTGAGCTTGGATCAGTAGTGTTGTCTTGGAGGGTTTAAAGCAGAATCTTTTAGAAAGGTCCGTCTGGTAGCACAATCCTCTGCTTTTACCATCCCTCCTCTCACAGTGATTGGATCTTTGCATACCTGACTTCTGACCTGACTCAGCACAGGGATATAGTGGGCTTCTGCTGATGCCCTCTGAGAAGTGGCTGGCCCCTCAGCCACAGAGTCCCCTGAGCTATCCTCCCTGCCTTCAGTGACCAGCATTGCTTTAGGGAGAGCATGGACATGATGATGGGTGACTGACAGGTGTGGCAAAGAGCTGAAAGATGACCACTGTTGAGAAGAGTTGTTTTAAGAGTTTGACATCTTCTCTTCCTTGTAGTTGTGATGTTTTTCTTTTCCCTAACCAGTGTGTCTCTTATATTGTCCTTATTTAACCTGCCCACTGCTGTCGGGCCCTCACTCATGAGCAGGCCTGTTGCGTCTAGTAGTTGAAACAGATGTATGAAAAGGGTTCACAAGCATGTTGGTGCCTTTCAGGTTGCGTCATCACCATCTCTGGACGCATGACCTTCACGAGCAATAAGTCCATGGAGATTGAAGTCTTGGTGGATGCTGATCCTGTTGCATTGCATTCCCAAGAGAGATACCGCGCTGCCAGTGCCTTCGTCACCTACGTGTCCCTGAGCAAAGAGGGGAAGACACTCCCTGTACCTCAGCTGCTGGTGAGTAGGCCTTGTCTCCATGTACTCCCAGATGGTTCTGGGCCCTAGTGAGAGCTCCTTATGGAGAGAATCTCCTGTTCCTTGGAAGAAGCCATCTTCTGCATGCTTTTCTTGGCTTCCTTCTTCACACTGGTCACTTCAGCTAGAGCATCCCTGCACTCAAGCTTTTGAAGGTCCCTTGGAAGTCTAACGGTGACTTCTGGGATGTGCGTTGGCCATGTTTGTGGTTAGTCTCTGGCTCCCCAGGATGTTGATGGTCATGATGGTGTCTATGGAGCAAAGAACTCTGCCCTGCTCTTTATGGGTCTTGTTTCTTCAATATTATTTAACTGAACCAGAGCCTGACAGAGAAAGCCAATGTCAGAGTCAGGAATATCTAAGTTTTGCTTCTGACACATGCTGACTGGATGACCCTGGCACAGTCCTTTCAGCTCTCGGTACCCTTGGCCACCCAAGGTAGAGATTAGAAATTAGATATTAGAGATTCTAAGCTGCAGAGTAGGTGCCCATCTACTGTGGCAGAGGAAGTTTTCTATCAGCAGGTCCATATGCCAATGAAATTACAGGTGCAGCCAAAAACCAGACTAACAGCTGGTTCTCTCTGGAGCACATCAAGGCGGCTCCCTCAGCTGGCTCAGCATCCCAGGAGATCCACATTAATGACCTTTTTTAGGAATGTGCTACAGGCAAACCAGAGAATTCAGTTAACATGTACTACCATCAGTTTCTTTGGACAGTAGGGCTCCCCAAGAACTGGTTGGTAAGCTAGCCCCCTGGGGTTTTAGGAATCACTGACCTGGGAAGTAGGCATTGTAGTTTCTATTACCTTGAGAAAGTTGCTTAACCCAGTGTTTTGGCTTTGTACACAGATAAACAGGGTAACAGATACTAGATGCCAAGCCAGGACAATGTGGCAGTTTAGGGGTATATGTGTGTGTGTACATGTACATGTACACATGTGTTTGCAGAGATGATGTTTTTAAATTCTGGAATTCTTTGTATGTTGTAAAATGCTTTTGGATTAGTTCCCAAAAGAGCATCTGCAGAGCTGTGGCGAAGAGAAGGAATGTTTCTGTGCCTTGGGTTGGGGCCTCTTCCTCTACGATGGGCTCATCATATTCCAGACAAGTCTAGTCTTGGTTTGGCCACTGCCTCTCTGGGTGATCTTTCTCTCTCAGTCAAGGCTCATGTCTTCGAACACATAGTAGGATGTTGGTGATCTTCAAGATCTTGTTCAGCCCTGATGTTCTAGTCTCTGGCACAGGTGCCGGTGTCCTGCCTGCTTGGGCTGACAGCAAGGGGCTCTCCAGCTTGCATTATAAATTGCCGCCATTTTTGATGAATACCTGTGGCATTCAGCCTCTCACCCTAGGAATGTTGAGAGGCTGTCAGATATCTGTAGGTTTCTCTCCCATACTTGTTGTCAAAGGTTATGGCTTTGCAGGTTTGGAAGCTCCTCAGCATCTGCTGTGAAGTACTTCTGTGCAGAGAAAATAGATAGCGTATAAGGGTCAGGTCTCCTCTTCCCAGGTTTACAAGTTATTGTTAACCTTAGAACTGAGTCCTGTTTTCATCCCAGATATCATCTATTTCATGGACTAATAAGGAAATCAACACCCTTAGAATAAACAGAGCTTGTTAACAGTTGATGCTCTCATCAGGAGGATTTGTGTAGGGGAGGAAGTTAGGATGAGAGGTGGGGGGTGGAAAGCATTGGAAGCGTCACTCTGGCCTAGAGCCAGCTGATGGATCCCAAACTGCATCAGGTCTGCCATGTCATTGTCACTTTTGTGGAAGAGTTCAGACAGAATCACTTGGGCATTCTACCAACTCTGAGAAACTTCCACAGGGACGCTCGCCCTCCCCCGAGCCCCCTCTGCTTTCTCATTCCTGGTCCATGCCATGCTCATTACTGTTTTCTGTCAGATGTCACACATTTAAGAATCAGCTGTGAGCTTATTTAAAACAAAACCACACACCCCAACAATAAACAGATTTCCTTTCATTTCAAATTCCCTGGTTTTCTGCTTCCTCTTGCTGTTCCCTTCTAGCCTGTAAGCCCTGGAGGGCAGGAAGCATGTCTTAGTGGTTTCTGTAGCCCCTCCATCTCCATCACAGGGCTTTGCATTCAGTGGATGAATGGAGGCTGAGAAATGCCACCTGGTTGCTTGGCCTGGATTCTATTTGTGAATCTCAGTTGACATAGTCTGATTTGGAAAAGACCTCAAAGACCAGTTAACCCAGCAACTTTCTGGCAAATGTTTAACAAGTGGCTCTTTGGGGTGGGAGGGGGAGGGCAGATGTATGCTGAGCACACTTTTAAATGTAATATGCATCATTAACATTTTCTCCATCACTTTCCTCAGTATAAGCAATCAACGAAACAATAAATCAAGCCCTTCTTTTAGTATTTGCCAACTTCCAAAGTGTGGATGTTCATACTGAACATTTAACAATCTGCTCTTTCAGACTCCAGCACATACCTCAGCAGGTATTCTCCAGCATCATTCTCCCTGTAACATGCAGTCAGCCCTTTTTCTACCCCAGTGAAGAGGAATCCCCTGGAAAGCCACCTCTTTATGCCTTCCCCCGCCCCATTGCTCCTCTGTGTTCTGGCACCAAGTAGAAAAAGCACATTGTCCATCTGAGAGTCCTTCAGACACTTGAGGACAGCTGCCATGTTCTTTGAGAGTCTTTTCTTCTCTAGGCTCAGCCCAACCCAACTAATTGGCATGATTGCCAGGTACCATGCATTCTCCTATCCCCTGTGCCATCTCAGCATCATTGTGGTGCCCAAGAGCTGCCTAAGCAAAGAGCTCTGCCACCTTCCTTCCCTTGGTTGTTGTCAGCAGCCCTCCTGCCAATCAACAAGGAGGACTTGCTGTGTGTTGGGCACTGGGCTAAGTGCTAAGGGTACAAAGAAAGGCAAAGGCAGTCCCTACTTCCAGGAACTATAGCAACAAATGTGTGCATACAGGTGACAGGCAGGGGACACTTGTACTGGGTGGGACCAGCAAAGGCCTCCTGTGGAAGGTGGGCTTGGAGACTTTGAAGGATGCAAGTGAGGAGGGACGAGTCCTCCAGGCCAAGGGGCCAGCCAACAAAAGGGCATAGAGAGGAGAGACAGGAAGATGGTAAAGAGGCTGGTGTCCCTAGGCCAGAAAAAGGGCAAGTGTAAGGAGATGCAGAGCTCGGAAGGGGCTGCTAGGGCCAGCCTGGGAGGAAAACCACCATAGAGACTCAGACTTCTTTTAAACCTATTGTGCTACATTGTTGGCTTGGGTCTCTTTCGCAGGAACCAGTGTCCAGCCATGTCTTCCCTAACTTGCACTTATATGGCTGATTTTGACTTTACAACTATAGAACTTTAGACTTTATACTTTCCCTCTTGAATTTAATTTGATTAGATTCAGCTGATTGTTCTGGTCTCTTGGAGATCTTTTCTTTTTGATTTTGACTCTTAGCTGATGTGCTGTCCTTTAAACAATAGCTACACTTGACTTCATGCCCCCATATATACCACCTTTTCCATGAAGCCCTCTTATTTCTCCTCCCATCCCCAAGTTGGTAATGACCTCCCACTCCTTGGACTTCACTAAAGGTACTGTTTGATCTATTCTGAATGCACTTCTTTGACTGTGTATGGTAGTATCTCTTTACACATTAAGTAGCCTGTACTTGTGCTAGACTGCATGAGGTCAGAACAGTTCAAAACTCCCCCAGAAGAGAGCTGTTTTGACACACAACACAGGCTTGGTAAATGTGAGCCAGATTGAATTAAATTGGCAGCCCGTCCTTCACAGAACTTGACGATTGGGAAGGAAGACCTTGACTGTCACGAAAGGCATTTCTGCCATCACATACCCAAGTAGTCCTTCAACCTTGGCTCTCAGACCCTGAGGACAGAGAGCCCAGCTTCTTTGTGAGAAGGAGCCCAGCTCTCGTGGGGAAAGCCTTTTTGGATGCCTAGCCAGAATTGGCTGCTTAGACACTCCACCCGTGAGTCCTATCTCTGAAACCAAAGAGAACATGCGTACTGCAAGAGACCTTTAAATACCTAAACCAAATAGTATGTCCTCTGTTTCCTCTCTCTTCTAAGCTAAATATGCCCTCTTTCTTTAGCCCATCCTCAAATGGCATGAGTTTAAGACCCTTCAGCAGCTTGGTGGACCCCTTTCTGGATATCTTCCAACTAGATACCCAGAGCTTAACTCTCTACTCCCACTGGTGGGACCTGACAGTATGGAGGTCCTGTGGCCTTCCTCTTCCTGGGAGCTGTGCCCAAGAGGATGCTAGCTTTTTGACTGCACCCTCACTCATGAACTTGTAGTCTACCGAACCTCCCAGATCTTTCTCAGAATAGCTGCTATCTAAGCATGCCTCTATCTTATACTTGTGAAGCTAGATTTTTTTTAATACACATGTAAGATTTTACATTCATCTCTGTTGAATTTCATTTGATTCAGTTCATTGCTCTAGCCCAGGCATCTGGGCCACATCTGCTTGGCTGCCTGCTCCTGTGCAGCCTGCAAGCTGATAATGGTCTTTTCCGTTTTTAAATACAGTCTTGTTGTATTTAAATATGTAAAAACTGTGTTCTAGCTTCAGCCACAGTGCATGGACCCTTACTAGCCCCTCAGGATCTTTTTGGCTCTGACTGTTCTTCAGTATGTTAGCTATCCCTCCGAGCACTGAATCCTCTGCAGATATGATGAATATTACCTGAGTCATTGATGAAAATGGTAAAAGCCCAGATCCCTGGGGTATTCTACTGGAGACCTCCTGCCACACTGATAGCCAAGGTTTGAATTCATTTAAGTGTATATGGTCTAGTCCAGGACTTCTTAAATGTTTTCCACTCTCAACCCCTTCAGAGAACTCAAGCCACAGTTTAAGAAGCTCTGAACTCTAGTTCACATCCCAGTATCTTCTCCACAGGAATACCATGAGACACTAGAGCAAAAGCTTTGCCCAAAACCTAGGGAGACAACATCGATGGTGCTCCCCTCCTCTACTAGCTTATCAGAACAAGGAAATGAGCTGAGCCTGACACAGCCTGCCCTTGAAGCCATCACTGCTTCCTTTCTAGATGTTTGCTGGGTGTCTCTTTAATGAGTCACTCTAGGATTTTCCCAGGAATTGAAGTCTGGTTCTCTGACCTGTAGTTTGGAGGCTCTGATCTCTCCCTTTTTGTACACATCAAGATATTTCCTCATCTCCAGTTTTTTGGTAGCTCTCCTATTTCCCTTGTCATGGCTCAGCAGTAACATCTGCTACCTCTTTCAGGACCCAAGCATATAGTAAGTCTGGGTCAGGTGACTTAATTATACAAATTACATATTATGGGTATATGTGTGTGTACATATTTTATATATATACATATATATATTTGTGTGTGTGTGTGTGTGTGTATATATATATTATATATATAAAATTTAATTATATAAATGTTACCTATTATTATTACCTGACAATCCCCTCTGTCTGGAGCCTTGTATTTGGGTGAATCTTTCACAGTTAAAAAAAAAGACAACATAGCTAAGAGAAAGCATTTTAATCTTTGTAAAGAACTTTACACCCACTTGGTTTAATTCATTGAGCATGCCTTAGGTACCTGCTGCATGCTAACACTGTACTAGGTGTTAACAGTACAGAGACAAAAACAAGACCGTCCACCCTCCAAGCACTTGCCGTCTGTGGGGGAGTAGAGGATGATACAAACTGTAGAAAGTAAAGCCAGTTTGCAGTGAAAAGGGCATTTTTCCCATCCACCCTGCTTCCTGGCCTCAACAGACCCTTCTGTCAACAAGCATAAAGTCCCCCAGCTTGGGAGGGGAAAAGGTGAGTCCACAGTCACCCAGCCAGTAAATAGTCGGTGCCCTTCAGATCCAGGCTCTTTTCCTACTATAATGCATTATTTCACAATGGGTAAAGCATTCTGACCTGATTGACAGTTGTTTGTTTGAGTTGGCTAAATCATTCATGTGTTTGACTGAATTGTTGAGGGATTTGATGACACTGTCCAAATCACACAGCTGTTTTAGCTGATGCAGACTCAGGCTGCTCTTTCTTGCTCATTCAAGATGGAACTGTGATACTGTCAGAGGTGCCCTACTGGTCTGTTGTTCATTAACTATCTTTGCTAATTTGAAGGTAAGGGGAGAGGAAACCTGGGAATGCAGGGAGCCACAGTGTGGTGTTTTCAGAACCAACTCAGATTTAGTGCAGTCACTTGGAATATTGACAATTCAAGCTTGTGTCGAGAGAGAGAGGGGAAAAGAGAAGGAGAGGGAGAAAGAGAGAGGGGGGTGGGGATGGAAAGAGAGAGAGAGAGAGACATGACAATATAACCACATGGTTATCTTCAGAGATGGTGTGGATTTTATATGACTGTCTTTAGCTTTGTCTTTTCATTTGTCTCTAAACTGGTGCCTTTTGTTGGAATTCAAATGAACTTGGGAAGAGAGGGATGTGTCCCCGTGGAATAGCACAGAGTGCGAGGAGAATCAGACACCTGTACATCTCTGCAGAAACCCTGCTTCTCCCTTCCCCCTATTCCCTATTGTCAGTTCTTGAGCCAACTCTCTATTTTTAGCTCAAACCGCTCCCCCCCTCCAGCCACAGGGCTTGCTGTCGACAGACACCGAATGCAGAGCAGCATTTGGGGCCGTTTCTTGATGAGTATTGAACGCTGGGTAGGTGCCCTGCTGGAAGTACTACATCCTTGAGCGTCTCTAGCACTTTCCTGGCTAATTAGAAATTAGTCAGAAGCCCCTGGGGATGCTTTACAGGAACACTGCTTCCTGGATAACCTGCTCTTTCCACTTTGGTCCTCAACCCCAAGGCATGAGTCCTGGCTTTCTGTATACTTGCACACTTGTAGCAATGACCTCTGATCTTTGCACTGCTGGTCTTGGAGGAGCCTGACTTGGGGTACCTGTGTTGGGAAAGCCCCCTGGTCTCTCCTCTTACTGATGTCTCTCAGAAGAAATGGTTTTTGTTTCTGGGACCTGAGCTCCCTCGAGGACCAGCAGCAGGAGACTTCTTCATGCTCTGGATGGTTATTTGTTCACTCAGCACTCCTGGAAGCTTTGTCTGGGTTAAGGCAGAGATCACAAAGTCTCATTTCTGATGATAAGCAGCCTTTGCAGTTCTGGGAACCTGTGCATCCTTCCATGCTAGCCACACCCATGACAGGTTTGTGCTCAGAGCTAGACCTCATTCCCCTCAGCTCCAAGGGCAGCTGCTTCAGTCCATCACTGAAAGCTATTGGCATCAGAAGACAGAGGCAGGTTAGGGCAGAGCCTTGAGGGGGCCAGGAGATCACTGCTGTGACCTGAGAACCTCAGTGAAGCTAAAGGTCCTTATTATTCACTCCACAGTATGTCAGTAAATGAGTTTTTAAATCATGTTTCCAATCAAGCTGCTTCATGAGGTCATATCCCAAGTGAGCCATGCCTCACTGCCAGGCCCACCATCTCAGGACACATTTGCTGAAGGAATGTTAGCACTTCCCGGGAGCCTGGTTTTCAGAAAACCCAGGAGGGGAAGATCAGACCATGCACAACTGAGAGATGAGCTCGAGGTCACATTACAGTGAACCCAATGCAAAGTAGAAGTTGTTGGTGTTTAAATTCCTGAGCTCCCATAATGCATTTAAGCGTAATTATAAGAAAGAAAAACTCAGCCAATGGTATGTCAGTCAGAGAAAAGCAAGTTATCAGGAAGCCCTGCCAGTGGATGACCCGTCATAGCTGACATTTGATCAGAGACAAAGAACGCTTTCTTTGCTGTTATAATGGAAGACAGTGGGGAAAAGGATGTGGATTTATGATGAGGAAGATGGTTTACCCAGAGCTCTTCAGAGAAGCCTAACCAGAGTGTAATGTCAGAGCTACCCATAGTCACCAACAGTTGCCAGCCAATGGCAGGCATTCACTGAGCGAGACCTTTGCCCAAGGTATTATGAGGGATGCAGAGATTAAAGGAACATCGTGCCTGCCTTCAGAGAGCTTGGAGTGTCATCATCATGTGTGGTACAAGGAATCACATATGTGCTAATGGAATAACAAAGGTGGGAATTGCCATAAGAGTTTGGAAGAGATTGCGATAACTGATGGGCCATAGAAGATATAGAGCGTGGTGAAAAGTGCCCAGGATTTAAAATAAGGACCCCAGCTACTTACCTGCGGGCCCTTTAGCAAGATCCCTCCCTCCTCTGGGCCTCATTTGTCTTATTTATAAAATTAGGGGATTGGACTAAATAAATAGTCTGTGAAGTTTTTTTCTCCCAAGATCCTTTTGGGAACAGGAGTCCTGATAAATGAAGTAGAATTTAAGAACTAGACCAGTCCAGCTCCAAAGATGCCCCTGACCTCCCCTGTCGTCAGTGGAGAGAGAGCTGGACCTGGAGTCAGGAAAATGAGTTAAGATCCAGCCTCAAACACGCCCTTTCTCTGTAACTGTAGCAAGTTACTTCACCTCCATTTGCCTCAGTTTCCTCAATAGGAAAATGGGGATCATAAGAGACCCTGTCTTCCAGACTTGCTGTGAGGATCCAGTGAGATGTTTGTAGAAAAGCACTGTTAGTACCGTGTATGGCACATAGTAGGTGCTATATAATGCTTATTGCCTTCCCATCCCAGGGGAGATAATCTATACCTCATTCAAGTGAGTCTCATCACAAAGCTGACCTGGTTGAACTTGAGTCCAAGTATGTCAAACATAATCCTTTTATAACCATCCTCACCCATGCAGTCTTCCAGCCCCTGCCTTGACTGTTATAGGCAGCTAGGTGGTGCAGTGGACAGAGCACCAGTGCAGGAGTCAGGAGGACCTGAGTTCAAATCTCACCTCAGACACTTGACACTCACTACCTGTGTGACCTTGGGCAAGTCATTTAACCCCAATTGCCTCATCCTGGGTCATCTCCAGTCATCCTGATGAATATTTGGTCATTGGATTCAGATGGCTCTGGAGGAGAAGTGAGGCTGGTGACCTGCACAGCCGTCCCTCACTTGAAACAAAGTCACGTGCAAGTCATGTCATCATTTCTCCGATGGCATGGTCTTCTTTGGCAGTGAAGAGGACGAGCACACATCCTCAGCCTTGATGGTTAGATAGGACCAGGGACTCATCTGCCTTCCCCCTCCTTCCCAGTTAAGAATCTAATCATATTCAAAATGAACATTATCTTTGTCACTGTGAAGGTTGCGTGACGATTGACAGCCCTGGACTCCACTTACAACTCGCTTGATTCATGAGTTGGTTCAGAACCATATTGTCTAAGTTCATGTGGCTAGCAAGCAGGCCCAGAACCTGGCTTTTCTGGGTCTCCTGTGATTCCCTTACCACTAGACTACACAGTAGCTAGTCAGATCTGGCCACTGAATTGTGTGAGTTGGAGGATATTAGGGCCTCTGCTGCTCCCTCCTCCCACCTTCCTTTGGTTCATCAGTTCCTCTCTCCCCTACCCTCCCAGCTTGCCCTTTGGAACAAATTCTCCTTCCCATCATTAACGAGCATGTTCTTCTCCCTTCCTCTGCTTTTGTCCCTATTTTGTATTTGTATGTGGACCTGTCATAATAGATTGTAAGCTCCTTGAGGGCAAGGACCGTTTCATTTTGTCTTTGTGTCTCCATCACCTAGCATGATGCCTGGCACATAGTAGGTGTTTAATAAATGCTCAATGGTCAATTCATTGAATTTAAGCGATAATGTATAAAGGGTCAGAGTATAATTAAACATTGCATGTCATTCAGGTGCTTTAGCTCTCTGACCCCTGTGATAAAATCCATCTGTAATTATTCTGAAACTGTCTTAGGGAGAGCAGTTTCTTGTGGCATTCACTTTTTTCTTCATTGAACCTCAAATATCAACCTTAATCAGTTCACTCTAATTGGGGTAGAGAGACAACACATGAAAGATTTTTGCTGCTGAGTGGATGGAAAGGCCCAAAAATCCTACGAGTGTGGTAGAAGGGTGGATTGCAAGGTACAGGGTTCCTTAGGGTGCATTAGATCAGATGGACAAAGGACTTGGTCAGTAGAGCTTGAGGTCTAGAAGGCATAGGGACAGGGCAGATGGGGCCCGGAGAACCTTAAATGCAATGACAAAAAAGATGCCAAGTCCTGGTGGTCCTCCATCTGTCTGAAAGAAATAGAGTTGTTGAGTCCCATCACTTCCAAACAATGTGAGCAGTCATGACCCTGACTGACTGCCCTGATGGGATCTTTTGCCCACGGGGCAAAGAAAGGGTGAAGGGAAGACAAATAGTAGAACTCCCTCCTCCCCGACTGGAAGGTCTTAAAGATGAGATGAATTCCTCCAACCAGGAAGTGTTGGAGCTGGGCCTTCCCCAGGGCTCCAGACCAAATCAAGTGTTCCTTCCACCACAATGCTGGGATCATAGATTTGGCTTGCCGACCTCAGGTACTCTCTGCATCCATTTCCTTTGTCTGGTTTAGTCAAATGGTACTCTGGGAGTAACCTGTAAATGGTTGACTAGTTTAAGAACTGTCAGTGTTACTGGAGTAGCCTGGGATTGTTCAAGGCCTTTGTTCCTTGGAAAGTTGAGTGAGCTGCTCTGGGTGAGTTTGCCATTTCTGACAGAGGCTTTATCCCCTGCCAACCCACAGATGTGATTCATCCGCTCTAATATTTATCGTGTTTGTTGGTCCGTTGCGGCATGGTTGTGCTTTTTCAGTTTTGATATGTTTAGAAGCAGTCTGTCTCGTGATGACGGATGACTGGATCACTGCTCCTATTTGCCAGCCCAGCAGCGTGCTGTGTGATTGATTAGCACTCAGTTGATTCCTAAAGGCCTGTGATTCCCACATCCACTTGAAAATCAAAGACGGGGGTGGGGTGAGATGGGGGTAGATAACAGGACATAGACACTGACTGAGTCATCAAGTATAGGAGGTGAGTAAGCAGAAACAGATAAATCAATCCTCCCTCTACCCATAATAAAACTGGAGTGAACTTCTACTGCCCCAGATGAGGCTCTGGAGAAGGCAGTGGCTGTGGACCCACAGAGGCCCCATGACTGTTGCTCAGGAGGCAGGAGGACCAGGCCCTCTCCTTGATGATCAAGGGGGTTGGAGGAAGGTGCTGAGGAAGGAGAGAGATGAACCAACTCTGTCCCCATTCTCACTATTTGCAAGTCAGTGGCACATTTCCCTCACACACTCTCACAGACAAACATCATGGCAGTTGTTTACTAAGTACCTGCCCTGTGCTGGACACTGCAGGAGGGAACCAGGGGTCCATGATGATGATGAAAACACCATAGACACCTTCTACTGGGGAATGAAGTACAGCCTCGAAACAGACAAGCAAATACAAAGTGTGTGCTAGATCAAATGAAAGTGATGGGAATGCAGGGCAGGGAACCAAGAGCTCATGGGCAGAGATTGTCTCTAGAGGCCTGATCCAGGGTGTGACCCTGCATTGGCCAAAGCTTAAAAGAGGGATACAAAGAAAGGCCAAGGACAGCCCCTGCCCTCAGAGAGCTCCCAGCCCAGTGGGAGTGCCAGTGATTACATGATGTAAACAAGCTGGACATGGGGTAAACTGGAAATAATCAGTAGAAGGAAGATGCTCAGATTAAGAGGATGGGAAAGCTTCTTTCTCTTCATTGATCCCCTTGCATCCCCTCTCCTATCTGTCCTTCCTGCAATTTCCAAAGCCCAGGTCTGAGGGCCACTGAGAATCTCCGAGAGCTCAGTGGTGCTCTCCTGTCTCTAGGAAGAAACAGCCGCTCCTGGGTTAGGCCAGAGCCAGACTGATTGTCCACACTCACCCTCCCCTTCTAGCCATGATGTCTCACTTGGTGTTCCTCATGCCCCCTGGCTGGTGGGATCTCCAGTGCTTTGACCATGCCTGGTACTTAGTAGGTGCTTAATGAGAGTTCATTGACAGCCTGTTGGCAGCAAAATCATCTCTCCCATCCAGTCCCATCTCCTAAGTGTACAAAGTAGGCTGTAGAGAGGGTCATTGAATTTGGGCCATGAGTCTCCTGGGGAACTGTGCTGACAGAAAGTCACTAAGTGAATGAAGGGGTCAGAAAGCTGCTTATTGCTGTACCCAAGACACCGCAGTGAATCGTGCTGATGCTGAGCTCTAGTCCAAGACTCTGTGGACTGTCTTAATTTGATCTCAGAAAGCTGCACACATGAGATCTTCCTATTACTGCCCACCCCCTGAAAGCAAAGGGAGATGTGGGAGCATGGTCATGGACTAGTCTGTCATGTCTTCTTCATTAATGATGCCCTGAACCTGCTCCAGTGGTACTTAATTAATGCTTGTGGCCTGCTCAGAATCACAGTAAATGACAGAGGATTACAAAAGAAACCAATACCAATCCTTTGGAAATTCAATCATTCAAATGTTAAAGAAACCCAGTCCGTGGAGCCCAGGTTAAAAATTCTCAGCCTAGAACCTTTCACAGACGGGAAGTCATTGACTCTTGAAGGTTGTTTCACTGCAAAAGTAGACCTTGAAAATGCTTTGGTGTATTTGTCAGTCAGCCGTGTGTCCTGTGGTCAGCTCTTCCAAGTCAGCCCTTCTCTGGTTGCACAGTGATGGAGTCTTTCCTCACTGTACCCTCCAAGAGAGGTCAGAGCCTTAACAGTTGCTGTGCCTGGGTACAAAAAGCAGCGGGTTTCTGATGACTTTGAAAACTCTCCTGTTGTGCTGCAGGCCCGAGGGACCTGTCCCCTTCTGAGCAGGGAGGGCACCCCCAGAGGGTGCAGTGGCTCAGGGAACCAAGGGGGAACCTTCTGTGCTAATGAGTGTGAGAACTGTGCAAGGGTGCCTCAGGATGCCAGGGATAAGGATGACATTTAAGGATTGCAAAGTACTTTATGCATATTATTTCATGTGGTCCTCTCACCACCCCTGAGAGGGAGGTGCTGTTGCTATCTCCGTTTTACACTTGAGGAAACTCAGGCAGACAGAGATGAAGTGATTTGGCTAAGGTTACACAGCTAATAAGCATCTGAACAGATTTGAACTCAGGTCCTCTTGATTCCAAGTCAAGCAATCTATCATCTGCCTTCTAGCTCCCTGGAAGTCTGGATGACCCCTTGTTATGGCATTCAAGGCCCTCCTCCACTTGGCTCAGTTCCAACCTTATTCTGTATTACTCCCCTTCCCACATTCAGAGTTTGAGCCAAACTGGCCTGCTCACTGTTTGCCAAGCTTGACATGCCACCTCCTGCCTCCCCACTTTTGTGTGATTCTTCTCCTGTGCCAGGAATGCTTTTGCTCTTTCTTCATCTCCTATGACCCTTAGAGTCTTTGAGACCTCAGCTTCAGTCACTCCAAGTGATTGTTGCACATGCCTTTGCCCTCCCTTCATTTTTGCCATCTGTTTGCTTCCTGGCGTGCCTGTCATATCCCTGGTAAAAATGGGACTGTAGAACGCTTAGTTTTTATCTTGATAGTTCTTGTGCCTTACGCACAGTATGCACTATGTGCCTGGACACTTGAACACTGCAGAAGAGTTCGGCTTCCAGTGGACCTCCACGGCCTCAGATGCTCCCTCCCACCTTGAGCTTCTGTGACCATTCTGGGCTCCCAGTGTCTACTTGACCTCAGACAACATGGGTCATCAGGGGAACTAGATGAAAGAACCCTGTGATGGCCAGTGCCCAGCTGATGGGTGTATCCTGGGCATGTTGCTGGCAGGTACCACATTCAGCAGCAGCAGCAACATCTTTGTTAGTATTTTCTTCTAAATGCCCTTAATTCTTACTTTTATTTTGGTGTCTTTGAAGTTGGATTAGTGGAGCTGAATCTTCTGCATCTTCTGCTTTCATGCCCTGAAATAGGGGCACCATTTGAAAATGAAGCCTTCATCCTTGTTCCATTCAGACTTTGCGGGAAGTATGTGGTTTGTCTATATGAATTAAGGGTAAAAATGATAGCTTCTCATTGGGAATCCATTTGTCCTGTGGAACTGTTCGCTGGCCTTGACTCTGCATGGGCTTCTCTTGGCTTTTGCAGGGAGGCTTGTGGGAGGAGTATTATTTTGGGGACCATTTTTTGAATGATTCAGAGAGAGGGAGAAGACCCCTTGGGAGGGGTGTTTATGTCTCTCCGCTATGATCTCCCTGAGATTTCCGGCTGCTCCCCATGAGAGGTTGCCACTTTCAGACCATGTTTCCATAGGAACTGCCGTAGAACTTATCCAGAGGCCATTTTAGCAGACTGCAATGTTGTGCCATGATAAGTGTTCTCCAGTCATTGTGGTACAGAGCTGGGGCATGAAAGGCTAAGTAAAGGGCTTACTTGGTCAAACTGTGCAGAGATGTCCCTGGCCGTTTTCATAGACAATGATGACAAGGCAACGAGGTGGTACTGGGAGGTTCTGATGATCACATAGTGATGGGGAACACCTGCGTTGGGACATTTAGCATGCCACTTAATACACATGCAGCAAACACACTAGGCTGCATTTAGTAGCCTGAGAATCTGGACACGTCTTCATTGTACTCACTGTAGTCCAGAGGCCCCTTAGGCGAGGTTACTCTGCATGGTTTCACTAATTAAGAAAGCCTGGGTCCCTCAGGCTTAAAGGAAATTGTTGTACCACTGCTGGAAACCCTCATCACACTAGACATTCATTAATTACAAAAAGGACAAGCTATTGATTTTACTAAGAGTGGAATTTAGTCATTTGCTGTATGAGCCAAGTTCTAAATGTGTGTTCTCAAAGCACAGAAAATGGAAAATCTAAAACATTTGGTTTGTAATGTTAAGATTGGAAAAGCACAGATTTCCCCTCCAGTGGAAGAGTGCCCAGAAGACAGGCAGCAGCTTGGGAGGTGGAGGAGAGAGAGAGAGAGAGAGGGAGGAAGGAAGGAAGAGAGGAAGGAAGGAAGGAGGAAAGGAGGGAGGGAGGAAGGGAGGAAAACATTCAGGGACCTACAGTGGTGTTACTAAGGGAAAAGGAAGCAAACCTGAGAGGAAGATGGCAGCCCCTGGGGGCAGAAGAGAGTGGGCTAATGTTACTAAAATTGAAAGTATTTCCAGGTATCCTTTTTAGGGAATTTAGAACCTGAGAATGCCCCTCTCTGTCACAGTATCCAACATTCCAATTTCTCACTCCCAAGGAGCAAACACCAGAATGCAAGGCTACTTCTTCAAAGCAAGCCAGGCAAATTCCCATGCTACCAGGCCCAAACATGAGCCCTGACATTTATTCATCAGGCTCCTTATAGTTTCACAAATGCTTTCAACTATGTGTAATCTTATCTGATCCTTAGCAGCAGCCCTTTGAAGGCGTTGGGGAAGTCATTGTTCCTCCTATGAAGATGATGAAACTTGAGACTCCAGCAAAGTTACCTGACTTGCCTGAGGTCAGCAGTGAGTCCAGTGGCAACGCTGGGACTGAGCCGGGTCTAATGACCTCTAGCTGCGCCCTTTGCACAATCCTGTGCAGCTCCGGCTCAGTGAGGTCTGTGGAATACTCGCTCGATGACTCTGCGGCCCTTCTGGGCTTTGCTTTTAGGCCACAAGGCACTTGTCTGACGCCAAACTCTCTAGTGATTGCCATCAGTGCTTCGAGATCGTTGACTTTGTTTTCCAGGATGTCTGTGCTGTGAGTTCCGCTGTAATCTCGACCCTAAGGCCAGGTTCCAAAGGGCTCACCCTAGGTCATCATGTTAGTCTTTGCCACAAAAAGGAAGACAGATCCTGTAGCCACGGCTTTATCGTTGGCACCAACCTCTGGTGCTTGAAAAAAGTCTAACCGCCCCCCAAAAGGGTGCTCCACTCTTTCCGGTGCCCCCCTCCCCACCCTCCTTACTTACTTATTTATCTATGTGTTTGTTTAGCAGGGAGGAGGAAATGGAAATTCAGGGAGACAGCTGGGGTGTGGGGGTGCAACATGCCAGTTAGCCATGTGTTTCATTATGTTGTCTCTATACTGAGCTGCAAAACGGGGCTTCCACTTAGTCATTCGAATGATGGGAAAAAATATATTTGAGCTAATAGCCCCAGCATGCTCAATAAATGCTAACTTCCTGCATGCTCTGCCTGGAGTTGTGGGGAAGGAGAAAGAAGAGGAGGGGCAGAGATTCTTTGCAGAGATCTCCCTGGATAGTAGGTGACGAAGACAACTTTGTCACTCTTGCTGCTACTTCTGATGAATTTCCCCTTGGACTATTGATGAACCTTGAGAAAAGCTTTTTGCAGAGAAATCCCCCAACTGAGTTTCTGATGGAATTCTGATGGAATACCAGAAAACTTTCATTTTAAAGGGGCCACTGTGGGTCAGTGGCAAGAGGGCTGCCTTTGGAGTTGAAGCCTAGCCATGTCATCAGTATGACAAGTGTGGGACAGGACTAGAATAAGTCACCTTATTCTTGGTGGCCTGAATTTACTCATCCATGAAATGAGGGAGATTGGCCCTCATAACTTCTAAGATCTCCTCTGTGTTAGCTCCCTGATTCTATGACTTTCAGCCTTTCCTGCCAGCCCTGCTATGTTGCTGGAAGGCCCACAGTTTAACAGCTTCCATTGCAAAGGGAGTTTTGACAACTCCTCTCCCACTGCTATTACCAGATTCTGTCCTTGTATGTTTGATACATGACAGGTAAGTACTGGAGATTGATATATTTTATGCAAAAGGCCCATCAGGCTTGTTGGAAATATGCCTTCAGCTAGGCCCTCTCATGCCCACCTTCTAAATTGGTAAGTCACTCATCACCCTTTGCCCTGGAGGCTCAGGCATTAATTCCTTGAAACCTGTGTCTGGATCACACTCTTGCCTCAGTGGTTACAGTAGACTCTCTGTGTGCCATTCCAGTTTCCTGGTCTTCTGTGAGAAGTTTCTTCTCTTGGCTCAGCTTAGATTCTTGACCTTCTTCTTCTCACCTTGGGTGCCTGTGTACTCTCCAGCCCCTATTTTGCCTGCTTTCATGCACTGCTGTCTTAGTGACATGTTAGACTTCATTCTTATGAATTGGATTTGACAATCATCTGATAACCCCTATTTTCTCACCACCCTGAGCCAAAACCTCCGAATGGGCTGCTCTCCCTCAGTGGAATTGGCCCTACAGTTAGAGCTGTGAAAAATTATACTGCGTCTAAATATCATGACATTCCTACTGTATTGTTTAAGGCTTAATGTATATGCACTAGCGCCTGGTATGGAGACATGCAAAGAGTAGGCGCTCAATACATTTTTGTTGACAATAATGAGGCAAAATATTGTTCGTATTCCTATCTGGGCGCTTTCTCAAAATGTAGAGTTTCAAGAAAATGCCACAAGTTTTCAGAGATGCCACCGTGCTTGGAAATGAGAAGACGAAAAGATAAAAACTCCATTTGGCTCCTTTTCTACCAGGTTTAGGCTCACTCCTTGGACAGAGTTCTTCTGGACTGCTTCCTGCATATTCATGATTAAGAATTATTAGTTGTGTCTCAGGGTAGCTCCTGGCTAATGGCTCAATTCCAGAACCTCAAAGAGAAGCGTAAGAAACCTCCCTGAGAACTGTAGAGTTAGCATCGCTTTTGTTCTGACTAATGCCGGACTCTGGCATTTACTGCAGAAGTCTGGCTAGCTGTTGGAATTCATGGTCGTTTTGCCAGAAGCGTGGGAAAGAAGAACTTCTGTTTCAATCTGTGCATTCTCTTTCACTGGGCTCTGCATTCCTCAAAGGCTGTGATGTTGGCAACACAAAGCAGCGTCTTCTGTCGTGACTCTCACCTTATTTTTAACAAACAAGTTAAAAATGGAGCCAGAACCTGAATTTTGAGCTTCCTTATTTTAATCAGTTTGATTCCCCAAACTTCAGAGCTGAGACAACCATAGAGACCATATAGGCTCGACTCCTACCTTTGTAAACCTTTGTACAAAGTCATTCAATCCTCAGTCCGTTCATTGGACACCTCTTGTGTTTAGCATGGAAAGTTCTTTGTTGTTCGATCCTCTTGTCTCTTTCCAGGCTTCCTGTGCATTTTCCACTGTGTGTTTTACAGCCCAGCCATAGTGACCAATTCAGGGTTCCTAAGCCATTCGTGCTCCTCTTCCCAGCCCCATGCTTTTATACTGCCTCCCTCCTCCCCTTCGCCCCTGTGATCCCTGGCCTCCTTCAAGACTCAGCGGAAATGCCACCATCTGCAGGAGCCATTTCCCAGGCCCCCAGCTACTAGGATGATTCCAGGATCTGGATGGACTTTATTTATATACGTGTTGTCTCTACTGTTAGACTAAGCATCCTGAGGGCAGTGACCATTTTTGCTTTTTCTGTGTAGTCCCAGTGCCCCCCACACAGTGCCTGGACAGCACTAAGTGCTTACTAAGTGCTCATTGGCTGACTGGCTAGCAGGTCATGTAGACAAAACTACCCCAGCCCCCAAGGAGCTTACATTTCATTTCTTAGATAAATATAGGATGTACTGAAGATATATAATGTTCACAAAAGGTCTCTTGAAGGAAGTAACATTTGACCTAAGCCTTGAAAGGAGCAGAGGTCAGGAGGGAGAACACCCTATGAGCAAAGGCAAGTGTGAGGGATGGTAGGTAGGCATGGGGTATAGTGTGTGGGAGCACAGCAGGAACTAGTAAGAAGTCACGTGGAACCAGTCTGAAAAGACCAGCTAGATCTAGTTTGTGGAGAGCTCCAAATGCCAAGCCAAGGGGTTCACAGACCTTCCATTGACCTTACAGGGCAGGAGAGGAGAGCCATTCCACATCTGTAAGCACGGTTGGGGTGGTTAGTAGAGTTCTTTTTGTCAGGCCAAAATCTGCTGCTCTTCAGTTTCTCCTCTCTGCTTCTGGTCTGTCCTCTGGGGTCAAGGAGCACACATCTGATTCTTCTCCCTGGCAGCCCTTCCTATGTCTGAGCAGGGCCAGCATATCTCCACCCTGCCAGCTTTCTCTTCTCTGGGCCCAAGCATGGCATGGTTTGGAGCCACCAGATCATCCCACACAGACAGTGCCTCATGCAGTCCATCACTTTCCATTGTTGGAGCTGCTTGTTATCTTATGTCTCATATGGGCTGTTGAGGAACTGTGGCAGAGAGGGAAGGATGGACTAGAGATATCTTCAGATGTGCCAACATGGGACTTGGTTTGGTTGGATGTGGTTTGTCTTTCCTTTTTGTTTTGGTGAGGGGTCATGAAAAGACAGAGAAGTTAGCAAAAAACGAAAAAGAGGGTCATTGGGGCATTTTTACCTGTTCAGAAGACAACAGAAGGAAGCTAGAATGAATTATGGACAAGCACAACAGCTATGAATTTGCTCTTATCCAAAAAAGAAAAGCAAGTTCCACCTAAGAGAGATTTGCAGTTTTATGTAAACTCCCTCTTTTCTTCTACCTGAGGCAGCCAGTGAATAGAGCTTGGACTCAGGAAGACCTGAGTTTGAATCCAGCCTCACACATTTCCTAGCTGTATGACCCTGGGCAAGTCCCTTCACCTCAGTTTCCTTAACTGTAAAATGGGGCATGATAATAATAGCACCTCCCTCCCAAGGTTGTGAGAACCAAATGAAATAATAGTTGTGAAGTGCTCTTTGCAAATCTTAAGAAATGCTATAGAAATGAAAAAAAAATTTAAAGTGCTACATAAATGTTAGCTGTTGTATGGAAATGCGCATTTCATTTGGCATTTCTTAACATTCAAAAATTTTAAAAAATATATTTAGTTTTAAAGTAGAAGAAAAAAAAATTCCTCATGGATACTTGTCTCTTTCTCTGTCTGGTACTGTCCTTTATTATCAACAATAATAACTAGCTAGCAATTATATAGTGCCTACTGTGTGCCAGGCACTGTGCTGAGTGCTTTAAAAATATTATCTCATTGGGGCAGCTAGGTGGCACAGTGAATAGAGCAGTGACCCTGCACTCAGGAGGACCTGAGTTCAAATTTGGCCTCAGAAACTTGACACTAGCTGTGTGACCTCGGGCAAGTCACTTAATCCCACTTGCCTTGCTGTCCCCCTTCCAAAAAAAAAAAAAAGACAAAAAAACCCTATTATTTCATTGTTCCTCACAGCAGTCCCAGGAGATGTCTTTATCATCTCCATTTAACATTTGAGGAAACTGAGGCAAGTACAGGTTAGGTTACTTGCCCAGGGTCACACAGCTAGTAGGTGTCTGAGACTAGATTTGAATTCACTTTCCTAACTCTAGACCTGGCACTCTATCCACTCTATCCATCATCTAGCTGCCTTTTGTTGCCCTCAGACTAATGAAAAAAGGGTGGAAAGATTGGCTTCTTTGCTTGACTTTTTACAACCATCACAAAAATTCATTTTCTTTTCTACATCTTGGTAAATAACAGAGTTCCTCAAGAGCAGGATAGAATTTCTTTTTGTATCCTCAGTGCTTTGCATGCAGTAAGCCCTTAATACATGCTTATTCATTCAGAGAGGAAAATCTGGTGTCTTGACTTTGGAGTAGTCATTATAGCCTTAATAAAGGAGTCTGGTCCTCCTTGCCATACACTAATACAGTGGCCTGTTGGATTCTGGGCCAGGTTTAAGAAAACTCTCAGTACCCCCTTTTTTAATTCCTCAGTGAACACAGAGGGATGGGATTCTGGAAGGCAGATTTGGGACATTGCAGTTATGAGGTATCTACTTTGTTCTTTGCTCTGCTGCATTGTTACAGACTGTTATAGAGTCCAGGATCGTCCAAACCCTGCTGCTGGGGCCATGGATGGGCTGGACATTTCTGCTGGTCTAGGATGGAGAGGCAATCCATCAAAAATTGGCTGTTCTTGGTCTCTGTTCATGTCTTCTCTCAAACTGGAGGCAGAGCCTAGATTCCACCACTGAATGAAATTATTTTCCACAACTTAACAGGCTGTGAGACCCAGGAATGACCTTTGAGAACAGAAACTCAGCCTCTTAATTTCCTGTTGGTTGTTATGAAATTCTTTCCAACATTCACAAGACTTATTCAGCTAAAATGGCATGAAATTCCTACAAGTTAAACATAGAGGAGTGCCCTATCCCAGCCTTATTCCAGGCTCCAGTGGGTTAAATACTGCTAAACCCCAGTTGCTGCATGGTGTAGGGCACAAGACTTAGGGATTAATGATCAGAGGCCCATCTGCAGCCTGAGTGCCTCTGGAAGAAGGCATTTCCATTGGCAGTTCCACGGGAAGAGCCTGGCCTCCCTTTTCACCAGCGGTCCTCCTATCAGGGTAGTTCTGAGTTCTGTTAACCTGAGGCAGAAAATGGTAACAGATAGAGATTATGGCCCAGCATATTCTCCCCACCCCCCCACCACAGGTACCCCAGGAGGACATCAGGTCATTAGATGTGTAGGCAGATGAGCCATAACACCCATCAAATCCGTGGGTGGTGCCGTATTAGTAGCAAATGCTTGATGACAGTTCTCTGATGCTGGACCATACTGCCCAGGAGATTGAGCTGCTTGAGGTTATTCGGGGTGGCTCTTTACAGTACCAGTGAATGCAACCTCAAATATATGTTTGCTCTATGGGCTTTTGCTCACATTTGTGAATATGCCTGGAATATTCTAAGTGCAGAGCTTTTTTTTTTTCTTTTCTGGCAGCAATGTAGTTATTAACATATTTGGAGGAGGAGGAGAATTAAAGAACATTTGTTGAGCACTTGGAACCATAGAGAATATGGAGCTTCCTGACACTGGCCCTGACTGGCAGGCAGGCAGTCTGTGCTGCATATTTTTCCTTCTGGTTCTCATCATTCCATTTCCATTGTACTTTTTGCATCAGAATCTTTGCCAGGATGAAATCTGAGAGTCTTGTTTGAAAACTTTTAGGAGGCTAGAGTATGTGAAGAGGTGAATCAGATATAGTAGATCCTAGTGGGTACCAGGTGGAGAATCCTGAGAGTTGGTCTGCACTCAGAAATCCACAGATGCTCTTTCCCACAGAGGGCTTGTCCATCACACTTTGGTAATTATGCCTGCTTTAAATCCATTATTCCCATCCTTGATGGGAAAACCTTGATTTTTCTGGCCTTCTAAGTGTTTCATTTGTAAATTCTTAATGGATGATGTACCTTGTGATGAAACACATCCAAAATGACTCCCAGCAGAAGTCTCCCCAGCCACTTTTGGCCATAGAGATTGGGGTGATGAGTCCTTCATCATCATCACTCCTTCCCAGGGAATCTCTTACCTTTGTAGTGATCTGATTACAGGGAAGGAAGGGTGGTTTTGATTAAAGGAGCCTTTTCATCTCTTCAGGGGCTAATTCTAGGGCCATGTTTTATGTCATTCTGAGCAAGATGGCAGTACTCACATCTGGGCAGGGTTAGAGCCTGCAGATGTTGCCTAGAGAAGCATCTGCTTTGTTCCTTTTTGGTGCTCGATACATTTCAGCTGCAAGAAAAAAACCCAGCATATTAACGCTGACCCAGCTGGCAGCAGAGTCTAGAAGTGTGGAGCTCAGTAAGGGCTCTGTTTACTGATGTCTCTTCCCTGAGACTTTGTCTCCTTCCATCCTGATCCCCCCATTCCCTCCACAAAATCAAAGCTGCTCCTCAAAGCACAGCTTCTTTCCAGGATTAATTCAAGCTATTTCTTCCTATCATCAGTTGCAAATGATTTTTTTCTTCCACAATTCAGAGTTTCAACCTGTAGAGAAGAGTTACCTTCACCTGCTTCCCATGAGGTCCCCCATTTAATGTGTGCATGTGTATAGAGTGGGAAATGGGAAGGGAAGTAAAGAAATAGCATTTTCCTCTTTAAGTGAGCAGTGTCTTTCATCCCCATGTTTGGATCTGTGCCAGAATTTGGTTGAGGGATGAATGCCTCCCTGAAAACCTGAATTTTTATTGCTTATCGTTATTAGTAATAGCAGTTAGCATAAATATTGTACCCACTATGTGCCAGACAGTGCACCTTACAAATGTTACCTCCCTTGATCCTCCCAACAACAGCGGGAGGTAGATGCTATTATAATTAGCATTTTACAAATGAGGAAACCAAAGCAACAGAGGTCACATGACTTGCCCAGGGTAACACACTAGTATTTGAGGCCAAATATGAATTTGGATTTGAATTCCTGACTCCAGGCCCAGAGCTCTCTCCTCTCTGCCACTTGACTGCCTCTATTTATGAAGAGAGTTCTTTCTTCCAATCTGTTTTAAAGGCTGATGGAGCGACATGATGGAGCAGGAATCAGTTTAAGCTAGGACAGCTCAGTTTCAAGATATCTTGGATGATCAGGCCAGCCTGACATCAGAGCCAAAAGAAGCTGCTTTGGTTTTAACAGAAACCTGAACTTATAATCAATATTTTCTTCTTATTCTCTCTTAGCTGAAACTACCAGCCACAAGTATCCATAGGCACAGCAAAGAGGAGCTATTTCCAAACTGGTGGAGTAAAGCATGCTACTTATTACAGTTCTGGGGTAGCTATGCCTATGTTTTTATAGATAACTTGCTGCACCTATATGGGGTGTAGGGATAGGGCTAGGGGGGATACCCATGTAGAAATAGACTATGTCAGCCCCGTGAAGCCCACTACAGTGGATGAGAGCTTCTAGGGGACCCCAGGTTTTGGAAAAGAAGGGTATAAAATGTGATGGCAGGAGGGTATGGGCTCCACTTCAACACTGATCTCAGTCCCGCTTGTACTATGCAAGGTGTTCTGAGTAGTGAGAGAGGAAGGGAAGGTAGTCTTTGCTCTTGAGAAGTTTGCCTGCTAGTGAAAAGAAAAAGTGTCTTTGGGTATTAATATATATGCTCAATAGTAGCTCAGAGAAGATGAGGTCATTGTAGGTCTGAAGAGTTAGGAAAAACTTGGAAGGAAGTGGAAACTGATGTGGCCAAGGGACTTTGTAGCAGAGTTATGGTGCTTAATACAAGGTATTATCTCTCATGTCTCCCCAACTTGAAGGAAGAAAGACGAGGAAGAGACTCATGTGTGTGTGCAGACAGAAGGATGTAGAGCACAAGAGAGTGGCTGGGTTGGAATCAGGGCTCTCAACCAACAAGGCCTCTTGTTGCAGAGACCCTTACATGTAGTAGGGCTCAGATTGGATGAGGTTGTTTGTGTGCTCAGGAATGACATTATTAATAGTGTTATTGCAAGTTTGAAATTAGTTTTACCAATTTAAGAAGGACTGTTAAATCTCATTGTAAGTACTCTCAGGAGGATAAACGAAACCACCATCATACAGCAGAAAATTAACAGTCACAGTATGCAATAAAGATTGAAACCAGTGGACAGACAGTGAGAGAAGGGAGGTGTGTTGTACCTCTTGCCAGTTTCAGACCAACTGGGCTTTTCCCCAACTGTTTTCAACAGGACTCCAGTATGCAGCCAATAGCTTTTTGTAAAGCTGGCTGTGAGACAATGCAGCATCTAGCATGGAGCTTTCTTGTTAGGGTCCACCCCAAGAGCCTGACCTCCTTCTGGCAGGAACTTTCTGTAGGCCATCATTGTCCCCACTCTTCATACCACTCACAGATACTGCAGTCAAGTCAGTGAATTCTAAAGAGGAATACACTGGTTGATGACCTGCATTTGCCCCTTCCACCTCAGAAGCATGTGATTGGAGGTGAGGGGCACAGACAAAATGAATAGCTCCTCTTAGATACTCTGTGTTCATATGTTGGTTTAAGTCCTGTGCTTGAGAATTTAATTCAAGAGCTTTCTCCTTCAAGGCGAGGACAGCACTTGATTCCAGTGCTGTCATATATTAGAGAGAGAGTGTGTATCCTTCTTTTAGGCTGGGATGATCTTCCCAAGTTAGAGGAAGAAATAGAGCAATACGAATGCTGCATTGACTTACATAGAATGGATGATGTTTATGTTTCTGGGAAGTCCAGGGAGCTATAATCTATGCTCACACAGTAGGTTCTTTCCTAGAAGAGAAGGTAATGGAACTCAGGGAATACCTTTGCACTCTCTTGGTTATCTTAAAGAATTTTTTGTAAAAAAAAAAAAAAAAAAAAATGAAAGAAGGACCTCAGTGTGAAAAATGAAGAAAAAGATTCTGGAGGAGACAGAAGGTGGTCATGACAGGAGGCTGAAAGATGGGAGAATGTGACCCAAGGGAAAGAGAAAAATGAACCACTGAACATTTGGAGTTCAATGAAATGAAAAAAAGGCTGAGTATGAAATGATGAGGGTTCTTATAGCAAAGATTTTGGAAGAGGAATAAAAAAGGAAAAAACTCAGCAAAATCAACCAATACATTAAGAAAAATGAGCATCACATACAGTGTTCCACAAATGTGGGTTTCTCCACCTTGGCAAAGGATTTCTCTCTGAATGCGTGGGAGAGATACAGGGGAAAATGTAGTCAATATGAAACTAAAGATTCATTTAAAAATCTATCATCTAAAAAAAGAGAATCTCAAAAAAAAAAGAATTTTGCTAGCAATTAAAGTTGAATTTAGTAAACTACAGTTTGCACACTCCACTTTCTTCCCATTTTCTGGTACTGAGGGCCTTCAGAAAAGCAGATAGCTGCTTGCCCTCCAAAAATGTGATATGGCTTCACAGGAGAGTTAGAGGAAACAGAGATGAGTGGTGGTTTTGGTGTGCCTCTGCTGAATTCTGAGATTGTTGGCATTAACAACAAAAGAGGATCCTTCTCATAACTGTCTCTTACTCTTTGCCACATCTCTAGTACTCACTGCCATGAAAGTCAAGCTGTGCAATTTCAGTGGGTAGGAGTTCTACCTGGGTAATGAGAGCATCCATGCTCAGAACCATAGGAAAATTTTCCAGTTCTTGTATGAAAAATACAAGTCTTCATTCTTTTAGAAGGGGAACCTCGAGTGGAGCAGTTGAATTGTCTTTTGTAGGAGAAAGCACAAGAAGTTATCTTTGGAAGAAATCCAAAAGAAAAGGACTTACTGTAATGGAGTACTATTGTGCCATAAGAAATGATGAACAAGAAGACTTCAGGGAGGCCTGGAAGGACTTATATGATCTGATGCTGAGCGAAAGGAGCAGAACCAGGAGAACCTTGTGCACAGCAACGACCACAGTGTACGAGAGTTTTTTCTGGTAGACTTGGAACTTTGTAATAACGCAAGAACTTACTAAAAAAAAAAAAAAGAAATCCTAATGGTAGTATTCTAACACAAAATGTCTTCCACACTCAGAGAAAGAAATATGGAAGTCATTTGCAAAATCTAGCAGGTCACGTTTGCATATGTGTAGGTTTTAGTGTATCATGTTTTGATTTGTTATATGATTTCTTCCATTTATTTTAGTTCGACTACATAGCATGACTATAGTGAAAATGTGCTCAATAGGAAAGCATATGTAGAACCTATACAGAATTGTATGCTGTCACGGTGAGGGAGGGGGGAGTAGTGGGAGAAGGGCGGGGGGGGGGGATAAAATCTTAACTTTAAGGAAATGATTGTAAAATGTTAAAAAAAAAAAGTAAAAATAAATTTAAAAAAAAGAAAAGGACTTACTGAGCTGTTGAATCCCAGAGGGCCATCATGGAGGGCCTCTCGTTTATATAGAATGTCCAAGAAAGCCAAAAACCTGAAGTTCAAACAGTTCAACCTGCCACCAATCAGGGTTGTCAGAGAAGTAAAAATGGTCAAGCAGGCAACTCAGAAGCCAAAGGCATCTCTGCTGAGGTTTCCCAAGACATCCAAAAAGAAGATTCTAGTGCCTGTGAAAGGAAATTTGGCACCTTGAGTTCTTGGCAAACATGAAATTGTGTATTAGCTTGGTGATTTGAGTTTTAAATAATCATTAAAAACAAACAAAGAGATAGGATTTGTCAGAACTGATGACCCTGGCCCATTTCTGGTGATGCCATGGGCATAAATGATATTCCATGAAGGCCTTCAGTGATCTGGACATAAACTCTCCCTATGCCAACAGAGCCACCAATACTTTCTTAATGATAATTAGATTCTTCAAGAACCAGAAGAAGCAACAAGAAGACCTGTTCAGGATCTGAGCATCATCTGGATTTCAGAGGGTTAAAGATGGAAGGCAGGTAGGATCCCATAGTCTAAAACTTTTCAAGAAAAGTCAGTCCAGGAAGAATGAGAAGATGTTAGGAATGGTATTCCAAGGACACAAAAAGAAATTATTCCAATGAGGAGAGAAGGGGGAATTGACAAAAAGGCCCTGCAAATTCACAAGGACTAACTTAGATTTAAGAAGACTGGTAGAAACAGTGGAAGTGAGGGCAGGTAACTGAGGATACATTCAGGAATGGCCAGTCTCTAAGAGAGCTGTGCCTGGGAAGAAATACTGAGAACCATGAAAGAGGTAAAAGAAGAGAGGACCAAACAAACTGAGAGGAAAACAAAGCTATCCCTCTCTCTCTCTCTCTCTCTCTCTCTCTCTCTCTCTCTCTCTCTCTCTCTCTCTCTCTCTCTCTCTCTGTCTCTCTGTCTCTCTGTCTCTCTGTCTCTGTCTCTCTTTCTGTATCTCTTTTTTGCTTTTTTCTTCTCTGCCAAGGAGAAAGATCTTTGGATCAGAAGGAACTATACAAAAATGGCTTATAGAAAGCTGAAATCTAGGATAGATAGGGAAGGAGCAAGAGAGCCCCCAGTTGTCCTTGCTGGGCATCATGGTGGGCCACAGATGAATTACATTCAGGGATACCAAAAGCTGACCAACGTGATTGCCTCTTGGGGTCAAGGATCTTTGAAAGATGGTGGAGTTCCAAGCACAAAGGAGGGTGAATGCTCCCATCATTTAAAAAAAGAAGAAAATGAAGTCTTCAAACTATAAGCTACTGTTCTTGACTTTTATCTCTGACAAAGCTCCTAAACTGATTTATGAGTATCTAGAAAAAGAAATTCGGATCTCAGAGAGCAAAGAGGACTTCATCAGGAGTAGGCTACATCAGACTAACCTGATTTCCCTGAAAACTCAATAGGAGTCAATATATTATGGCAGCAACGCTGCCTTGCAAAACCTTCTGTAATCTTAGGCTATATTAAGGGGAAGATACAAAGTGTCCAGGGATATAGGGAGGTTATAGGCACACTATATCCTGGTAAGATTATCTTTGAGTATTGGGTTGAATTTTGGGCACCATATTTTAGGAAAGACATCACTAAACCAGAGAGTATCCATAGGCAACTGATGAGCATGAGCAAGGACCTTGTGGTCAAGACATATGAGGGCTGGTTGGAGGAACTTGGAATGTTTAGCTTGGATAAGAGAAGACCTAGTGACATGATAGCTGTCATGTGGAAGAATTCATTTTATTCTGTTTGAATACTAGCAGCAACAAGTGACAGTTGCAAAGAAATCAATTTAGACTTAACATAAGAGAAAAACTTACAATCAAATAGAGCTATCCAGAAGCAGAATGGGCCACCCCTGGGGGCATGGGGGGGGGGTCCTCCTCACCAGAGATCTCTAAGCAAAGGCTAGGCAACTGCTTGTGGAGATAGTATAGAGCGTTAGGCTTGGATGGTCTTCTAAGGTCTCTTCCAGCTTGAAGTCTAAGAGCAAGAGCTCTGATTCTTGTTACTGTACAGATTGAACTAGATGGCCTCTTGAAGTCTTTCTATAAAATTCTGCAAATATCCTTAAGTTTCATAGGCTCTAAGTATTCAAGGTTTTGACAATTTATACCTGGTGACATTTAGAGAACAATTTCAGAGATGTCTGAGGGGGAGGAAATATTTGGTATAACTTGACATTACATTCTAAAACTGATTGTACTCATCTTTGCAAATACACTGTTAATCTGTAAAACACTCAAAACTAAAAATAACTGCTGGAGTTGAGTGTCATTGGAAATGAAGGCCATCTGCCCGATTGACTGATTTCTCTTTGGCTTCTGGACATCTTGAAGGTGTGGTACCTCAGAGTAAATTGTATAAGGTGTTTAAGGAGATGGTAGAGGAACTTAGGGTCTTTTGGTTAGGAGTTGAATTGACTAGGATATAGGAATTAGAATAGGAATTCTACTGCATCTTGTATACAATACAACTTTTAACTTTATGGACCCTCTGAAAGGTCTTAGGGACCTCCAGGGTCTTCAGACCACACGCAGAGAGTCACTAGACTAGTTGATCTCTGATCTGATGAAATTTCTATTTATGTCTCTGAATTCTGTGCACCAATTTATTTATAGTTTTTAAATTCACTTTTATAATGACTTTTTTTCATTGTAAAACTTATTACTTGGGAAATTCTCAGCCTGATATACAGAACTTTGGTTGAAAATGATGTATATGTTCATTGTACATTTCAAATTCACTAATTAATTTATGGCCATGAAGATGCCTGGGCCTGGGCAGAGCTGATTTGGCATGGATCTTAAGAGCTATAGTGGTCTCTACTATTCTCCCTCTCATGGGTCCATGCATCTTGAACATCTAGGAAGAAACCCTAGGGACATTTACCAAATACTCACTGTTGCCCCATCACTGTCACCCCCAGAGCAGTGAACCAGAAAGGCTTCCTGATGTTCCATCCTTTTTCTCCTGAGCATAAGTTGTGGGTTCTCAAAGAGGTTTCTGGAAGGGGAGATATGGGACCTGGAGAATTTAATGAGTGGATTTGAAGATAAACCTTGTGGTAGAAGGAAACCATTCCTTTCCTCTGGCCTTCCTTCCCACTCCCCAACCAGGTCCTTCACTTCCTCTAACCTAATGGTGTGGACTTTTAAAGTACATGGAACAACAGAATTTGGTTAAAAAAAATTAAATTCTCAGAAAAAGTCCAGAAGGATTATGTGAACTGATGCAGAATGAAATGAACAGAACCAGAAGGACTATTTATGCAATAACAACACTGTAAAAACAAACAACTGTGAAAGATTTAGTCAGTGAGCTCATAAGTGCCTGCTATGTGCCAGGCACTGTGCTAAGTGCTAGGGATGCAAAGAGAGGCAAAAGACACAACAGTCCCCGCCTTCAAGGAGCTCACAGTCTAACTGGGGAGGCAAACAAGCATGTACCAGCAAGCTGGTTACAGGATAAGTAAGAAATAATGAGCAGAGGGAAGGCCCTAGAGTTAAGAGGGACTGAGGAAAAAGGGATTTGAGTTGGGACTTGAAGGATGGAGGTGAGGGACAGCGTTCCAGGCATGAGGGACAGCAAGTGATGGAGTGTCTTGGTCTGGGAAGAGCCAGGAGACCAGGGTCACTGAGGGGCTCTGATTGTGAACATAGAGGAGGGACACCTGCTCTTTAGGAAGATCACTTTGGTGGCTGAGTGGGGGATGGCCTGGAGTGGGGTGAGACTCAAGGCAAGTAAACAAACCAGCAGCTATTGTAGTGATCCAGGCATGAGAGGATGGGAGCCTGCACCCAGGGGCAGTGTCAGAGGAGAGAAGCAGGCATATTCTAGAGATGCTGCAAAGGTGAATTCAAGAGGTCATAGCAATAGATTGGACATGGGATGGGAGAGATTGTGAGGAATCTAGGATGACTTCTAGATTGGGAACCTAGGGGCTGGGAGGATGGTGTTACCCTTAGAAATAATAGAGAAATTTGGGAGGGGCAGGGTTTAGGGACAAGGATCATGATAGGTTCAGTTTAAGATGTCTACAGGACATCCAGTTCAAGATGTCTGAAAGGAGGTACAGATAGAGATTGGAGGTCAAGCAAAGAGGTTAGGGCTAGATGCATAGATTTGTGCATGTGTATGGGAATGATCATTAAATCCATGGAAGCTAATGAGATCACCAAATTAAGTAGTCTAGAGGGAGAAGAGATGGGGGTCAGGGCAGAAACCTTAGGGGCAGCCATAATTAGAGGACATGATTTGGATGAGGATCCAGCAAAGACAGAAGAGTAGTCCAATATGTAGGAGAACCAGGAGAGAGAGAAAAACTAGCAAGAAGAGGAGGAGAGAGTGATCCACAGTGTCCAAGGCTGCAAAGAGGTCCATGGGAATGAGGACTGAGAAAAGACCTTTGGATTTGGCAATGAGATGATTGGTAACTTGGGAAAGAGCAGTTTGGGTGAAATAATGAGGTCGGAAATCAAATTGTGGGGGGGAGGGAGGGAGTAAGAAGAGAGTGAGAGGAGAGGAAGTGGAGGCACCATTTAGCTGTAGATGCCTCTTTGAGGAGTTTAGCTACAAAGGATAGAAGAGAGAGAGGATGATAACAGGGATGGAAGTAAGGATTTTTGAGAATGAAGGAGACATGGGCAAGTTTGTAGGCAGGAGGGGAAGCCTCCGATAGAGAGGGAGAGATGAAAGAGGAGTCAGTCTATTAGAAGAGATGGGGTGGAATGAGATTATGTGTGCAAGGCTTGGCCTTGCAGAGGAGTAAGGTCACTTCATGTGAGGCAGGGACAAAGGAGAGAGGGGCAGAAGGTACCAGAGTGGTAGCAGACAAGAAGGCGGAAGAAGGCATCCTCAGGCAAATGGTCTCAGTTTTTTCTTTAAAGTAGGAGGCAACGTTGTCAGCTGAGAGGAGGGAGGGAGTCATGGGAAGTTTGAGAAATGAAAAGGTTTGGAATGGGGTGGGATAAGGGAAGGTGGGACAGTGGTAGGATTGCATTGCAGTAGTGAGGGCTAGGCAAGGTTGGGTTAACAACTTGGTGGTGGACCCACTCGGAACAGCTGCGTGATTTTCTTCACCTTCAGCAGCACAGGAAGGCGCAAAGACAGCAGAGGAGGGGAATGATGTGAGCCTGGGGCATGGTGGGGTGTAGTCAGCAACATCTCGGGGCCCAAGAGAAGAGGACCGTGTAGAGATGAATTGGTTCACCAAGGGGTCAAGATGGAGGAAAGATTAGAGTGACTCCTGCAGGGAGATGGCCTTGGGTCAAGGGGGGAGGTGAAAAGCCAGTAGATAATGGTCAGGTAAGGTCAGATTTAAGGACTCTGAACATCACTGTGACCAATCACAGATTCAGAGGACAAAAAGGTGATAGAGTCAGGGCGTGGAATGAGATGTATGTTTCTGGACGTGTCAACGTGGAAATGAGAAATTTGTTTTGACTATGGATATTTATTATGAAGGTTTGTGTTTTCTTTTTTCCGAGTTTGGGAGCGGGGCAAGGTGGAGAGGTAAGAGAGAAAATAAATGTTTGCTAATTGGGGAGAAAAAGGGTTTTTTTTTCTTTTAGGTTCTGACCGTTCTCCATTTTTATGGTCAACAGGTAGAGACTGAAGAGGAGAAAAAGCGTTTTGAGGAGGGCAAGGGCAGATACCTGCAGATGAAAGCCAAGCGGCAGGCCCAAATAGATGCCGCCCCTCAGAAGTGACCTTCTACCTGAGCTGCAGAAACCCAGGAAGATGCAGCTGGGAAGGATTTGTTTGTTCACTTAGAAGTAACTCACTTGGCCAAAAAAACCTATTCCCCTTAAAAACTGGTGTTCTGTGAAGTATTTGTAATGCAGTGTTAACCTATAGTATATTCTGAAAATGTATACACCAAAGCTTATTTATATTACTCCAGTTTAAATGCTATACAGTATTATTCCAAACTGTCTCAAGTCATTCCATGGAAAAACTTAGAAAATCCTACTGTTGCCCACTGTAAGTTATATAAAGAACACCCTGACATTAATAAAGCTATTGTGGCTGGAGCGAATCATTCCGACTGCTGGTCTTTGCTTCATGAGGGAAGGTTTGGCATTGGGTGGAAGACACAAAGGTGATTCTGGCCCTCCCTGTGATGAGCCTTCCTTGCGGCTCCAGGTGCCCAGCGCCCCTCCCTCCCAACCCCTCTCCTCCCCTTTCCCTGACCATGCCATGCAGGGGGACCACAGGGAATAATGCACAGAGTCCAGTGATCAACACTGATCCGACGACTCCATTCCAGGGGTTTCTGTTGCGATGGAAACAGTGTGGATTTTGGCAGCTTCACAACTAAGGCTTATCACTATCAGGAAGTACTGATGCCCTGAGTGATGCTTGAGAAATTCCTGGTAGGTGGATGACAGATATGCTTTTCCTCTCTCCTATGCCCCTGCATTTGAATGGAGTATTTCAAGAGCCCTAGATGGGTGCTTGAACACTCCTACTCAGCCTAGACTCTGCCAGTGCCCTCCCTACCCTGGAAAGCCACTTTAGGCCCTGGGAGGGATATTTCTCACCCCACCCCATCTCCACTTGGACTCCCAGCAAAGCTCAAGTCAAGACAGCTTGGCCCTTCTAAGCAGTCATTTGTAAATATGAGAGGCAAGGCTTCTGTCAAAAGAAACTAGCCAGATGACTTCCGGGAGTCTGAAACCCCCTTCATCCTAACTCTCCATGCCCACAGCTATTATCCACCCAACTCTGCTTTAAGAGCAGAGAAGTCCAAAAAAAAAGTCAATTGGCCATTGTGAAGTGGAACCTTCAGTACTACTCGGAGCTAGCTGCTTTAGAGAAAGAGTCAGGGAAGCAGGCCAGCTACCAAGGCTCAGTGCAGAGAAGATCGGACTCTCCGGGCAAAGGTAATAAAAGCAACTGTTGTCAGAATTCACCTTCTGAAAGGAGAACGCTTTCAGCTCAGGCAGCCTAGAAAAAGAGGAGGTAGCTATCTCTCCAAGGGGAGCATCTACAGGGCCTATAAAGAAGGGATTCCAGAGGCAGAAAATAGATGCTGAAAGATGTCAGCACCTAGCACACAGTAGGTACTTTATCAATAAAGGTTTTCCTGGTTGAATTATATGTCGAAATCTCTAGAATTAGAGGTCTAACCCTAATCTCAAGGTCTAGGTTGTGGGTCCAGGAGTGCTTAAAGCTGGTGGTAATGGGATTACATATTGTGCCCACAAACATGGTGGGTAATCCACCCACAGAAGTGGCCCATCCAACTTCTCTGAATTGTTTCTGGTCTTGCCCATGTTTCTAGGCAGCAGAATAACGTACTGTTCAATTCAACAGGCGTGTATGGAGTGCCAAGAGGGCACCATGTAAGATGCAGTCCCTACCCTCTGGGAGCTCCCACTCCAACAGGGGAGACAATAGACAGATAGGAAATAGGACAACAGGAGATAGCTCAATAGAGGGAAGGCACTAATAGGGAGGGGGATCAGGAAAACTTTTCTGAAGGTGAGATTTTAGTTGGAACTTAAAGTCAGGGGAGATAAGAGGCAAAGAATTCCAAAAAGAGGGGACAGCCAGTGAAAATGCCCAGCATTAGGGCAGTGTCTTGTTTGAGGAACAGCAAGGTGGCCAAGGGGACAGCTAGGTGGCTCAGTGGATAGAGCACTGGGCCTGGAGTCAGAAGGACCTGAACAGTTTAAATCTGGCCTCAGACACTTAATAGCTGTGTGACCCAGGACAAGTCATTTCACCCCAGTGGCCTCAGTTTCCTCATCTGTCAAATGAAATGAAGAAGGAAATGGCAAACCACTCCAGTATCTCTGCCAAGAAAACCCCAGATGGGGTCATAGAGAATCGGACACAACAGAAATGACTAAAAAACATGGCCAGTGTTACTGGATATGATGGGGACTGGAGTGTAAGAAGACTGGAAAGATAGGCGAGGGTTGGGCAATGGAAGGCTTTGAATGGCCAAACAGAAGAACTCACATTCTATGAGGATGAAAATAATGTGCTCCCATACGTGCTTCCCCACCAGATCCTTCCTCTAGGTCCTCAGCCCTTTATCAATGCCCCCTGAAGCATTCAGCTATCCATCTGTCACTCCATGACCAGCCCCAAATTTCTGGTCAAATGTTTGGCTTTTTTTCCTTTTCCTCATTAACTTTCAAACCACTTTGCTAGGTGACTGCTATAGACTTCTAGGTAACTGCTATAGACTAGCCTGTGGTACAGAGGAAGATTTGGCTTGGCCCAGCCCTCGTGCCCTCACCTTAGCTAGCTTCTCAGTCATACCTTTGTTACCTGCCTCAATCTGTTAGTAATCCCCAAACCTATACCCAATCTCCTAACACTGAGGCTTCACGTGTGGAAAGCAGCTGCTCTGCCAAGTGAACTGAGGGGCCCAGGCTGAACCATCTGAGCCCAAGGTCTATGAAGCCAAGACTGCAGTCAGACAATATGTGGGGTGGGAAATGATGTCTGAAAATATCCGCTCTGGAAGCATTTACAGACAAATGCAAGCTAGATCTGCTTTCAGCTCCCATCAGGAATGGCATTACCAAAACACCCTGGAAAAACCAGTCTTTCAGAGGGAGAGAGGACCTCAACTCTTTCTACCTAAATTTAGCCCTGTCCTTCATGAATGAGAGAGGATTCGGGAGAGGTCAGTACAACCTGAAAGTCAGTAAAAGAAAAGGCTGAGGCTCCTCTGGGGCTATAGGGTCAGGGAGTCTCTTGCTGCGAACTAGAGTAGATGGTAATCCTGGTTATCTCATGCCCTGAGGCACCATGTAATGGGGCCAATGTCTCCATGTGACTAAATCACCTGTGACTCATGAAAGAGGGGGAGAAATGTCTGACTTATAAATGTCACATTTGATTACGTGAAGCGTTGTGTACAATTGCTTCCCACTGTTAGCTGTTCTATTTATACCCAGGGCTCCGCGTTGAAATTTGGCCTGTCTGTGCAATGTTCACATGCTCTCCATGAAAGCCCCCTTACCTGTCTTTCAAGTCACCCTGGAGGCCTGGGTCTAGTCCTTTCCTTTTACAACTAGATATTGGCAGATCTATTTTTAACCACAAGAACCTTTTCATTTCTCTGTGAAGAAATTCCTTTGGGATGCCACCCTTGTGGTGTGGAATCCACTTATAAGGTGTCTCCTCTCCTCTCCTTGAACTGTGCGCTTTAGGGTTTTGAGGGAATTGTGGAGACTCAAGCTATCCCATTAGAAGTGGACCTCTGATTAGAAAAAAGGATGGTCTTTCCCGAGGTCCCCAGAGGAGAACCTAATTACTCCTTTCAGCTGAGCACAATTGCATTCACAGAACTGAAACGACCGATGTGCACCAAGATACATTTTGATGATGAACAGCCCTGAGCTGGTACTGCTCCAGCTGATCATCATTGATCTGGGATGAGTGCCCTTCTTTCTGGGCAGGGATCCTAAAGCTTCCCAGGAATGGACTGATACAGCCCCTACATGCAACTTGAGTAAGGACCTGCTGTTTCCAAGACCAGCAATCTCTGGGCTCAGTCATATGCTTCAAATGCTTGCATGGAGATGGGAACTTAAAAAGGTTTGGACAGATTCACTATCAAATGACACATTGGTTGAATTCTGCTAGATCCTAAGGACAAGACGGTTTCCACTTATAGACCCTAAGAGCAGATTTAGATCAGAAAGGGACCTTAGCTGCCATAGAATCCAACCCGGATATTTTATGAGTGGGGAAACTGAGGCACCTCAGAAAAGTGCTTGTCCAAGGTCACCCACAGCTAGTATGTGCAGGATGCAAAATCACATTTAGTCATGTTTCCTTCCTCTCACAGGGATGGGGGCTGCCAGCTATAGGTATGCCAGGTCTGAGTTCAAATTCGGCCTCAGACACTTACTAGCTATGTGACCCTGGGCAAGTCGCTTCACCCTGTTTGTCTCAGCTTCCTCAACTGTAAATGAAGTTGGACTAGATACCCTTAGGATCTAGCTCTACCCTAGAAGCTAGCTAAGGTGAGGGCATGGGGGCTGGGACAAGTCAAATCTTCCTCTGTACCACGGGCTAGTCTACAACAGTACCTAGAAGTCTATTAGCAGTCACCTAGATCTAGATTTGTCTCTCTGAGGTTGGACCACATCCACCCACCCACTCACAAAGCACCAGGTTACTTAAAAGAGGTCGAGTGGCCGAGAAAGGTGAAGGGCCCCCAACGCCTCCTCTCACACCTCTCCCAGGGCAGTCCTTTTAACCAGCTGAGCTAGGACCTTGAACTTCCGTGGGCCCCCACAGGGGCAGAGCAGTGGGGGCTCAGGGCCTGAGTTGGTAAAGGACAGGGTGGAGAGGGGCGAAGCCTAGCACAGAGGAAGATGAGAAAGCAGATCGTTCTCGCTTCCGTGAAGGGTCCTGGGAGGGGACCACACGGGCTGCTTCCCCGAGCAAGACAGGGGGTCGCCGCGGCCAGTTAGAGGGGCGCACCGGAGTCATCCGTGGTCGCCGCTGCCAAGGGACTGGCTGGCCGTGGGCAGGACAGAATCACACAGTCCCCACGCGGCAGGGGTCTCGGTGCCCCACCCCCTCCCCACCCTGGCCGCCCCAGACCACATCCCCACCGACCCAGAGGGGCGGGGGTCACAGGCGAGGACGGCTCCAGGATCTCAGCCCGGGCGCGCCGACCGACCCAGTCTCTCCGGCTGGGTCCCCCCATCCCCGCTGGGGGCGGGGCAGGGCGAGGGCGGAGCTGGGGGCGGGGGCTAGGTCTCGGCTGAAGCATGCGCCCTGCTCCCTCTCCCTGCACCCCCCCACCCCGCACCCCCGCCTGCCCTCCCGCCGGGAGAGGGGAGGCGGGCTGAGCCCAGGCGAGCCAGCTGGGGAGCGCGGCGCCGCTGTAGAGGGGGCTGCCGCCAGGCAGGGCACGGCACGGCACGGCACGGCGAGGGCAGCGGCGCCGAGGGAGGATGCCCCCGGCCGGGGGGCGACCCCCGCGGCTGCGCTTGGGGCGGGGGAGCCGCCGCCGCAGCGGGGACCGAAGCGAAGAGGTGTCGGGAGTGGACTCGGAGCCCCGGGCACGGAGCCGCAGGGTAAGCGCCCCAGGCCCGAGGGGGCGCGTGGGGGCACGAGCCCTGGGCAAGGGGGAGCCGCGGCGGCCCCGGGAAGGGCCGGGCGGAGCGGAGGGGGGCTCTGGGCGGAGTGGGCGGGGAGCCCTGCTCCTCCCTCCTCCCTCTCCTCCCTCCTTCTCCCCTCCTCATCCTCTCCTTCCTCCTCCTCCTGCAGCCCTTCTCATCCTTATCCTCCCCCCTTCTCCCTCTCGTCCGCCCCCTCGAGCCCCGGTGTCCTCCAAGAGCACCCACGGGCAGCCTCCTAGTTCATCTTCGGGGGCTGGACGGGGAGGGAGACTGGGAGCTGACCCTAATCCTGCTCCCACTCTCGGGCTTGGGGAGCTGCGCTGGCTCCCCTCCATCCCCGGCCCGAAGTCGTCGTCTGCCAGCCTGGGGGGTTTGCCCCCGGGGATCTGGGGCGTCCCCCTCAATCGGTCCCCGTGGGAACTTTCCCCGGGGGCTCCACTGAAGCTGAAAGAAGCCCCTATAACGGACAGGGGTCCGCCGTGCCCTGGGTAAAGGAGGCCGCGGGGACCTTGTTTGCCTGCAGATCTTAGGGACGGGAGCCCGGGGCCTCTTGCCCAGGTCTAACCCCCTTCGGGAGCCACCACCCCCTCGGGCCACCCTTGCTGCTGCCTCGGGAGCAGCGCCCTGGATGAGAATCGGTCCGGGGGCGGCGCTAATCCACGCCCTCTTGGGCTCCCCAGCTTTCGCCTCGGAGGGAGGCATCCCCAGAGGGGGTCTGGAAAAAGAGGGAGGGGGCGACAGCTGCCACTAGCTTGGGGCTGGGGTGGGGTGGAAGGGACTGCGAGGACCCTGCACCAGCTGGACTGGGCAGCTGTGCTCGGCCACGGCGAGGTGGAAAGGTAAATGAATTGTAGTCGTGGGATTGGAGACGCTAGAAATCGGATCGGGATTGAGTGGAGGGCGGGGAGGTGGGAGTAGAAAATATACTGTGCTGTCTTCTTTGGTCTAAAGGGTGGGAGAGCCCCCGGAGGATCCCTCCATCCTGGTTGGGGATTGGTCTTCTCTGTAAGGAGACTTATTCCCAAGGGAAACGCTCCATCACCGCTACCACTGTCTTCCCCTCCCGCCCACCAATTCCTCCCCCTCTCACCCCTTGACATTCTGTAACTGAAGAGGTGGAAGAAACCCCCGGATCTGGGTCCACCCGAGGGAGGGCGAGGACCCGGAATGCCACAGGAACCCTTTTAAGCTCGAGCCCCCTCCCCTCGCCTCCCCCTGCAGTTCCCCTTTGTTGCAATCAGACCTCTGGCCTGCCGACTCATTGGCCTCCAGGAACGTGACCTAAGAGATGTGAGCCCCACCCCCGAGGTGAGAGTTTTGTTCCTAAAGCTTGATTCCAGGGGTGTCTCTCCCTTTGCCCTCAGAGGACCTAGACTTGAGCAAAGCTGGAGTTCCCCGGGATTCCCTTTGGGGTGGGAGGAGAGAAGGAGGTCATGAGGCTAGGTTAGGGGGTGGGGAGGAGCCATAGACACAGTGCCTGTGCAAGACCCCTCCTATGCCATCCCAGGAGAGTTTAGGCTGGGCATAAGAAAAAAAAAAACTTGCCCATCCATAAAGGAATGTGAGGTACCTGACCCTGCTGGGGTCAGGAGACTGGAGAGCCTAAATTAAGAGCCGGAAGGAGAGTTTAGAATTGATCCAGACGAACCGTCTAGATTATATACATCAGCGCAAGTGAAGCCTGGAAAGACACACCGTTGGTGAAATCACGTTCTCGATGGTTGTTTGGCGTGTTCAGTTTTGTTTTTGCTTTCCTGGAGAACTTGAGCAAGAGGGCTGGGTTGGGAATAATAGTTTTGAGGTGGCCACCTTGCTGAAATGCAGAGCCCTCGGCACTCTTCTGTGTTTGGAGAATTTGTGTCCAGCTCTCTTTGCTTCTAGTCTGTAGACAATGACTCAGGTCATACTTGGCTGACCTGGGGACCTAGAACAGTTCTATTTCCCCAAACCTCACACCAGAATTCCATATGCATTTAGTGTTTCCAAATTCGAGACTCCCAGTTTCCTGCCAGGATTATTCCCCATCTTCGCCACCTGAATAGAGGAGAGCCAGGTTTAGTTTGTTAATACTTGGAATGCAAATTTTCATTGCCTTTTTTCTTGGGGCATGTCATCAGATTTGTCAAGTTCTCCCTCTGTTTAATAAGGACAGAACCGCTGGGACTCCTTCTTTATGAAGTTCCTCTCCCCTTTAACATTTCTGGTCCATTCAGCCCCAAATGAGACCTGCTGTCTTTGTTTCAGACTTGGGCTATCTCTTTCTGATCTGGCATCATTTTATGAGTTACTAAAAAAAAGGAATGTTCTTGAGGGCCACAGATCCCTCAAGGGGGCTGTGGATAGATTTCAAGAGGTCCCTGAACTTGGAGAAGGAAAAAAACCCATCTAACCAGGTTTCACTGCTGATTCTTTGCACTTTCTCTACTCTACTTCTGCTTGGGTACCTCCCCATTCCCCCTTCTCACTGCTTTTATGTGCTATATTCTCTCAATAGAATTTAAGTTCTTTGAGGGCAGGGGCTGTCTTTCTGCCATTTACTAGAGCTTAGCACATTTCATCATGCCTGACTCTTCGTAACCCCATTTAGGGTTTTCTTGGCAAGGATACCAGAGTGGTTTGTCATTTGCTTCTCCAACTCATTTTACAGATGAGGAAACTGAGGTTAACAAGGTTAAGTGACTTGCCCAAGGTCACATAACTAGTAAGTGTCTGAGGCCGGATTTGAACTTAGGAAGTGGAGTCTTCCTGATTCCAAACCCAGTGTGCTATTATCCACCACAGCACCACCTAGCTCCCTCTGGCACATAGGAAGTGCTTAATACATGCTGGCTGATTTGACTAACCTTTCACTGAAATTTAGCATTTTCTTCCATTATAAATGTAGGTCACAAAATACTGTTCTGAGAAGGGGCCTGTAGACTTCAGCAGCCTGCCAAAGTGGTCCCCAACACCAAAAGCTTTAGGAACTCCCCTACTCTAAGGAGAAGAGGACGTGATCTCTGTCGGAAAGTCCTGTATACCCACACGTACAAGCCCATAATGAGTGTTCATTGAAGCTAGGTCATGCAGCAGCTAATGAATTGGACTGAGTTCAGAATCCTCCTTCAGACTGTGCAAGCCTAGGCAAGTCACTTAATCTTTTTCCATGAACTCATCTGCAAAACAGGGAGGATAATAGCACTGACCTCCCTCTTGGGGTTGTTCTGAGGATCAACCGAGGTTGCATATGCAAAGTGCATTGCCAACCTTGAAAGGGGTATATAAAAAATGTTAGTGTTGTTGAATGAATGAGTCTCTGTGTCCTCCCCCAGGTTCTTGGGAGGAGGCATCTGGAAGATATTGAATCTGAAAGTGCTTTGTAAACTGTCAATCATCCTATGCATGAGAAAGATGGGCATCATTAGTTTTCTCTGACTTGGAAGGGACAGGAAGGAGGTGGTGGCCAGTGGGCAAGATGGTCCTGGAACGGCTGACTCCCATGAGGTGGCAGCTGCTGAGTTCTGCTTAGTGACTGACCTGCCCAGGGGGCAGATTCTCCAACCCAGGCAATTCGGAGACCTCCAGCTTTCATGCCTCTTAGTCTGAATTAAGGAAAAAGTCCTGTGTTACTGACATCACACGAGTTCAGGAATTCCCTGGCCATTGGCACTTGGGCAAAAAAGGAAGTTTGTCCTCCTTGACTCCTATCCCACTACATTTCTACCCTTCATCTTCTTTCTCTCCCTCCCTGCTTATCAAAACTACCTACCATATCCGTTTTTGTTTCCATCATATTCGTTGCCTGGCATATAAGCTCTGAATCTGCCCTTGTAACAAAGATTTTAAAAGAAATGATGTATGTCAGGGTAGAAGCAGTTCAGAAAAAACAGTGAAATAAATCAATTCATTCTAAACATGTATGCAGTATTCTTCATCCATAGGCCCCCACCCTCCTGTGAAAGGAGAGAGGTATATTTTCTTATTTGGGGTGGGAGGCCAAAACTTGGTTATTTGTCTTGGTGTTAGTGTTTTTTTTTCCATTTGGCATTGTTATAATCACCAGATATATTATTTCTTCACTCTGTATCAGTTCATACATACCCTCATGCCGTAATTCCCTCATCTTCCTCATTTCTCATAGCACAGAAATAATATTCCATTACATCCTTGTACCACTCATCTTATTTCCTATAATGGACCCTTCACATATCATCTCTTCTCTTTAAATTGACCTACTCCCCCTTTGTCTTTGCCCTGGCTGTGCCCCATGCTTGGGGTGGCATCCTAGAACAGTGATTTCCTTCAAAGCAAAGCTCAGCTGCCTTCTCCTGCCTGGAGGTTTTCCTGAATCCACATCCCCTTAACCCTTCTCTTTAATTTTCTTTCTGTCTCTCTTAAAATTACTTTGTATATATTTACTTACGTTTATGCTACAGCCTTCTGGGAGAAGGCACCTTCTGAAAGGTCCCAGCCCCTGGCATTGTGCCATATGTAGGATAAGTGCTTAATGAATAAGAGTGGGAAACATGGAAAGGATTTGATAAACTCCTTCACACTGTGGCACAAAGGACTGATAAGAGCAAAGTTTCCCCAGATGTATTAGCATTTTAACCCAGACTGGACTCAGAGCCTTAAGGCCAGTTGTGAACTTACACAGTCCAGGGGGATGTTTCTGTGTCAGCCAGCCATGTGTCCTCCTGTTCCCTGGCTCTTTCTCCCCCTTCTGTCTTTTCTTCCACCCTTGACCGCACACTGACGTCCGTGGCTTTACTGACAGGAAGAATTCTAGACTCTGGGCTCTTGCCTTCCATTCGGCAGACTGTCGTGGTTTGCAGTCTGAGCTCATGGGAGAACTCCAGTAGCCCAGCTGCTCCTTGAGGGCTTCTCTGTATCCCCAGTGCTCAGTACAGAGCCAGGCCCACAGGAAGAACTAGAGAAATGCTTATTGACTAGGGAGTTATGAGGAAGGTACTTGTCCTGGGATGGGGCCAGTGGACCAGGAAGAAGGAAACATGGGCTAAAGCTGAGACAGAGCCTAGAGAAGAAAGGAGGCAGGGCTCTGTCCCATTTGGTCTAGCTAGTACTGCAATCCTAAAAAATATGGAAGTGTGTATGTGTGTGTGTGTGTGTGTGTGTGAGAGAGAGAGAGAGAGAGAGAGACAGAGAGAGAGAGAGAGACAGAGAGAGACAGAGAGAGACAGAGAGAGAGACAGGGGCAGAGAGACAGAAACAGAGACAGAGAGAGACAGAGGCAGAGAATATGTGTTCATGAGAGAGAGAAAGAGGAGGGAGAACATGTGTGTGAGAGAAAGAGACAGAATACATGTGAAAGAGAGGAGAAAGAATGAGTGTGTGTATGTGCATGCATACTTCCTTGCTTGTAGCTGAGGTGTCTGAGTATATCCATGGCTGTGAAGCAGTGTACTGTCTGTGTGTGAGCCCCTCATCAGAGAGAGGATGCTTCCTACGTCTAAAACCCTCCCCCCTCACCCCAGCCTCACTATTTGGGTTCTTGCCTCTCCTGAGCCTATGTCTGCTTGATAAGAAGAAAGGATGGGGTCTTAGTCCGTTGCAGTCCCCTTGCTGATGGCTGACCATCTCTCTCCTTGAGCTCAGGAGACAACAGGATACTTCAGACAAATGACCCTCTTCCAGGTAGACAGCATGTCCCTGGGGATGTAATGGGATTTGGAAAATCTGAGTGAATACCTTGCCTGAGTGAGGCAAGGCTTGAGAGAGCCTCGGTAAGACCTGGTAATTAAGATGGTATGGACAGCAGAGTGCTCTAGGTTTGCCCCAGAGGGCAGCAGGGCAGGGATGAGAGATTGCCTACACTTATCCCTCTACCCTTTTCCCTCCTCTGCTCTGTGGCCACCTGCTAGAAATGGATCCACTCAGTTGGCCAAGGCAAGCATTTTAAGTACTTAGGGGAAAGGTTCTGGATAAGAACAGAGAAAATGGGCTGAAAGCAGAAGAGAGGAGAGCCACAGACTGGGAGTGCTCATACACTGCCAGGCTCTGGGGCTAGAGGGAGGGAAGGGGCTCTGGGAGTATCCAGCTGAGGGGGAAGTTTCATCAGATCAGGGATTTCAAGTTGGGCGCAGAGAGGGGCTGCCTTGAAGGGGTCAGATTTGAATCGGAGGCTATAAGCTTAATGCAGGGTGCCAGGTGACATACCTTGGACTAGGTGGGGAGGGCACATTTGGGAGATTTGCTCTGGATGGAGAGAATCTGTCAAGGATGTCAGACTAGATGGGAAAGGGGTAGGGGCCCAGGCCAAGATCTTAGTAGGGACAGTAAGGGGCAGATTGAAAGGCTCTGTACTCACTGTGAGTGGCCTCGCTGGGTAAGATTGAGGACTGTGACGTCAAAAGTGGGCCCAGCTTTGGGATGTCAAGTTGGATGCAGAGGGGATACCTGAGGGTGTCAAACTACACATGAAATGCAGGATTGAGGGAGAAGGGACTTCAGGATGAGCAGGAGTGGCAGGTCTAGAAGTTCTGAGCTTGGTACAGAGGGGAAAAAATCAGGGATTTCAGACTGGGAATAAGGGGCAGGTTAGGGGGTTCTGGGCTGGGTATGAGAGGGTTAGGTCAGAATTTTGTATTGGGCATAAGGAGACATTGGGAGCAGATTTGGAGGTGCAAAGGGAAATGGGTCAGAGTTTGGGAGCTGGAAATAGAAGACATTGGGGGCTTTGAGATGTGTCAAAGGGTCCTGGTTGGAGATGTCAGGCTGGCCATCTCAAGCTGTGTTTAGGGGAAATAGGTCAGAAGATTCAGGCTGAGTCCAAAGGAAGGTAACCAGAGGCTGGCTTGAGGATGGTCCTGTGGGGCTGAAGCCAGGGCTACTGGCCTGGCCAGAACACTCACCCTCTCTCCATCCCTACAGGTCCCTTAGCCTGTGGTCCATAATGCCTGGGACCAGTCCCCTGTGAGGGGCTCTGCTTTTTCCCCGGGGCCCTGGGGCTCCACCGGAGGATGTCCTTGCTGCCCGCAGTCCTCTGTCCGTCCATCCACATCCAGCTCCATTGGGCCTGTGGCCCGGCCTCAGCCCTGCACCATGAAGGATGAGGAGAAGCTGCACAATAATGCTGTGGCCTGGCTGGCCTGTGCTGGGATCTCGCTGCTGGCCAATGCGTGGGGCATCCTGAGCGTCAGTGCCAAGCAGAAGAAATGGAAGCCGCTGGAATTCCTCCTGTGCACACTGGCTGGCACCCACATGCTCAACATTGCCATCCCCATCACCATGTACTCGGTGGTACAGCTCCGGCGTCAGCATTCTGACTACGAATGGAACGAAGGGCTCTGCAAAGTCTTTGTGTCCACTTTCTACACTCTCACCCTGGTCACCTGTTTCTCGGTCACTTCTCTGTCCTACCATCGCATGTGGATGGTTCGATGGCCGGTCAACTACCGGTGAGTCTTGGCGCCTTGGGAAGGAAGGGGACCTGGGGTCATACACTTAGATTGGGAAGAAACCTCAGAGGCCCTTGACGCTAGTCCTTTCACTTTACAGGTCAGGAAACTGAGGCCTGAGGACATTAAGTGACTTGTCCTAGGTCAGAGGTGGGTTGTAAACCCAGGCCTTCTCTACACCCTAGTTTAGCACTGTTACATGTCATCTCTACATATAGAATGTTAGAACTAGAAGGAGCCTTTTCCCCATCTGGCATCTTACAGAAGAGTAAACTGAGGCACAGAGATGGAAGTGGCTTATCTGACATTAAGCAGCTTATGACTGTCAGATTCAGGACAAGAGCCCAGGAAAGGCTTCTGGTTTGCAGTGTGGACCTCTTTTCTGTCATACATGTAGGTGCATGCACAGGTCGAGGGCTAAGTGAGATATTATGTAAAACTCAGTAACTATGATGACCAACCTTGACCCTGGAGACTTCAAGGATGGTTGCATCTCAGATCTAGGGCTGGGAGGGACCTCAGAGGCCATCTGGTATGACCCACTCATTTTACAAGTGAGAAAACCAAGGCTCGGGAGGCTAAGTGATTTGCCCAAGGTCACAAAGGTAGTAAGTGGTAAAGATGGGATTTGAACTCAGATCCTCCAACCCCAGAGCCATTGATTTGTCCACTCTATGCATCTTTCTTGTATAGATGGAGACTAAATGTGGATTATTGCATATAGACTGTCTGACACAGTTGGTTTTATTGACTGCCATTTTCTCCCCCTTTTCTCAGTCTTTGTCCAAGGGTGGGCTTACTAGGAGGGGAGAAAGGATGGTCATTGGTCCAAAGGGAATAAAATGTATCTGGGAAATTTATGTTTGGTAAGCAAAAGACATCAGTTACAAAAAAACTATGTGGGGTTCAAGTCTCCCCATGATAGGTGTGCATCTCTGGACAGATCCCTTCCTCCCAACCTGTTTCCTTGTTTACAGAATGATAGTGGTGTTTGAACTACCTATCACACATGGCTGTTGGAAAGAAAAGGATTTATAAGCTAGAAAACAAACAATCTATCTTTATCATTTAGGTGTACTAGATGATGTTAGACTTGGAGTCAGGAAGGCTGAAGTTCAAATCCAGCCTCAGAAGCTTACTAGCTGGGTGACCCTAGGCAAGCCACATTAATGTCTGTTTGCCTCAGTTTCCTCATCCGTAAAAGGGGGATAATAATAGCACCTACCTCCTGAGGTAGTTGTGAGGATAAAATGAGATAATGTGTATCCATTTAAAATGGTATATATGCCCATTGTTATTAATATTATCATTATCTTTGCCTTAAAATGAGGCAGAGCTGGAAGATACTTTGAACACTCCCTCTGCCCTCTGTGGAACCTTGCTTATACAATGAGGGCCTCAAGGCTGGGTGGAGGACTGAAGCTTTCTTAATGAGGCCCCACTGTATTAGCTTCAGACCTGAGAAGAAATCTGAAAATCTCTTAGGGTAAAGGAGAGGGGCATGAAGGTGGTAAAGAGAGCGTTGTATCCATCATCCTTCTATTCCCCAGGCTGACCCCATGCTGGTCATGAGGCTAGCTGGAGAGAGGTACATTTTCAGACTATTGAAAACAGACAAGGGTAAATTAGAATCTAGGCTAGGTTGATATCAAATTTTGTGTGGAACATCAGACTCCAAAAAGCTTAAAACTAGCAAGAAAACTACAGTAAGTGGATAGAGCACTGGCTATGGAGTCCAGAAGACCTAGATTCAAGTTCTGCGCTACTAGCTTTGTGATCTTAGACACATTATTTAACCATGCCTCGGTTTCCCTAATTGTAAAATATGGGCAGGTGGGGGAGGATTGGAGGGAGGTTAGACTCACTGACTTCTAAGGTCCCTTCAAGACCTAAATTGATGCCCCTATGAACTGTTGCAAAAATCAGGAGATGATATAGTTTGTTTTAACCTGTCTGCCCAAAACCTCAATCTTATTATGACAACTTAAATTCTCCACCCAATCCATTTAAATCCAACACACTAGAGATAGAGACAAAACAAAGACATTGCTGTCCTGTGCTGATTTCTTGGCTTCTGGAGCCAGCTCACCATGCCCATTCCTGACTCAGCCCCACTGTGAAGGCCCCAGCCCTGGGTGAAAGGGAAGTCATCCCAGGTCCCTCTAGGACTCCAACCTACAGCTGGGGGAGGAAGCCCTAGGGTAGTCACAGATCACAGTAGATGCTGATGGCTAATCTGAAGAGACCCAAGGGATCCTAAAGTACCTACACAGAACAGGGAAGAGAATAGCCGTCCCAGATGGGTGCCACCCTCTAGACTGCCAGGCTGTGGTCCCCAGGCAGCCAGAGAGCAGCTGGGGCTGCTGGATTGTCTGTCTTCCTGAATGAAAACAAAGAGGCTTGTCTGAGGGGCAGAGAGTCAGAGAGGACAGTGATGGAGGTGGTCCATGACCATTGCCCACATTCCTCTTTAAGCTCACCCCTCCTTTACTGTGCCACCTGCCCAGTTTAAGATGGAGCTCAGAAAAGCAGCAGATCTCCACATGGACAATTTCTGCCTTTTACCTGATTGGCTGCTGTCTTCATTACGTACCCTTGGAATATCCAAAAAAAAGTTTAAATATAATCTAGTGATAAGTTACTCTTGTGCTTACTCTTAGCCCCAGAACTAATTTGAGAGGCTCTTAACCCTTTTGTTCTGTGCTAATCATCCCTAATGAAGAGTTAAGCTAACAAACCAGACCCAGCTGACGAATTTACTGACGGGTGGTGAACATTAACTGTATACAGTGAGAGTTCTGACCTACATAGGGAAACATCTGCACTGTCTGGAGCCAGTAACTGGTATGTGGGGGCCTGCCCTTTGCTAGCTCCATTGAGAACCCTGGGAGGCAGAGAGGGGCCCAGGCTCCCCCACCCCCAGCTGTTGGAAGGAGGTAGGGAGGGGGAAAGGAGCTACTCCTTCCCTCCTCTGGTTTTGAGGGAAGTAAGAGCCAAGCTCTTGTCCTGTCCTTTGATGAGACTGAATAAAATCCATTTGGAACAGAGCCAGTCACTGTCGGAAAACTGAAGGAGCTTGGGAGGATTTTTTGAGCAGGAGATATGACAAGGGACCCTTCCTTTTGGGCCTAGAGTGGGGCCAAGGGGAAAGGAGAGAGGGAGGGTCCTGGGTCTTTGTCTTGCCAGGTGAGGAAATGGGGAGCCCCCATGTTCTTTCAGACACAGGAGAGCACAGACATTTTATCCCAGAGGTTGGCTAGAGGGGAGACCTACCATTTCATGCCAGCAATATTGTTCATGGTGAATGATGAGCCCTCTGGCTGGGCATGGTGTAGTAGACTGGGAGACCTCAATTCTATTTCCAACACTGCCATTGTATGAGCCTTGGACAAGCTGTATTCTTAGATGTTTCATAGCTCTATGACTTTCACTTTATCTCTGAGAGCCTCCATTTCCTCATCTCTGAAATGGGAATAATGCTTCTCCTTCCTCCTATTTGGGAGGAGTCAATTCTGTAAACATTAACCCTCCCATATAAACATAACCTTATTCCTGCACTCATATCTTTTTTTCTAATTCTTTAATAATATTTTATTTTTTCCCAATTATATGTGAAAAGTTTTTTAGCATTTATTTTTACAAGATTTATTTATCAAGATTTTATTTTTACAAAATTTTTCTTCCTCTCTCCCTTCCCTTCCCCTCCCCCTTTTAAAATGATAAGAAGTGTGATGTAGATTATATATACTGCACTAATATTCTCAGATCTCACCAGGCAGTGGCTGGTGTGGACATGGCTATGAACAAATTTGGGGTCATATTTATTTAGGCTTATTTAACTCCTCTCATTTTACATGGGAGGAAACTGAGGCAACGAGGATGCTGTTAGGGTTATAAATTGGACCTAGAAGGTCATCTTGTTCAGCCCCTCATTTTATAAAGAAGGAAACTGAGGCACAGGATGGTCATGTAGTCCATAGTTCTAGTCCTAGGAAGCCCTTCAAAGACATCTAGTCTGACCTTATTTTACAGAAAAGGAAACTGAGGCATAGAGAGGATCCTAGTATTGTTGCTTTAGATCTGGAAGGGACGTCAGAGGCTGTAGAGTTCTTCATTCCCATCGTTTTGCAGAAAGGAAAACAGACTTAGAGAGACCATGATTTGTCCAAGGTCACACAGATAGTAAATGGCAGAGGCAACATTTGAACCCAGGACCTCTAACTCCAGACCTTTTTCCATAGCACTTCTCAAGATCAGAAAAGACTGTGGATTTTTAAAAAATTGTCATAGATGTTCTCCCATGTCAGAGATTAAGGGGAGGACATTTTTAAACTCCACACACTCTCAGGGCCTGGGTGAAGGTGGGAAGGAGTCAAGGCTTGGGTCCTGTTTTGGGCTTGGCATGGCTGTCTCCACTCCCCTTGGCTCACCAGAGACCCTGTGATTGAGCAACTTGTACTCTCCCTGGCAGGCTGAGTAACACCAAGAAGCAGGCGGTCCACACAGTGATGGGCATCTGGATGGTATCCTTCATCCTGTCCACCCTCCCTGCTGTGGGCTGGCATGACACCACCGAACGCTTCTACGCCCACGACTGCCGCTTCATTGTCACTGAGATCGGGCTGGGCTTCGGCGTGTGCTTCCTGTTGCTCATTGGAGGCAGCGTGGCCATGGGGATGGTCTGCACCGCCATCACCCTCTTCCAGACATTGTCCCTCCAGACCGGCCACAACCTGGACCGCAACAAGTTCAACGTACCAACCATTGTGGTGGAGGATGCTCAGGGCAAGCGCCGCTCTTCCATTGATGGTTCGGAGCCGATCAAGACCTCACTGCAGATCACATGCCTGGTGGCTGGCATTGTCTTCATCTATGATTGCCTCATGGGTTTCCCTGTGCTGGTGAGCTGGGCTCTGGAGGATGGAGGGTGGGACTGCCATCTCTGTGGGTGGAAAGCTGTCTCTTGGTCCTTGAAATTATAGCTGTGAATCTATACTCTAAGCCAGAGGTTCTTGGCCATTTGTGGATCATGGACCCCTTGGGCAGATTGGTAAGGCCAATTGATCCTGTCTCAGAATCACACATAGAACAAAATTTGGGATGCCTCAAAAGTCTTTCCTAAGACCTAAGATAAGTTTACAAAAGAAACCAATTCTATTGAAATACAGTTGTCAAAGAAAACAACTCATGGACAGGTAGTGATTTTGTTGGTCCCTGCAATATAAATAACTCACATTTATGAACCATGTTAGAGATCAAAGAATTTTAAAGTTAGAAAGAACCTTTAAAGTCATCTAGTACAACCCTTCATTTTACAGAGGAGGAAACTGAGGCCCAGAAGGGTTAAGTGACTTACGTAGATCACACAGGCATCACAGGTTTGGAGCTAAAGGGAACTGTATGGGCAATCTAGTTGAACCCTCTCATTTTTAGATGAGAAATTGAATACCAGAGAAGTTAAGTTACTTGTCCAAGGTGGCAGCTTGGGGGGGTGGGGACGGAGGTTGGGGTTGGCACCAAATGATCTATAAGATCCCTCCTGAGTCTGAAAAGTTCTTATCCTCCCCAGTGGCCAGAGGAAAAACTAGGTGCCTAGCAGCTTAAGGGAGCTAGAGCTAGGGATATGAAGGATACTTGGAAAAAAGAAGGAAGAGAGACTGAGTCTGGGGTTTTATTTTACAGGTGTTGAGGAGAGCAGATTCCTGGAGACAGTGATAAGTTTAAAAAGACACAACTCATCACCAATGGTCCCAGTTAGAGATTCATCTCCAGTAAAGAGATGAAAAGCTCTTACCCATCAAGGGGAAGGGATGAGCAAACAGACCTCACTCTGCTTCAGAAGGAGACAGTGTCCCCTTTTCCCTTCCACTCCCTGGGCAAGGTCCAGGAATGAGCTGGTTTCACAGCCTTGGGCTGAAAGGACTGGATTGGGGTGGCATAGGGTGAAAAGCATAGGACTGTAGAAGTTGGCCTCTATCAGTCTGCACTCCCTGAGGGCCTCTGCTTCAGTCAGTGTCTCCATCAGCCTGGCAGCCCAGTCCTGGCCTCTGACCCCTGCACTGACCGAGCAGCAGGGAAACAGTGGAGTAGTTCTGGATGAGCTGATTTTAGCTCCTGTCGTCTTGAATTAATCAGTAGCAACAGCTGCAGGAAAAGTAAATTACATGCACACAAAAGTGCAGAACTTAGGTTTGGAGTTAGAAAGGGCCTCAAAAGCCATCGAGTCCAACCCTCTCATTTTATAGAAGAAGAAATTGAGATCTGGAGAGGTTGAGTCATGCAAAGACAGAGACCTGATAGACTATTTAGTTGAATGCCCTCATTTTTGTATCATGGCCCCCACGATGAAGCCTATATCCCCCCCTTCCCAGAATCATGTTTTTTAAATGCCTAAATGCCTAAAATAAAATACAAAGAATTACAAAGGAAACCAATGACATTGAAATATAGGTCTCAAAATAGTGAAAAACCAAATCCAATGGTTAACTGAAACAGGCCCATTGGGGATTCAGAAACCAAGTTAGGAACCCTTAGTTTAGTTGGCTCTCCTCAAAGATCTCCCCTTGAGAAATTAGGAAGGTCAAGTGGACTCTTTCCCTCACATCTCCATGTCATTTTTAGAATGAGGTTGGGATGGGGACAAGGGTTTTACTTCAGGGGGCGGGAGGCTCTTCACAGTATCACATTTAGGATAGAGCTCTCCCAATGATAGTAGTTCAGAATCCCTAGCCCTCTCCACGTCCCCTCTCGTCCATCCGCTCTCAACATTGGGCTGGCTAATGTATGGACACAAACCTTGTCCCTGCTCTTGGAGAATTAGTACTGATTTTATAGATGACCTTCGAGTCTTTCCTATTAGAGTAGAATCTCCTTGAGAGCAGGGATTTTTTTCATTCTTTGTACCTGTGTCCTCAGCACTTAGCACAGTGCCTGGAGCCTGTTACTGAGTTGCTCAACTGTGTCTGATTCTTCATGATCTCCTAGTATGCCACGAGCTTCTGTCCTCTATTGTCTGTCTGAGCCCATAACCTAGCACATAGTAGGTGCTAAACAAATGCTTGCTGACTTTTCAGATCATATCTATTATGGCCTCAGATGTGACTTCCAGCATTAAATCCCCAGTGTAAGGTCTGAGAGCTAAGAATTCCCAGCCCTTCTGGGTTCTGATAGAAACTACTGTGTTTATTTAGAAATGGGACTAAATGTCTGATGTAGAGCTGCGCTAATGGGCTAGAATTAAGCAAAGATGGGGAGCCAGAGAAGAAGAAGGAACCTGGGAGGAGAGCATATGGGCGAGGAGAAGAAAAAAAGTCAAGGTTTTAAAAAATTTAAATTGATAGGTTTTAAGAAGTAAGACCCATCTTTTATTATAAGGGATGGCTCTCTAGGAGTGAGGAAAGGAAGCAAAGAAGCATTTATTAAGCACCTACTATGTGCCAGGCCCTGTACTAAACAATTTTACAAATATTATCTCATTTTATCTTCATGATAATCCCGGGAGGTGGGTCCTTTATTATTCCCATTTTACAGGTGAGGAGACAGGCAAACAGAGGTGAAGCTAGTGGATGTCCAAAGCTGGATTTGAATTCAGATCTTCCTTACTCTAGGTCCAGTGCTCTACCCATTGGGTGACTTAGATGCTTGTAAAAGAAGGAAAAGGAAAAAGGGAAATCTAGATAATATAAAAATAAAAGATATCAATATATTTTTATTTTAAGAAAGGTAAAGACCTTTGGCAATCAAAATCTGGCCAACTGATAATTGTAGGTCAGGGACTGGGAGATAATATGTTTAGGAGGAAACACAGAGCTGGGAATTCTAGTCCTAGCTCTGCCATGAACCCACCTATGCGATCCTGAGCAATGGTCACCTGTCAAGGTCTTGGTTTCCCCATTGCTGAAATGGGGCTAATGTTGCCCGCTGCTCAGAGCTGTTGTGAGATAATGGATATAGTTTGAAAAAGATCAGGCATAGACCTCGGAAACTCCTCAGGATCTGTTTATTTCTATGGGTATTCCCTCTACCAATACAGATCACTGCCCATCCAAATTTTGCCCATCCAAACCTTGCCCATCTTGTGAGACTCTTGTTCCATGTTCTCCCATAGGTTTACTGTAGGACCCTTATTCATCTGAACATGCTAGGACCTTCTTTGCTTTCCCTTGATATCACAAGGGTACCATGGGCGTTCATCGTTCTAACGTCACTTTTCCTGAGTGATCAGGCCATCTTCCTTTCCATCATACATTTCTCTGGTGCTGTCCTTCATGAGTCCTTGTTCATCTGTTGTAGCCTGTTCACATTCCTTCATCAGTCAGTTGGTTTACAAGCATTTATTAAGCACCTTCTGCATGCTGGCCATTGTACTTAATGTAAGGGGGGGCTAAAGAAAAATCAAAGACAGTGTCTACCCTAGAGAAGTTCACATTCTAATGAGGGAGACAACATGTGAGCACACAGGTCCATACAAGTCAGCCAAGCCACAGATATCTGTGAGGCGCATGCTTTGTGCCAGGCACTAGGGATATAAACACAAAGAATGAAATAGCCCTTCTCTGAAGGAGGCTGGGGGAGACAACTCTCATTAAGAACAAATATTCTCAAAGGTAATATAAGGAGGTTGAGGCAGCTAGGGGATGCAGTGGATAGAGTGCTGGCTCTAGAGGCAGGAAGATTCAAATCCAGTTTCAAATGCTTACTAGTTGTGTGACCCTGGACAAGTCACTTAACCGTGTTTGCCTCAGTTTCCTCATCTTAAAATGAGCTGGAGAAGGAAATGGCAAACCACTCCAGTATCTTTACCAAGAAAACCCCAAATGGGGTCACAAAAACTCAGACATGACCGAAATGACAACAACAGCATAAGAAAATTAAATAGAAGGTAGTTAAGAAGGGAGGCCCTATCATTTGAAATGCCTTCAGGAATAGGGCATGCACCACATCCATTGCAAAGAAATAGAGGTAGAAGATAAAGCGCCATGGTTGGTAGAAGGTTGGTATTATCCTTCCTTCTCAAAGAGGACCAAAATGACATCACAAGGCATAGTGTGTCCAATTGGCTGATCAGACCAATATGAGTTTGAAAGGCTTGGGTTGGGTGCAAATAGTCCATAGGAACATTTGGAGTGGAGATGGCTCTAAATTTGCATATCTCCCCTTTCTTTTGAATGGTAGAAGGTAGTCATAGAAAGAAAGGCTCAAGTATAAGGTGGGAGGACCAGGAAAGGTCTCCTGCAGAAGATAGATCTTGAGCTGAATCTTGAAGAAAGTCAGAATTTCTAAGAGGTACAGGTAAGAAAGCGGAAAACATCCCAGGTATAGGGGATAGCCCGTGCCAAGGCATTGAGAGGGAGAGTCTTCATGCATCCAGATGTGCCTCTCCATTGCCCTCTGGGCAATATCACTTTTAATTCTTGGGAAATCATGATGTTCTATGACTCAGAGACAAAGCCAGATGGATGGAATATTAGCTTTAGAAAGATGGACCATTGTTTCATACCATGAAGTTTCGGGTCAGGAAAAAAACTTTGCAGATGCCCAAAGGCAATCCATCTGGATACTGTTAGCATTTAGGAGCAGCCTGGGGGAGGTGCCTGGATGACTGATGGGAAAAGGAAGCAAACTTTCTGTTTGTCTTGGATCCAGGGATTGATGTGGCCTCCCCTACTTTTCACCCTGCCCCCTCCCAATGGGGGACTCTTTCTTGAGTAATCAGGCCTTGCCTCAAGTCGACTAGTGAGAGTTTTCTCTAGTCAGCAGAAAAGCAACCTGGGCTCCCTTTGTCTGTGGGCAGAGCTCACCCTGTGCATAACCAAGATACCCTGCTCCCAAAAGCTCCAAGGAATGGGGATCCGCCAGCCTCTGTGACCCTGGGCCAGTTTTCTTCCCAGGGGCTCCCCAGAGCGAATGTGTGTATGCCTTGGATGGCCGGTAAATCACTGGCCAGATGTTCATTCATGCCTAGTTTATTTATGTGCCTAGCCCAATTCTCTTGGCTATAGATCAAGTGACACACATGAATAATTAGGAAAAATTAAATAACACCATAAGCTTAAGGAGAGATTTGACTCTTGTTGTTCAGTTGTGTCTGACTCTTCGTGACCCCATTTGGGGTTTTCTTGGCAGAGATACTGGAGTGGTTTGACATTTCTTTCTCCAGCTCATTTTATAGATGAGAAAACTGAGGCAGATAGGGTGAAATGACTTGCCCAGGGTCACACAGTAAGTGTCCTAAGCTGGATTTGAACTCTAGAAGTTGAGTCTTCCTGCTTGACGCTCTACAATGCCACTTAGCTTCCTGTCATGAGAGATAGACACATAGATTTAAAGCTAGAAGAGACTTTAGAGTTCATTTATCCAAGCCCCTTATTTTACAGACGAGGAAGCTGGAGCCCAGAGAATGGAAGTAACTTGCCCGAGGTCACACAGTTGGGGAGTAGAAAAGCTGGGATGTGAACCCAGGTCCTTGGACTAATAAGCCAGCACTCTTTCTGTTGAAATATGATGCCTCTGAGCTATGGGCACTTGTAATGAATGAATTTTAATTCTAATGAATAAATCTTACCAATAAGTGGAGTGAGAAGGAAGCCTTATGTAGAGAAAATAGCACCAGATTTGAAGTCAGAAGTCCTGGGTTCAAATTTCAACTCTTTGCATGGTCTTAGTTTCCATCTTGTCTCCGTCATAAGACTGGGAGCTCCTTGAGGATAGACATTATCTTTTTACCTTTCTTTAATATTCCTAGTGTCTAGCACAGTGCCTGGCACACAGTGGGCACTTAATATATATTTGTTGACTGACCCCTCTCTAACATGAGGGATTGGAACAGATCCCTCTAGCTAAGACCCCTTCATTCAGTCATTTTGCTCACAAAGCGAAAAATGGTTCTGAAACTTATCTGTCCTTTTAACTGCAGAGAATCCCATGCCCAGGTTCTTTTCTGTGGGAGAGGAGAGCTGCACCACAGAGTCCGTAATGGCCCTTTCTGGTAATATCCCGGGGATATCTACCCCTCACAACTCCTCGGTGACCATGGTCAGATCATTGAACGTCTCTCTCATGTCAATAGCATCAGTCATGTGAACATCTATGTCTTCATCTCTAAAATGAAAGCGATGGGACCGGATAATCTCTAAGGATTCCTGGAGCCTTAAATCCCATAATTCTAGAAGGAATACAGAAGTTTGTTTTGGGAGAGGTCACTGTGGGCTTGCACTACATATGTTACTTTTTCCCAAAGATCTCAAAGCACAGTCAGTTTTGTGACCTCATCTTGCATGGGAGGATGGGGAAGTGGACCAGATTTATTAAGTACCTACTATGTACCAGGAATATATAAAGTGTTTGATGAATATTATCTCATTTGATAGGGAAGTATATAGGGATTTGTCATCCCCCTTTTTTTCAGATGAGGAGCAACAAGGCGAATTTTTAGATAGAGTGCTGAGCCTGGAGTCAGGAAGACTGAGGAGTTCAAAACTGGCCTTAGACACTTGTGACCCTAGGCTAGTCACTTAACTTCATGTTAAATGTAAAATGAGCTGGAGAAGAAAATGGCAAACAACTCCAGTATCTTCACCAAGAAAATCACAAATGGGATCACAGAGGTGACTGAAAAATGACTCATCTCAAATTTTTTAGTTGGGAAAATGGATCCAAGAGCATTCAAAAACCACTGGATCACACAGTGAGGTGGGGCTCTGAGGGGTCAAAGACTCAAATCCTAGTTTCTGAATGAATCTTCTTTGTGGAATTCTGGGGATGGGAGAAGGGATCAACGAACAAGTATAAATTAAACAACTACTGTATATCAACCACCGTTTTAGGCAATGGTCAGTAAGTATTAACTAAGCACCTCCTGTGTTCTGGGGCTAAGAGCTGGGTAGACAAAGAAAAGTAAGAGAGTCCCTGCCCTCAAGCACCTCATGGTCTAATGGCGGAAACAAGGTCTGTGGACAGATAAACTATAGATAGAATATTTTGTATAGGCATTGGAAATCTAAAGCCGAAACAAAGCACTCCCAGCTCTCAAAAATCTTCCATTCTATTGTGGATTTATACACATAGAAGTAAAAACAAAATAAATCTAGGGTGCCTGGGAACCTCCAGAAGGGGAAATATAAAAAAAATGTGTATGTATATGTACATGTATGTATATTTGAAATGTACAAAAAATTTTGTCTTTTTGTAATGGACAAAAAATATTTTATTTTTTGAAATATATGAAAAATATCGTGCCTATTTTTTGAAATGTGCAAAATATTTTGTGTATATATTTAAATATATACACAAAATATTTTGATGGTTTTTGAAATAAATGAAAAATATGTCATCTATTTTTGGAACAAGTGAAAAATATTTTATCTACTTTTTAAAAGTATGAATTTTTTTCAAAATGTACAAAATAATTTTGTGTTTTTTAATATATGAAAAATACTTTGACTATTTTTGAAATATATGAAAAATATATTTGTTTTTGGAACATGGAAAATATTCTCTCTCCTTTTTGAAAATATGAAAATCTATATTTTTTTGTAATGCACAAAAATATTTTGTGTATTTTTGAAATATATGAGAAATATGTTTTTTGAGTATATGAAAAATATTTTGTCTACTTTCTAAAAGTATGAAAATATATATATTTTTGAAATGTACAAAATATTTTGTATTTTTTAAATATATGAAACTATTTTGTCTAGTTTTGAAATATATAAAAAATATTTTGAATATTTTTGGAATATATGAAAACAGTTTTGTCTGTTTTTTTAAATATACAAAAAAAGTCCCCAACCCCCACCCCCCCACTTCAGAAAAGATGCTATTTTCTCATTTGCTCTGAGTGTCTCAGCCTCAGGGATCAGTAGAGTCCTAGTGAGAAAGGTGGGACCAGTATATATTTTGAAGGGAGCTGGAGTTTTAAGGGATGGAAGAGAGGAGGGAGCGAGAGCTGACCTGTGCAGCCATGGAGGCGAGAGGTGGAGCTTTGTGGGTAGGAAAACAGTATGCAGGTCGTCTTGGCAAGATTGAAGATAATGTGTAATAAAGCCTAGAAAGGTGGGTCTGAACCAGAATGGGAAAGGTTTTAGAGGATGAACAGAGGAGTTTGTATCTTTTTCCCCTAGAGGCAGTGGGAGCCACTGAAGTTTCTTGAACAGAACAGTGACCACCTCAGAACTGTGCCACGGCGGTTCTGTGACCAGGCCACTGAAGGTTTGTCCCCTGTTGTCACACAGGTGGTGAGCTTCACCAGCCTCAAGTCAGACACCTCCTACACCTGGATGGCTCTATGCATGCTCTGGTGCTCAGTGGTGCAGTCCCTCCTGCTGCCCCTCTTCCTGTGGGCCTGTGACCGCTATCGGGCTGACATCAAGGCCGTCTGGGAAAAGTGTGTGGCTCTCATGTCCAATGATGAGACCGATGAGGGTGAGCAGTGGGGCTCCAGGGAGCCTGGGAGATTGGGGTCAGCAGGGGGACCCAGAAGTCCTGCAGGGGTATCAGAGGTTGTTTTACAGATGGGGAAACTGAGACCCAGGGAGGGAAAGTGACTTGATTCTTATATCCAGGGCTAGAAGGGACTGCAGAGGTCATTTTGGCCAACCCTGACATATTACAGATGGGGAAACTGAGTCCCAGGTAGGGGAAAGGACTTGGAATCCTGCATCCAGGGCTAGAAAGGACCTTAGAAGCTATGTAGGCAGACTCCTACATTTCACATGTGAGAAAATTGAGAGAGCTTGGGGAAATTAGGTGACTTGCCTAAAGTCACACAGATAGTAGATGTTGAGTGGAATTTGGTCCTCTGAGTCCAGCACCATGGCCTCTTCCATCAGATCTCCCTATTTCTAATAAAGTACCTCCAGCCCAAGGACACTGAGCAGAAATGTCTCCCCCCTCCACAATTTCACCCCTACTAGAAGTCCACAAGTGATGGGATGACCACTGGTTGGGAATACTGCAGAGAAGACTCTTGGGTAGTTACACGGTGGATGAAATAGCCATAGATTCTTTGTGTGATGATGAACCTCAAACACCCTCCAGGCTTCCCTTGGATAGCCAGAGGAAGCCTTTCATTGTCTGGTTGTTTAGGTCTTCAGCCAATTTGATGCAGATAATCATTTGTGCATCCCTCTGCCCCACTCTCCACTAGCTCTCTGCAACTGAGCTCAGCCAGGGAATGGGATTCGGGTTAATGAAATCTTCTGGTCAATGGAGGGTTACCACAGCGACCAGACACAGCTCACCCATTCTAACCTAGATTCTCAGATCTACGCAAGGCTGGAAGAATGCCATCATAATCTAACCCCTTTCTGATGATTCAGAAGGTGCTCTTGAGCCCAAGTTAAACAAACTGATTATTGGAGCATTCGGCTCGTGGAAAAAAGACATTAATTCAGCAAACCTTCCCTCAGCCAGGATTTAACAAGGCGGCACTGGAGAAGCAGAAACAAAAATGAAATATCCCTTACCCTCAAGGGGTTTACATGCTAATTGAGAGGAAATAGCAGTACAAATAAATAAATACAAATTGTGAACCAAAAAAATACAGAGCAAAAGGGGAGGGAGGTAGCAGGGGGAATCAGGAAAAGCCTTAAATAGGAACCCCCTTCTCAGAATCATGTTTTTAAATGCACAAAATAAAATACAGGGGATTACGAAGGGAACCAATGATTTTGAAGTATAGGTCTCAAAATAGCAAAAACCCAAATTCAATGGTCCACTGAAATCGATCGCCTAACCTGAGCCTTATTAAGCACCTACTGTGTGCCCGACACTGTCTTGGGGATACAAAGATAGAAAGTAGTAATAATAGCTAGACTTCTTTAATAAGTCTTTAAGATTTGCAAAGTGCGTTACTTGTTATCTCGTCTGACCCTCATAAAGCCCCTAGGAGGTAGGCGATATTATTACTTCCAATTTTGAAATGAGACAAACACAGATTAAGTGACTTGTTCAAGGTCACACAGCTAGTAGGTATCTGAGGCAGGATTTGAACTCGGGTATTTTTGACTCCAGGTTCCCCACTTTACCCACTACGTCACCTAGCTGCCTAAATGAAGAGTTAGATACTCACCCTCATGTAGCTTATATTCTACTAGGCTCAACCAGGGAGCTGCCCCACTTTACCTTTAATTCTCCTTAAATTAATTATTCTAAGCTCCCAGGGGTTACCCTTACCAGTCCTGGTAGTGATACCTGGGGTTCCTTTCTAGCTCTAGAATGTATGATTCCCTGACGTGATCCCAGCTCCCCAGCTACGTTCCCAAGTCAATCCAGGAGTTGTAATCTGTTCCTCTGCAGACTGAGGAGATCTCTTCAGTTCCTATGATTCCTATGGTAAAAGGCCCTTCCTAGTTTGGGGAAGGGGGAGTGGCCAGGTATGACCTTCCAGAACCCCAGGGTCACCCTCCCTCTGTAAGGCCTTTGGCTCAGCTCTTAGCCTCTGCCCCTCATAGAGACCAGCCTGGATGGGGGACTCCACACGGACCTGATGTATGAGCGGCCCTTTGACTACAGCTACAGGGGTGACTTCCTTGCCCTGGACCACATTGCCAAGTATGACTTCTCTACCCTGGAAAGGGGGATCCCTCAGCTCTATCCCCTGCAGCCCATCCAGGAGGACAAGATGCAGTATCTTCAGGTAATAAGAGTGGGAGAAGGAAAGAAGGAAGGAAGGAAGGAGGGAAGGAAGAAAGGGAAGGAAGGAAGGAAGGAAGGAAGGAAGGAAGGAAGGAAGGAAGGAAGGAAGGAAGGAAGGAAGGAAGGAAGGAAGGAAGGAAGGAAGGAAGGAAGGAAGGAAGGAAGGAAGAGGAGGAAGGAAGGGAGGGGCCCACACTGCCCACTGAGGTCTGGACTACTGGAACTGCTGTCCTCCAGGGGTCATCTCTCCTCTCTGAAAACTATGTTCCTTCTTGAAAGTTACTTCCATACTCATTTCATTTGCCAAAGACAGATTATGCTCCTTTCCTAGAATTAGAAACACATCCTGTATATTCTCTCAAGTTATACAGCACTAGAATCCTGGCCTCCATTTCCCAGTCCTCGCTAATTCTATTTCCCCTTAGATCAGGTAACTTAATTTGAGGGCCATGAATTTTATTGCTTTAAAAAAATATATTTTGATAACTATTTCAGTGTAATAGGTTTTCTTTGTAATCCTATGTATCTTGTTTTATGCATTTAAAAACATGATTCCAAGAAGGAGTCATCCAAAGGTCACACCAGAATGCCAAAGGGGTTCCTGGTACAAGGGAATAATCATTTAATATAGCATTTGCTATGTGCCAAGACTTTTTTCTTTTCTTTTATCCCATTTGATACTCATAGCCACCCTGTGAAGTAGGTACTATTATTATCCCTATATTACATTTGAGAAAACTGAGGCCCACAGTCACACAATTATTAAGTGTCTGAGGCTGAATTTGAACTCAGGTCTTCCCGACTCCAGGCCCAGTGCTCTACCCATTGCACCACTGACTGCCTGTACAAAAAGAAAAGGTTAAGAACTTCTATGATAGATAAGTAGATAGATAGATAGATAGATAGATAGATAGATAGATAGATAGATGGATGGATGGATGGATGGATGGATGGATTATAGATAGACATAGATGAGGGAAATATCAATAAACATGGATGGATAGATTGGACTGGAGAGAGATAGATGGATTAGAGAGATATCACTAGATATGGGTAGATAGACTAGATGGATAGATGGATGGATGGATGGACTGGAGAGAGATAGATGGATTAGAGAGATATCACTAGATATGGGTAGATAGACTAGATGGATGGATGGATGGATGGATGGATGGATGGATGGACTGGAGAGAGATAGATGGATTAGAGAGATATCACTAGATACGGATGAATAGATTATATTTATGAGTAGGTAGATTAAATATATTGAGAGTGGAACTCAAAAGTTTTAAAAACAATTGTTAAAAAGTGTTTTTACATGCAACGGGAAATAAGATATACAGGCAGTTGGGTTTGGAAATCTGTCTTGCCCTACAGGAAAATAGAAGGGAAGGGGATAAGAGAAGGGAGGGAGGAATGATAGAAGGGAGCTCAGATTGTGGGAAGGAGTAATCAGAATGTTCTCTGTCTTGGGGTGTGGGGAGGGGAGAGATGGGGAGAAAATTTGAAACTCAAAATCTTGTGGAAATGAATGTTGAAAACTAAAATTAACCAAAAAAAGAAAAATCAGAAGAAAAAATATATTGAAATGGTTTACAAAGATATTGATAGACATGGTTGGATAGAGTAGATAGGTGGATGGATAGATAAATGAGATACATATATAGAGATAGAGGGATTACAGAGGTATGGATACATGTTGATGGATAGATTGATGAATGGATGGAGAGAGAGAGAGAGAGAGACTGAGAGACAGAGACAGAGAGAGAACAGAGAGGTAGATGGGAGAAAAGTATCCAGGGACCTATATCATCTCTCTTACCGTGCCCTATCTCTAGGTTCCTCCCACTAGGCGGTACTCCCATGATGAGACAGACATGTGGCCCACAGTCCCCTTGCCTGCTTATCTGCACCGTCCCTGGGGATCAAGTGAAGATATGACCACTCTGGCCCACCTGGTGTTGCCCTCCCCATCTCATCATCGTCATGGTAGCTTGTTGACCTTCTCGGAAGTCACCCCTTACCGTAAGCGTCGGAGGTCAGCAGAGAGTCTCCTGTCCCTGCGCCATTTCCCCCGAGATGAGGTCTGTGGCCAGGACCTGGCCTGTTTTAGCCGTGAGGAGGTGGTAAGCTTCATCGATGAGTCCCCTCTGACCAGCCCTCTCCGGAGCCCAGCCCGCTCGGCCTCGGCCTCTGTGCTTCCTGACAGCTTTGGCTGCCCCTCTGCCCACTTCACCCTGACGGACTTTGGGAAGGAGCCACAGGCCTTGCGCCGGTTCTCTGGCCAGGGTCGAGGTTGCCTCTTGGCATTGCCAGGGCCCTTCCAGGCTAGGGACCTCCAGGCCCCAGGCTTCTTCCCTGTGGACAACAGACGTCACCAGGGCTCCATCCACATTGAGCTCTGCGAGGCCCCTGCGTGTGAAGAGCCCTCCCCTCCACCAGGGGCCCACCAAACTGGCTTGGACACAGACTCCAAAAGGTTTCGGATGAGCCTGAGTGCTTCCTGGGGAGACTCTGAGAGCTTGAGGCCAGTGGGGGGCAAAGGCAGCAACAGCAGCTTCCTGAGCTCTCCCTCTGAGTCCTCGGGGTACATCACCCTACATTCTGACTCCTTGGGCTCAGCCTCCTAGGGGATCGGGGAGGGGCAGTGCTCCCCACCACAGTGTGTCTGGCCCCTCACCCCCAGGCTCCCTTCCTGTGGGCCAAGGGGGAAAAATGGTAGTGGGCTCTGGATCTCTCCTCTTCTGCTGTTACACAGGCCTTGGCCTTGGGGTAATCAGAGCTGAGTAAAAACACCAAAGAATCGCTCTCTCTTCTCCTTCCCCCTCCCCTGCAAAGAAGCCCAGCTGAGCTAAAGTTGGAGTGGGTGGTTCCAGCTGGAGATGGAGGAACCACAGACCCCAGGAGGCCAGGAACCAAGGGCAGAAGGCAGAGCCTCTGCTGCATGCAGACTCAGCTCAGATCTGCAAGAGAGAAGAGGGAAGGCTGAGTTGGCACCAAGTAGCCTGGCATTGCAACTGAGAATCCCACATGCAGTAGAAACAAGAGCATGAGGTTTTCTCTTCCTTCCTCCTTCCCCCTTCCTTTCCCTTTTTCTCACCCCCATCTCCCCTTCCTTTTCCCCTCCCTTCTTTCACTGTGCTCTATCCAACTTCCACTGTGACCCATAACTAACTGTACATCTCCCCTTCTCCCTCATCCCTTTATACTCACCCCTTGGGGCCGTGGAAGGAGAGAAAAGGTCCTCTCTGGGATCTCTAAAAGCACAGGGGCATGCAAAAGCCCAAACCTGTTTCCCTCCTCACATGCCTCAGGCCTGTTCTGCCTCAGTTTCCCCTTCTGAGATGGATAGGGGATACTAATTACTTAACTCTCAGGGCTGTGATGAGGACTCATGTCCTTTGTGTGTGCAGAATGGGGCAGTGGAGTAATAGCTGGGATGGTTAATCTAGGGAGAACGAAAATCTCCAGTCTTCATTAATCCGAGAGGGGTATGGGGAAGTGCACTGTCCAGATGTCCAATATCTGTGTTCTCTACTGCCTCTCTTGATCGCCAGTTGGGAGTGTGAAAGACAGTGGGTGTCCAGGGCATTGAGCAATACATAAGCCAGGACCATGCATTCCAGGGAGCCTTTCCCAGCAGTCCACAGCTCAGTCCTCCTCTCCCACGTTGACTTGGCTCAAAGGTCAGGGGACAGGCCTTCCTGCTCCAGACCTCTGCAAGACTTCCTGGGTCTCAATCCCAAATCAGAGCAGAGATGCCCAAACCCAGCAGCATCTCCAAGGGCAAGATGGGGCAGGAGATGGGGAGTGGCATATGGAAGCTGGACCTCTACAAAGGCTGCCCTGAAACTTTCCTTCTCAAGCAATTAGGAAGACTCCTGAGCAGGGCGGGGTTTAGAGATTTTGGTTGCTGGGAGAGACCACATTTCTCAGATCACTCTTTGCAGCCACAATACAGGGGGTGGGGTGGGTATAGGGTGGGGACACACACACACACACACACACACACACACACACACACTGTAAATAGCAATCCGACTGTGGCTGATTTTCTTAGAGCTGGAGGAACCCTCCAGAAAATGCTGCTGTGCCTTTAAGGACTGAACAAATGTTGGTCAGTCAGCGACCTCCTTTGGGATAAGTGACTGCTTCCTGCTTCCCTTCAGCCCATGGTGCGGGGAAAGATATGGCTTTAAGCAATTATTTAAAATTTGTAATACTGTCTATTTTTCCACACACATTTATAGCATCAAAACAGTCACGTGGCAATACTTGGAGGCTAATGCGGTTGGAGCACAAAATCCCAACTCCTTGAACCCAGTTTTTACACAGTTTTAAAAAAACAAATCTCATCCAATGAGCATTTATTTATTAAGCACCTGCTATGAGCTGGGTGCCATATTGGGCCCCTGGTGATACAAAGACAGAAAAGAAATCCTTCCTCCCTTCAAGGACCTTAAACATTCAACTGGAGGCATGTATATCTTATTGAAATCAGACATTAAAACTCCAGCAGAAATACCCATCGGTGGGTGGGGAGAGGCCAAGGCCTTGGCCAGCTAGGGGCTGCTGTCGCATTTGGGGTTCCAGGTTTGGGCCCCCCTCCTTTGCACAATGACTGTGATGTTCACTCTAGTGTTTATGGGGCTCATACTACTCCTTCAAAGTGTGCTGTGTGTATGTATTTTGCAGTTGTAAAGAGTCTGTGGCATCCACATTGTCTGATGCACCCTAAATGTCTTTCTACTGGTTTGTCTATCCAAAGTGATTTATTTGTCTTTTCTTACCCTAAAGTGGGGAGCAGTGGGGACCTGTTTATAATTTTCTTTCTTTTTGAGCGGGGGGACATCTTGCCAATTCTCTTCTGTACAGGACTGAATAAAACTCCCTCCGAATGGTTTGCACTTGGCTCTATAGACCTGGCTTCATGGTCCCCTAACTACCCCAGTTGTCTTCAAGTGGAGAAATCATCTTGCATGATGAAACATATTGGGAAAAGCCCATTGAATTTATAATATTAGACCATTTAAAATTTACAGAGCACATTGTTTTATAGCAGTCTTATGAGCTGGGTATGTATTCTTCCCATTTTACAGATAAAGAAACTGAGACTTAGAAAGATTAAGTAATTTGCCTAGGGTTATATCAGTAGTAAGTGTCAGATGTTCTCTATGACTATACCACGGTGCCCCCAAAGCATATCTAAGGTCCAGAAAATATATGGTTTTCTGGGAACCAATTGATTGATCCCAGTTAGCTGGGGACAAATTGATGCCAGCTTATTGGTTCCCCCTATAACCAGAGCCAGTTCCGTCATTGGAACTCGAGGTAATCACTACCAGCGTTAAGTCTGAACTCAAAGGGTCTCTCTACCCTCCTCCCTTCCTCCCATCCTCCAATCTGTTTCCTCTAACATTCAGCAAAATCCCCTTTACCTCTGGCTTAGGTTTACCTCTGGCTTAGGTCAATTCAACAAACATTTATTCAAAGCACCTACTGAGTGTCAGGGAAATACATTAAGTACCTACTGTCTGTTAGGGAAATATGAAAGCAAAAAAGGAAAACCCTCAAAGAATTTACATCCTATTAAGGGCATTGAACTTGAAAATCCTTTCCTCAACCCCTACCAAGTGCCAAGCTCTGGAGATAGAAGTACAGAAGGGAGATTGTCCGTGTCTTGAAGGAACTTAAATCCACCCCTGTGGGAAAGAGAGGGGCAAGGAAGGAAGTTTTGGTCTAGGAAGTGGTAAAGGAAGCCACAAGGCAGTGGATTGTTATGGTCCTCCCAAAAGTAATGATACTGTTTATTTGACTGTTGTCATTAGAGACAGGGCACATGGCAAGATCCCTGGGATGGATGGCAGCGTGGGGTATGAAGTATGGTCCGCATCTGGCTAGGCATGGTAGGTTAGACAAGGTTGTACTCACTCACTCTCAAAACAGTGTGCAAATGTATAGTATGGGCACAAGTAAGTAGATATAAAGTATGAAAGTTATGTGTAAAGGGAGGGACCACTAGCAATGGGGGATAGAAGGGTCAAGAAAAGCTTCACGGAGGAGAGAGCATCTAAGATCTCTTGAAAGAAACTAGGGGTGGTAGGAAGCACGGCAGCCCAGGGCATTCCAGAGTTGAGGGAAGCACTTTGCAAAGTCTCCCAGGCAGAAGGTGGGATGTTACATGTGGGAAACAGTTGGCAGGCCAGTTTAACCCGAATAGAGTGCAAAAGAGAATATTACTAATTTAAACTGGAAAGGTGGGTGGAATTTAGATTGTAAAGAGATAAAACCAGAAAAGGTGAGTCAATCATGTGATAGTAATAATGATTACTATATATCTATAATGTTTCAATATCTGAAAAGCGCTTTGCAAATATGTCATTGGATCTGCCTTTGACAGATCAGTGTTCCCCCAGTCTCATTCTTATTCTTCCAAACTTCCAAACTAAGCAAGGTGCTTTGGTTAAGGAGGCTCTTTTCCGTCTCTGCCGGAAGACTTCTCCCCTGGGCTTCCTAACCTTCATTGTTGACATCTTGTACCTTTTCTTCAAGGACTCAATGGCTCCAACCTCAAGGTCCAATCCATGCCTTTTTCAACCCACTTGGACTTTCCTGAAGGCATATTTAGTAACCCATGTTAAGTCTGGTTCTATCCTTAGGTCGTCTTGAAATTTCAATGATAAAGAGAACTTAAGGATCACCTGGTCCAGTCTCTTTTTACAGAGAATAGAAAGAGATAGTAACTTTCACAGAGACAACTCGTTCATGGCAGAATTGGGATGAAACTAGGTTCTTTGGCTTCAAATTAATATTCTTTTGCACTACCTCCAAAAGTTTGTTTAACTTAGTTGTTTTTAATTCTGGGGTTATATCCAGGCCTGTTTGTGGCTGACACTGAGCATATTATATCAAATCCTATTACAGGAGAGCAGTTTGGTTCAACAAAAAAAGTCAGATTCAAAATTTAGTTTTTCCACTTATTTCCCGTATAACTTTAAACAAGTCATTTGACTATAACCTTAGTTTCTTCATTTATAAAAGGAAGCGTTGGACCTAGAAGGCCTTCCCTGATCTAAATCTATCATATTATGATCCAGTGTATCTTAATTGAAATATATAATTATGCAAAAGAGAGTTGGCCTAACTATATAAGAAAAACCAAGTGGCTAAAGGATGCTTCTTGTCAGAATTATGATGTGCAGTTGATTAGACAACCCATAAAGGTGGTCCATCAGTGCATATATCTTAGCCAGGGTCACATGTGGCTCTCTAGGTCCTTGAGTGCATCCTTTTGACTGAATCCAAGCTTCACAGCACAAATCCCCTTAATATAAAGGATTTGTTCTATAAAACTTGGATTCAGTCAAAAGGCCACATCCAAGGACCTAGAAGGCCATAGGTCCCCCACCCCTGTCTTAGACACTGAAGAGGAACAATAAATTGATCCATAATTGAAAGCCATTTAGGAAATCTTGCAGCCTTTTTGATGACCCTTTCTGAAACAAAACTTCATGTTTCTGACACAAAATATTCTTCCTGTGGTTCTATAAATTTGCAAAGCGCAGAATTCTGTGATTTCCAGAGACTTCAAATTCCATGGCACCTAGAACCAACAGAGAGATCCTTGATGGGTCTAGATAGATGGTAGCATACCACCAAGATGAAGTGCGCACAGTATCGTAAAAGACACTTTCAAAGAGATAAAACCAGAAAAAGTGAGCCAATCATGTAATACTAATAATGATTTCCATATATCTATAATGTTTTAATATCTGAAAAGCACTTTGCAAATATTTCATTGGATCCATTCAACAACCCTGGGAGGTAGGGACTATTATCCCCATTTCACAATTGAGGAAACTGAGTCAGAAGTGAAGTGACCTGTACAGGAGTCACATGGGTAGCAAATGGCCAAGGCCAAATTTGAACTTGGGTCTATCCTGACTCCAGGCCCAGGGCATAACAACTAGTAATGAAAAGGACTTATGCTGCATTAAGAATGTTAAGAAACCTAGAAGAAGTCCCTTGGTTTGTTGAGTGACCACCCTGTGGAGGGTTTATGGCACAACTGTGTATAAAAGCTACACAGGATGGCAAGAGGTGGATGACCTGTGCTATTTTAGCATTGAAATATAATACCTGGACCTAGTTTAATAGTAGGGCCATCAGGTAAGGATCAAGTCAACTCTTCCCCACTTCTGGGTCTTCCTGTCTCACAGCTGTCCTGTGCTGTCCCCACCCCACCCTCCTTCTTCAGCTTCCTGTGTCCTGCAGTGAGAAGGCCTAGCCATGATGCTCACTCTACCAACTTATTCTCCAGCTTGCGCTTCCACAACAGCCACTTGGCTCTCTGCCAATGATAATCTGCCTGAACTCATTGACTTAATCTGTGTTTATCTCCCAATCAAGATTTTGTTTTCTGTTGTCTATCCAACCCCAAGACACAACGCTTCCTTCTTCAAACCACTGCTTAGCTCTGTCTTTCTCTGCTTACCAACTCCTACCTTCATACTAGAGACTTCAACATACATATTGATACTCCCTCAAACACCTTAGGTTCCCTGTTAATCCAACTGACTCATTTCCCTAACCTACTTCCCTACCCCACCTAAGCTACATAGATACAAGAGATGGCCGTACCCTTGATCCCCTATGAGAATTCCAGCTTCATGTTCATGAATTCTGAAATTCCTTTATCTGTTCATAATATTTCATCATTCCATCTTTCAACCCTTACTCTTATCTCATCATTATGACCTCCATGGCTCTGTTCTTTCCTAGGCCACCACCTGGGAAACTGCAATAGCTGTGATGAGTGAATTCAACCCTATTCTAACTTCTATACACAAATTCCTTGTCCTCTTGTCTTTTCATTGATCATGCTTTGCCAATTCTCAATCTTGGATTACCCACCCCCCCATTAAATGCCTTTGTTCTTGTTCCACTACTGTCTTTTCAGTCACCACCCAGACATCATTCTCAACTGTGTTATTACATGTTATCCAATGTGCTACTATATCTTCTCAGTAATATGTCCATAATATCTCTCATACATGTGCCCTTCTGTCCTCTGACAGTCCCACCACCATTGGACTGGCCCTCATTACTTAATGCCTGGAGTATCACAATGGCCCTTTGGTGGGTCAACCTGCCTGCTATTTCTCTCCATTTCAGCCCATCCTTCACTCAGCTGTCAGACTGAACAGGTCTGACCACATCTCACCCTGACTCCTATTCACTTAACTCCGATGATGCCCTATCTTATCCAAGATCAAATATTAAATCCTATGACATTCAAAACACTTAATGACCTGGGCTCCTCCTAACCTTTTGAATTTTTATTCACTTTACTCCCTCCCCCAACATACACTGAGATTCATTGACATTGGCTTCCTTGTTCTTTCTCCCACAAGACTCTTCATTTCATAACTCAGTTCATTTTCACTGTCTCCCCTGATTAGATTTCTCTTATACCCATCTGGCTCCCCTGGCTTTCTTCAGTTCCCAGCCAAAATCCCACCTTCTACAAGAAGACTTTCCCAATCCCGCTTAGTGCTTCCTATTGATTAGCTCCAATGTATTCTGCATATAGCTTATTTGCACATAGTTGTTTGCATGCTGCTTTCCATTAGATCACAAGTTCCTTGAGGGACTATTTTCACCTTTTTTGTATTCCTACTGCTTAGCACAATGCCTGGCACATAGTAAGCACTTTGATGAATGCTTGTTGACTGACAGACTAACCGATGGATACTTTTACTTGCAGGACCCACGTGACTGACAGACCTTTACCCCAAGGATCAGAACTTTGCTTGGTCCAGTTCTCCCTGCTCCTCCCCAATTTCTCTTCCATCATAGATTTAAAGCTTGTAGGCACCTAAGATGCCATCTAGTTCAATTCCCCCTTATTACTGATGAGGAAACTAAAGCCCAGAGATAAAGTGACTGAAGAGTCAGAGCTCACACAAGTCATAAGTGACAAAGTTGAAATTTGAACCTCTATTCTTTGACTCCAAATTCACTAACAATCCATGATTTATGTCTCTCCTTAACAAAGCCCTAGCACAAGTTTACAATAGAAACATTTCAGAATGTCAAAGGAGAGATTAATAACATTGAAAATAAGAAAATCATTGAACTCATATGGAGTTGGTTTTATGAAAAACCCAATAAAATAAACCATAGGTTAAACTGATTTTGAAAGGGAAAGAAAACCAAATTACCAGACTCAAAAATGAAAGAGTTGAATTGGCCACCAATGAAGAGAAAATTAAAGTAATTGTTAGGAGCTTTTTTGGTCCAGTTAGATGCCAAATCTGACATTCTAAGTGAAATGGATGAATATTTACAAAAATGCATACTGTCCAGATTAACAAAAGATGAAATAGAATACTTAACCCTATCTTAGAGAAAGAAATTGAAGAAGTCATCAATGAACTCCCTAAGAAAAAGATTCCAGGGCCAGATGAATTCACAAGTGAAGTCTTCCTTACATTTAAAGAACAATTAATCCTAAAATTATATAAACTATTTTGGGGAAATGGGTGAAGAAGAAATCCTACAAAATTCCTTTTGTGACACAAATATGGTTCTGATATTTAAACCAGGAAGACCAAAAAGAGAAAGAAAACCATAAACCAATTTTCCCAATGAATATTGATACAAAAATTTTAAATACAGTACTAGCAAGGAGATTATAGCAATATGTGACAATGATGAGATGGAATTTATATACTAGGAATGTAAGAGCTGGTTCAATATTAGGAAACTATCAGCATAATTGACCATATCAATAACAAAACCAAGAGGAATCATATGATGGTCACAATAGATGCAGAAAAAGCCTTTTACAAAATATAACCTATTCCTATTAAAAAACACTAGAGAGCATAAAAATAAATTGAGATTTCCTTAAAATGATAGATAATACCTATCTAAAACCATCAGCAAACATTGTCTGTAATAGGGATTAGCTAGAAGCCTTCCCAATAAAATCAGGAATAAAGCAAGGATACCCATTATCACCACTTTTATTCAACACTGTACTAGAAATGCTAGCTATAGTAATAAGAGAAAAAAAATAAATTGAAGGAATTGGAATAGGCATTGAGGAAGCAAAACTGTCATTCTTTCCAGATGATACAATGATATGCTTAGAGAATCAACTAAAAAACTGGTTGAAATGACTAATGACTTTAACAAAGTTGCAGGATATAAAATAAACACATATAAATCATCAGCATTTCTATATGTTACCAACAAAGTACAGCAGCAAGAGGTAGAGAAATTCCATTCAAAATAACCTATAGATACCTGCCAAGACAAACTCAGGAACTATATGAACACATTTACAAAATACTATTTACACAAAGTCACATCTAAACAATTGGGAAAAAAATTAATTGCTCATGAGTAGACTGTGCCAATATAATAAAAATTACAAGTCTACCTAAATTAATCTACTTTTTCAGTGCTGTTCCAAACAAGCTACCAAAATGTTATTTTATAGAGCTAAGAAAAATAATAACAAAATTAATCTGGAAGAACAAAAGGTCAAGAACATGATGAGAATTGATGAAAAAGAAGTTGAAGGAAAATGGCCTTGTAGTATCAGATCCCAAACTCTATTATAAAGCAGTAGTCATCAGAGTAATCTGGTACTGGCTAAGAAATGGAATGGTGGATCAGTGGGATAGATTAGGTACAAAATACATGGTAGTAAATGACCATAGTAATCTAGTGGTTGATAAATGCAAAGATCCAGTATATGAGAGAACTCACTATTTGACAAAAACTACAGAGAAAACTGGAAAAGAGTATGGCAGAAACTAGATATAGAGCAACATCTTTTACCATATACCAAGATGAGGTCAAAATGGATACATGATTTAAATATGAAGGGTGATATCATGAGCAAATAAGGAGATAATGACATAGTTTACATGTCAAATATATGCATAAGAAAAGAGTTTAAGTCCAAATGAGATAGACAGCATTATGAGATATAAAATGGATAATTTTGATTTATGCTAAATTTAAAAGATTTTGCACAAATGAAATCAATGCAACCAAAATTAGAAGGAAAGCAGAAAGCTGTGGAAAATATTTTTTACAGCAAGTATCTCTGATAAAGGAATCATTTCTTAACTATATAGGGAACTCAGTCAAGTTTATAAGAATATGAGTCATTCCCCAGTTGATAAATAGTCAAGAGATAGTTTTCAGACAAAGAAATCAAAGCTATCTGTAGTCATTAAAAAAACCTCTGAATCATTATTGATTAGAGAAATGCAAATTAAAACAACTCTGAGGTACCATCTATCATGTCAGCTAATATGACAGAAAAGGAAAATGATTAAAGTTGGAGGGGATGTAGGAAAATTGGGACACTGATGCACTGTTGGTGGAGTTGTGAACTGATCCAATCATTCTGGAGAGCAATTTGGAAATATACCCAAAGAACTATAAAATTCTGCACACCGTTTGATATGGCCATATCACTACTAGATCTGTATCTCAAGGAAATTTTTAAAAATAAAAGGAAAAAGGATCTATTTCCACAAAAATATTTATTGCTTCTCTTTTTTTGTGGTGTTAAAGAACTGGAAATTAACAAGTTGTGGTATATGATTGTAATGGAATGTTATTGTGCAATGAAAGTGACAAGTAGAATGCTTTCAGACAAACCTGGAAAGACTTAGATGAACCAATGGAGAATGAAGTGACCAGAACCAAGAGAACATTGTACTCAATAACAGCAGTATTGTATGATGAACAACTGAATGACTTAGCTATTCTCAGCAATACAGTGATCCAAGACAATCCCAAAAGACTCATGATGAAAAATGCCATCCACCTCCAGAGCAAGAACTAGTGGAGCCTGAATACAGACTGAAGAATACTATTTTTCACTTTCTTTTCTTTGGGTTCAAATTTTCTTCCACATAATGAATAATATGGAAATGTGTTTTTCAAGGTTGCACACGTATAATCCCTATCAGATTGCTTACTAACTCAGGGAGTAGGGAGGGCAAAAAGGGAAGGGGAGAATTTGGAACTCAAAATGCTCCAGAAGGATTGTTTCTTCACACCCATTAGTGCCTAAAATTCCAACATTCTTGATGCATTTATTTGGTTTTAAGTACTACTCTCTATAGCCTCACTTTCAGTTACAATGGTAATATAAGGTACTGCCCCTTTCCATATTGGTTTGTGCAGTTGACCATCCACTAAAGTTACTAAAGACCCAAAAAGGGTCTTTCATCTTTTTGCTGGGTAGAATATTTAGTGATATTAGTATCTGCTTATGGAACTGTCCCACCAGCACCAAATTGCCTTTCAAGTCTTCATGAACTTTCTTGCTAGATGACCTCCAGAGTAATAATTTTTATATACCTACATGATTCCCAACTCCATGACTAAGACCTTCTGAGACTTTTTTCTCAACTTGGTTAGCTATTCTCTCTCATGAATAACTGGCACTGCAGGAAACAGTTTCTCTTTTTTCTTAAACACTTGCTTTCTGGTTCTCTCTACTAGGCCGGCCTGCCTGCTCCTCTTCTGCTCTCCAAGTGATAAAGCAGCAATAAGCTTTTTTTTTACCTAACAATCACCCTTAAAAGGATACTAATGTTGTACTTTTATAATTTTTCTTTGTGCCAGAGAACACCCAAGCTCCACCGGTTAGCTTCCTAAGCAGCAAATATCTTCACTCAACTGGTTGCTACAGTGTCCAGTCAATTTCTTCTAGCAGTATAATAAAGATCACAGCAAAACTGCTATATGTAAAGAAGCCTAGCCAGCTCTTTTTCAACGGAACCTGTCTTTTCCCATCTAAACCAAAAGGGAAGGAGGGGCCCTGCAGAGAACACAGCCAGACACCTCAGAGAAGTTTCAGTCTCTGAAAATTTATATCAACCAATCAGTAAACATTTATTTAGTGCTTATTAGGAGTCAGGCACTGTGCTAAGTTCTGGGAGTACAAAAAGAGGGAAAAGACAGTCTTTGCCCTTAAAGGGCTCAGATTATGGAGGAGTTTATTAAGTATGGGGGAGGCAGCAAGCAAACAGATATGTACAAAGCAAGCTATAAACAGATTAAATTGTGTTTGTCCTTTGTTGCCAAAGAAGACCATGCCATCAGAGAAATGAAGACATGACTTGCACTTGACTTTGTTTTGAGTGAGGGAGGGCTGTGCAAGTCACCAGCCTCCCTTCTCCTCCAGAGCCATCTGGATCCAGTGACCAGATATTCATCAGGATGACTGGAAATGACCCAAGATGCACTGGGAGACCTTGGACCCTTTCGGCCAAAGTCTTTGCAGGTACTCATTTAGGGTGAGGCAATGGACATTCATTGAATAGGTCTGTTTAAGAAGTAACCAGGGCATGGCCCCTTTGATGAGGTCAAGAAAAAAAGACATGAGGCTGGGAGGGAAACAGCAACAGTTGCTATTAATCACTGTAAAACTAGGAAGGTCCATAAGAGTCATGCGCCCATTGGCATCCCAGCTTCAGAGTGAAGTAGGTTTAAGGTTTTGGGAAAGGGAAGGGAAGGGAAGGGAAGGGAAGGAAAGGAAAGGAAAGGAAAGGAAAGGAAAGGAAAGGAAAGGAAAGGAAAGGAAAGGAAAGGAAAGGAAAGGAAAGGAAAGGAAAGAGGAAAGGAGATAAATAGGAAATAATTAAAAGAAGAAAGGTGCTGGAATGAAGCAGGTTGGGATAGACTTCCTGTAGAAGGTGGGATTTTAGTTGGGACTTCCAGGAAAGCAGAGAGGTCAGTAGGTAGAGATGAGCAGGGAGAGCATTCTAGGCATGGGGGACAGTCAGAAATGATGCCCACAGTTGAGAGATGGTATGTCTTGTTCATGGAACAGCCAGGAGACCTGAATCAAAGAGCAGAGTAAGATGTAAGAAGACTATAAAGGCGGGGGGGAGCTAGATTATGAAGGGTTTTAAATACCAAACAGAGCATCTTGTATTTGCTCCTGGAGGCACTAGGGAGTCACTAGAGTTTAACAAGTAAGGGAATGACATGATTGGACCTGCATTTTAGGAGAATCACTTTGGTGGCTATATGGGGGATGGATCAGAGTACGGAGAGACTTGAGGCAGGTAGACCTTTCAATGGGCTAGTACCACAGACCAGTAGTAGTGATAAAGTTCAGCACCAGAGTGGCGGTAGTGTCAGAGGATAGAAGGAGGCTTATTTGAGAGATGTTGCAAAGGTAAAATCAACAGGTCTTGGGAATAGGTTGGATATGGATGGTAAGAGATAATGAAGAATTCAGGAGGATTCCTAGGTTGTGAGTCTAAGGGCCTGGGACGATGGTGTTTTGCTCTACAGTAGCAAAGATATGTGGGGTATGAAGAGGGCTTGGAGTAGGGGGAAGATCTTGAGTTCTGTTTTGGACATATTGAGTTTAAGATGTCTACTGGACATCCCAATTCAAAATATCTGTAAGTCAATTGGAGATGTGAGACTGGATGTCTGCAGAGAAATTGGGGCAGGAAAGGTAGATTTGAGAATTATTAGCATAAAGATAGCAATTAAATCCACAGGAACTGATGAGGTCACCAAGTAAAGTAGTATAAAGAGAGAAGAGAAGAGGGCCCAGGACCGAACCTTGAAGGGCACTTACAGTTAGAGAACATTATCTGGTGGAGGGTCCAGAAAAAGAGCCTGAGAGGAGCAGTCAAATAGGAGGATGTCTAGGAGAGGGTGATTAGGTTATTAGGAGTCAGGCACTGTACAAAAGAGTACAAGAGTACAAAAAGAGGGAAAAGACAGTCTTTGCCCTTAAAGAGCTCAGGCTATGGAGGAGCTTATTAAGTATGGGGGAGGCAACAAGCAAACAGATATGTACAAAGCAAGCTATAAACAGATTAAATTGTATTTGTCCTTCATTGCTGAAGAAGACCGTGCCATCAGAGAAATGAAGACATGACTTGCACTTGACTTTGTTTTGAGTGAGGGAGGGCTCACTCAACAACCAAGAAAGAAGAGAATATTGAGGAGGAGAGAGTGATCTTCAGTATCAAAGACTGCAGAGAGGTCAAGGTGAATGAAAGATTGAGAAAAGGCGTTTGCATTTGGTAACTCTAAAGAGAGCAATTTTGGTGGAATGATAAGGTCAGAAACTAGATTGTAAAGTGTTAAGAAGTGAGTGAGAGAAGAGAGAGTGGAGACATCTGTTGTGAGGAGTTTAGCTACAAAGGACAGAAGCAGTATAGGATAATAGCATGGGATGGAAGGATCAAGTAAGGGTTTTTTCAAGATGGGGAGACATAGACATGTTTGCAAACAGTAAGGAAGGAGCCAGGAAAGAGAGAGACAGAGACAGAGAAAGGAAGAGAGACAGGGAGAGAGAAAGAGAGAGAGAAAGAGCAATCTATTGGAGGAGACATGTTGGAATTGGAGGAGGTACAGGAGTTTGCATTGATAAAGAGTGAGGCCACTTGGTCAATCATATGAGAAAAGAGTGAAAGAGTGAAAAAAAAAGGCAGATGATACCAGAGTGATAGGAAATGTGGGAGAGGGGAGAAGAGGGAGCTCACAGCAAGTGATGTCATTGTTTCTATAAACTATGAGACAAAGTTCTCAGCTGAGAGAGTGGGAGAAAGGGGAGTCATGGAAGGTTTGAGGAAGTTTGGCAAAGTTTGGAAGAGCTATTGTGGGGAGTGAGAGAGTGGGCTGATAAGAGAGGTATGGTAGGATTGTCCAGTAGCAGCGAGGGCCAAGCTGAGATTACATAAGGTAAATTTGTAGGGAACCCAATCAGAACAGTTGCGTGATTTTTTCCACCTCTGTTCAACTGCATGTGTGTAGACACAAAGGTGAGGAATGGTGGGAGTGATCCAAATCTGAGGCTTGACTGGGTATAATTGGCAGTATGATAAGGGGATGAAGAATTCAAGAGAGGAGTTGAGTTGATAGGCAGAGTGTAGAGTTGATAGGCAGAATTCAGGCATCTTCCAATGAGTCTTTTTCTAGCCAATCAGTAGCCTCTCCCATACAGCTGAAGCCTTTCTCTCAGCTTACTGTTTTTGCTAGATTTTCCTACCACTTCTCCTATTGGTTTGCCTCCTTAAGTGCTCCTATTATCACTGTCTCCTCTCCTGCTGAGTTCTTCATGCAATAGCTCAAATCAGAACCTCTTAATGCTCAATGATTCATCTTTCCCTTATGAGATAAAACTCAAAATATACCTTTCTGTGTTTTAAAAATATTTGTTTTAATCAGACAAGATCCATCTTCTCACCTTCTCACCCCAACCCTTCCCCCATCCCCAGTTAAGATTATAAGAAAAGTAAAGCCCATTACACAGATGTATAGTCAATCAAAACAGATTTCCATATTGGCCATGTCCAAAAAATTTGTCTCATTCTGCATTGAGTCCTTCATCGCACTCTCAGGAGGTAGATAGCATGTTTCATCGTTAGTCCTCTGTAATCCGGGTTGATTATTATGCAGATAAGAGTTCAGTGTAATAGTGTTCTACCAAATTTATATACCAGAACTTGTTCATCCATTTGCCAATTTTGGGGGTACTGCCCCTCAGATTCCCATTTTTTGTCCTATGAAAAAGAGCTACAAATATTTTTGTACATCATTTTTGTTTGTTTTGCTTAGAACTAATCCCTCTCTTAAACTCTAGTTCTCTACCCCTTCTCTCTTTCCCTCCTATTTCCATGTTGAGTGAAATGTATTTCTATACCCAGCTCTGCCTATGTGTACAGTTCCTTCTTGTGACTAGTTCATATGAGAGAGGTTCATGTATCAGTTTACCCTACCAACGCCTCATCTTTGTATAGATGTCTACTTGTGTACCCTCGTTATATGAGAGTTTTCCTTAACCTTCCTTTCCATTTCCCTCCCTTCCCAGTGTATTCTTTTCCTCGATTCTTTCTACTTTTAAGATCATCAAGACATAATAGAACCAATCCTAGACCTTGTCTAATTGGACTCCCTCTATGATTCTTGATGACGATAGAATTCAGAGGGAACACGTCATCTCCTCATACAATTTTTAGTGATTTCTTTAAAAGAAATCAATTCAACTTTATTTCCAGATTCTCTCCTCTCCTCCTCACCTCATCCATTGAGAAATCAAGAAAAACAAAGCCATTTCTAATATGCATAGGCTTGCAAAATAAATTTCTGTATTGACCATGTCCGTAAAAAGGAAAGAAAGAAAAAATTGTGCTTCATTCTTTACTCTGAGCTCATCAGTACTCTTTCTGGAGGTGAATAGTATGTTTCATCATGAGTTTTTTGGAATTGTGCTTGGTCATTATATTAATCTGTTACTAAACCTTTCCCAGTTAATTATCTTTACAATATTAGTGTTACTGTGTCACTGTTCTCCTGGTTCTGCTCATTTCATTTTGCATTAGTTCATATAAATCTTTCCAGGTTTCTCTGAAACCATTATTTCTTACAGCACAATAGTATCCCATTGCATTCACATAGTACAACTTGTTCAGTCGTTCCCCTAGTGATAGGTATCTTCTCAGTTTCCAGTTCTTTGCCACCATAAAAAGAACTGCTGTAAATTTTTTTGTATGGATGGATCTTTTTTCTCATTCTTTGCTTGTTTTGGAGTATAGCCCTAGTAATGATATTGCTGAGTCAAATGGAATGCTCAGTTTAATAGCTTTTGGAGAATAGTTCCAAATTGCTCTCCAGAATCATTAGACTAGTTTGCGGCTCCACCAACAGTGCGTTAGTATTATCCAATGGCCCCTCCAGAAATTGTCATTTTCCTTTTTTATCATCTTAGGCAATCTGATAATTACTTGTATTCCATCTTCATTGGTGGGAATTTACTTTTTTTCATTACTCTTACTGATAATTTGGTTTTCTTTTTTTAAATTAAATTATCCATAGCTTATCTAATTTATTATTATCCCTCCCCCCCTAAAAAAAACAACCCAGCTCCTAATTTTATTTATTAACTTAGTGGTGATTTTTTTTCTCTTGCTTTCAGTTGTGTTGATCTCTCCTATGATTTTCAGAATTTCTATTTTGTTTTGTTTAATTAGTAGTTTCTAACATGTTAACTTACTAGGTTTTTTTAAGTGGCATGCCCAATCCATTGATCTACTCTTTATCTCTTTTGTTAATATGAGCACTTAAAGATACAAAATTTCTCTTAATTATTGTTTTGATTGCATCCCACGAATTTTGGCATATTGTTTCATTTTCATTCCTGGACACTGAAATGCTCCCTATCTCTGCTACTACTGTGCTGCCCTCCTGGTCCCAGTCCAGTGACCTCTTTGTTTTCCTAAGCTGCCTTGGGCTGAAAAAATGACTCATTGTGACCTTTTCTTGGCCTTCCTGATCAGAATTAGGTCTGGCAAATTTTCTAGGTTGTTACGGAGGAGGTCTGCTGGAGAAGTTAGGCATAAATACTTCTTTTCACTACGCCCTCTCAATTCTTTCCTATCCATATTTGAATGTAAGCAGTTTGTCCTTGTTTAGTCCTTCACTATTGTTTATTCATATTTACCTGTTTATGTATTTGAATTTAAAAGTTTCTCCCCAGCTCTGATCTTTTCATCAGAAATGTTTGAAAATCCTCTGGTTCATTAAAGGTCCATTTCCCTGCCCTTCAGCATTATATTCAATTTTGTAGATGATTTATTCTTGACTGTAAAGCTCCTATCTTTTACCTTCTGGAATATCATAATCTAAGCTCTTTGCTTCATTATAGTGATGCTGCTAAATAATGTATGAGCCTGACTATGGCTCCTTGGTACATGAATTCTTTTTGTTTTTCTGGTTGCTTGCAGTATTTTTACTTTGGTGTGGCAGCTTTTGATTTTGGCTATGATGTCCCTGAGAGTTTCCATTAGGGGATTCTTTTTAGGAGGTAACTGGTGGGTTCTTTGTATTTCCAGTTTGCCCTCTGCTTCTTGGAGATTTAGGCACTTTTCTCTTAAGATTTCTCAAAATAGGATGTGTAAGCTCTTCTTTGGTCATTGCATTTAGATAGTCCAGTGATCCTAAATTTTTTTCTTCTCAATCTTTTTTCCAGGTCATTTGTTTTGGCTGTGAGATACTTTACATTTGCTTTAATATTTCTTGTTGCCTCATGGAGTCATTGACTTCTGTTTGGTCCATTTTAATTTTCAGGGAGCTTGTTGCTTGGGCAAAGTTTTGTTCATTTTTTGCCAAGCTGTTAATTCGCTTTTTAAATCCCTCTTGCATAGCTCTCATTTCTTTTCTAGTTTTTTTTCCTGAAGTGCTCTCATTTCATTTATAAAAATATTTCAATTTCTTTAAAACAAAACAGCAACAAACCTTTTGCTTCATTTCTTCCAGGAATTCTAGCTGAGTTTATGCCCAAGCAGTATTTTGATTCAAGGTTTAGCTTGCAGATGTTTTGGAGTAACTTCCTTCCCACAATGATAAACCATGTCGATGGTTTTCTTTTATTTTTTGTTCACTTTACCAGCCTACTTCTTGACCTTGGACTTGATGCTAAGGGTTAAACTCTGCCACACTTTTGGAAAGAAGACCTGGGCTGTTCCTGTTCCTGCCTTCTTAAGGTATGAAGTATTGTGTTATTCTAGGATCTCAGAAACAAACTGAGGACCCGCAATTGTTCAGTGCTCACAAAGTGGTCTGGTTTAAGAAAAGTCTGATTGCTGTCTCACTGGTCTGAGCTCTCCAAGTATTTGACTTGAGTTTGGGTCCATACGAGAGTAGACTTCTTCTGAACTCAGTCTCTATCAGGCAAATTGAAAGACCTGTTTGTTCAGAGTGGCAGAATTGTAGCCTCCCCTTTGGTCTGGGGCTCATGCCTCTAAAACAGTAACATGCAAATGATCTAAGGAACCACAATACCTTGTAGATTTAATCATTTCCATGTTTTCAAACAGAGCCTCTCAGTCCTCTCCTCTGTCTTTTGACTGGTTGATGTCACACATTTATTTCATATTTTTAAATTTATTTAGTATTTTATTTTTCCTCAGTTACATGTAAAAATATTTTTTAACATTTGTTTTTTAAAACTTTGTGTTCCAAATTCTCTCCCTTCTTCCCTCCCCACCCACCTTCATTGAGAAGGCAAGCAATTCAATACAGGTTATACATGTGTGGTCATGCAAAATATTTCCATATTAGACATATTGTGAAAGAAAACAGACCAAAAAAAACCTCAAGAAAAATGAATTTTAAAAAGTACGCTTCAATCTGTATTTAGACATCTTTAGTTCTTTGTCTGTGGATGGATAGCATTTTTTATCGTAAGTCCTTCAGAGTTGTCTTGGATCATTATGCTGCTGAGAATAGCCAAGTGATTCACAGCTGATTATTGTACAATACTGTTGTTACTTTGTACACTGTTGTGTCACACACTCACTGAAAAAACTTTTTATATACTGTTATTTAAACAAATTTTCATGTATAAATGTTGCTTTTCTCCCCCTTTTTGTTAACCAAACTGTTTGTATACAAAAGGGTTATAAACGCCTTTTTTGTCTTTTACAGGTTGGTTGAATTCTTTTGTCAGCAGCTTATTTTCTGCCTTTAAGAAAGCTAGGTGGCACAGTGAATAAAGTTCTGACCCTAAAGTCAGGATGACCTGAGCTCATATTTGCCCTCAGACACTAGTTATGTGACCCAGGGCAAGTCACTTAAGCTGTTTGTCTCTATTTTCTCAGTGGTAAAACAATAGCATCCACCTTGCAGGGTTGTTGTAAGGATCAAATGAGATAATATTTGTAAAAAGCACTTAGCACATAGCAGGTACTATATAAATGCTTATTCCATTCCCTTTCAGTGAACAAACAGCTCAAGTACAAAAGGGACAGTACCTTATGCTACCCTCTTATATTTATTAGTTATGAAGGGAATGGGGAAATTCTGTTATTTCACTGAAATTCTTAAGACCCAATAATGAAAACTCATCTACTAGGGTAGGTCAGCACCAACTTGTGGCCTTAGAAAGCTGCAGGGGGTCCCCCAAGAAGTTAGGTGGCTGGTCCAAATGTCACACACACCCAGTATTTACCAGGGGTGGAACTCAATCTCAGATCTTTCTGACTCTGGCCACTACTCCATGTAATATGGAACATGTGAAAACATTATTTTAATCCTTCATCTCTTTTAATTTAACACTTACATGAAGCAAAATAGCCAGGGAAGGTATTATCCCTATCTTAGAGATAATTAAATGCCAGAGCTAGAAGGGAAAAACTTGGGCACAGGTCACCCAGTGAATCCCGGTCTCCTGTTTACCAGGTCAGCTACTCCCATTGTAAGGTTGCCCCATTTTAAAATGCAAAACTTCCTTCAAGGGAGAACTTGTAAAATGAATAAATGATCCCAGAAGAATAGCTTGACAGAGCTGAAAAGAAGATTGGGGACCATCTAGTCCAGCCCCCTTAATTTGACAGAGGAAGGAAGACTTTGCAAAGAAAAGTCCGATTCAACAAGCATCTATTAAATATCTACCATACAAGCATTATAATGGTTACTAAGGATACAAAGAAAAAGATAAGAAAAAAGTCAAAGAAAAAGGTTCTTGACTTCAAAGGTCATACATTCTGCTTGTGGGGGGAGGCAATTGTTGAACAAATATATATAATACTTTGCTTGTTCAGTCATGTCTGATTCTTTGTGACCCCATTTGGGTTGTTTTTTTTTTCCAAAGATACTAGAGTGGTTTGCTGTTTATTTCTCCAGACCATTTTATAGATGGGGAAACTGAGGCAAACAAGGTTAAGTAACTTGCCCAGGGTTATACAACTAGTAAATGTCTTAGTCCAGATTTGAACTTAGGACGATGAGTCTTTCTGATGCCAAGCCCTACATGCATTATGGCACCACTTGGTCCCCATGCTATATTATTGCAATTAATAAAAGCCTCAAGGAAATGGCTCATGAGTTGAATGAACCTTTAAAGAAACCACAATTCTAAGAGATGGAGGTGAGAATGGAGTACATTCCAAGCATGCAGGACAATCTTTGAGACACAGAGATCAGAAATAGAGTAGTGAAAAGATTGGCCAGAAGGAAGACTGCAGGAAAGGAAGTAATAAGTCCATAAAGGTGAAGTGAAGTCAGATTTTGAAAGACTCTAAATTCTAAGCTGAGGAACTTGTATTTTGTCCATGAAATTTTTGAGCAAGCGAGTTACCTGATCAGATATGCGCTTTAGGAAAATTATTCTGATGGTTCTGAGGGGAACAGATTGGAGAAAGGAGAAAATGGAAATGGAATCAAGGAATACAAACAGGAAGTTGTTGCAATAATATAGGTAAGATGAGGAAAGGCAAAGTTAAGTGATGACCTCTGAATGAAGAGGTGAACATGGGTGTGAGATAAGAATGTTTCTTAATTCCCCAAGCTGCTAGTGCCTCCCTCCCTCCACAATCACCATGTATGTGTTTCGCATCTATCTAGGTATCTAGGGCAGCTACTAACAGTAAAGTGAAAAGGCTACAAGCCAAGACTGAAGTAAAGAGAGAGTTGGAGCATGACTTTTTGTTCGCAAATGATTGCACACTCAATGCAGCTTCGAGGCTGAGATGTAACAGAGTATTCAGGTATTCCCTTCCATTTGTGCTAAAGGACCTGACAACACCAAGAAAACAGAGGTTCTCCCTTAGTCAACACCACACCATGGAACCACTGGTTGCAGCAAATGGAGAGATTTTGAACGCTGTGATAAGTTCACTTACTTTGGCAGTATACTTTGCAGGAATGTAAACATAGATGATGAGGTTGATACACACATCATCAGAGCTAGCTCAGTGTTTGGGAAGCTCTGAAGGAAACCATGGGAGCAAAGAGATATTAGACTGCCTACCAAACTGAAGGTCTCCAGAGTCATTTTGCTGACCTGATTTTTGTATGCCTGTGAAACCTGTACAGTATACTAGTGCCATGGAAGGAAACTCAATCACTTCCATATGAATTGTCTTAGTAAGACTCTGAAGATCACCTGGCAAGATAAGGTACTGGACACTGAAATCCTTTCTTTAATTGAATTGCCAAGTATTCAAAGTCTACCGCAGAGAGCATAACTCCAATAGACTGGCCATGTTCAAATGCCAAATATACATTTGCCTAAAAGACTATTTTATGGAGAACTCATAAAAGGCAAACACTCACACAGAGGTCAGAAGAAGTGATAGAAGGACATTCTCAAGGTCTCTCTGAAGAAGTTTGGAATCGATTGTGAGACGTGGGAGACACTGACACAGGACCACCCAGCCATAGCATACTCATGTCAAAGAAGGCGCCATGCTCAACGAGTGAAGCAGAATGGCAGTAGCTCAAAAGACACACAAGCCATGTAAATTTAGAGACATCTCTAATCCAAATGTCCATATGAACTATTTGTGTCTGATCTGTGTAGAACCTTCTGAGCTTGTAGTGGTCTGATCAACCACAGGTGGACATGCAGTTCCTGGACCTGGATATAGTGATGCCATTTTGGTCCCCTTTGAGAATGAAGGACACCAACCAACCATGTGTATTCAAGCACTCTTCCCCAGGGGTATAGAGCAGGAACTGTTTCCTTTTTGTTTATGTATCCTCAGTGCCTGACACATAGTATGTGCTTAATAAATGCTTGCTGATTGAGATTTTGAGTAATGGGAAGCCAAGAGTCAAATATAACTCTTTGGTTGTGAGCTGAGTGACTGAAAAGAAAATGGAACCCTCTACAGAAACAGAAAAGTGAGGAAGAGAATCTGTTCCATTATGGGTGGTTTGAGTTTAATACGCCAATGAGTCAAGGAGGTAGAGGTGTTCACCTGGCCCCTGATGATGGAAAACTTGAGCTCTAGAGAGAGATTTCATTGGCTGAATATATTGGGGAAGGCTGGGGCCTTTTGAAAACACTGAGAGGTAAATAGGTGTGGAAAGGAGTGGACAAGTCCAAGAACGAGTAAAAAGGTAGGTGAGGGATCAATGATAAATGACTTATGCCTGCTGGCCCTCATAGGGTCAAGGGTCCTTCCCCCGATCTCACCTTCAATTCCCCAATGTACTTCAGGAAGTCCCTTTTGGGGATGAATCCAGAGCAGATAGGGCTTAGAAAAAAGCAATCTGTAAAGCTTGCCTTCTGTTTTCTTTTGCCTGGAGAGATCAGGATAACCTTCCTTCTGCCCCCTACCCCCCATTTTATTATTCTCTTAGGCCTCAAGTTTGAAGGTGTATGTATGTGTGTATATACACATATGTACACACATATATGTACACACATATACATGAATAAACATATAAAATGTGTGTACATACATACACACTCACAGTCATGTATAATGTATGTATATATTTTATATATATACATATATGCACACACATACATATACCTATATATGTACGAGTGTGTGTTCGAGTGAGACCGTGTCGCAACCAATGTCGCCATCCAGTGATTTGAATGTGAATTACAGTTGCCTTCCCTAAGTGGGTCTTCTCTCGGATGAGATTTCCCTTCTAGGCAATAACACTTGAAAAATGAAGACTTGAACTTGCATTTCAAAAAGACTTTTCATGCCTGTTCTAGTATTTGAGTCTCTTAATGGTTGTTCAAAGAAGACCAACTAAGGATTAGCTAGAAGAATATAGAATTTCGGAACTGGACTGTTCCATCTCACCTGGATTTTACCCATGAGGATTTGGATAGAATCAGAAAACTTGGATTCAGATCACTACTCTGTTGCCTACTACTTCTTTTGTGGCCATTGAATGAGTCTTTCCACTTCTGTGTGACTTAGTTTCCTCATTTGTAAAATACGTGTTAGATTAAATCCAGCAAACACTTATTAAGTGCCTACTATTTGAAAGACATTGTGCTGGATACTGGAGGAATAAGGGGAAAATATATCATGATTCCTTCCCCTAAAGAACTTATATTTTATTGTGCAGTGGCATCGACTTGGCACAGTGGAGAAATGCTGGATCTGGGATCAGGAAGACCTGAGTTCAAATCCAAAGTCAGATTCTTACTGTGTCACTTAACCTCTCTCTGTCTCAGCTTCCTCCACTGTCAAATGTGGATAATAACAACATTTACCTCACAGGATTGTTGTGAGGACCAAATGAGATAATATTAGTAAAGCGCTCAGCATAATGTCTGGCATGTAATATGCAATTAATAAATATTTGCTTCCTTCTTTCCTACTGAGGCATTCCTACAAGCTTAGGAATACTCAAGAAGCAAAACATAATATAAACAAAATACTACAAATAACTCTTAAGAGGGAGGGAGAAAGAGACAAAGACAGGGAAGGAGAGAGGGAAGAGAGAGACAGCGGATAGAGGCAAGATAGAGAGACAGAGAAATAGACAGAGAGAGGGTAGGATCGAGGGAAGAAAGAGACAGAGGGGCAGAGAGAGACAGAAGGACAGAGGCAAAATAGACAGAGAAACAGAGACATGGACAGGCAGAGAGAGAGAGTGCTGTTAACTGAGGGGTTTAGGAGATAACACTTGGGCTATGCTTTGAAGGGTGCTAGGGATGCAAAAGTCAGATTGGAGGAGGGACAGTATTCCTTGCATAGGGGAACAGTCAATTTAAAGGCAGAGAAATAAGAAATAGTAGAATATTCTGTACAAGGAGTGGATCAGTTCAGCTGGAACAAAGGGCAATAAAAAATAGTTCTGAATATAAAATAAAATAGTTCTGGGTCCTATGATTCTGTGAGGCTCAGAAAGGGGTAGGGATGTGCCCAAGATCAGAGGCGTTAGTAGCAGAGGTGGGAGTATAACCTGAGCTTCCTGGTACCAGAGTGGAGCTCATTCATGGGCCTGTGTAGCTGGTCTTAGACAAATCTACATCTTTTGAGTTCTTTTGTCCAGTTTCCTTACTGTTTATCATCCTGCATTTACATCTGGGAACCCCTTCACTCCTTCTGAGTCCAGGGAGGGAACAAAGGTCCATTGTGTCTCATGCTGATGACTGGGGTAGACTGGGGGTCCCCACAGGGATGACATATTCTCTGGCAGGTTAATGTTTAACGTCTCCAAAGCCATTGTCCCCGCTGGAAGAAGTCTAAGTGTTCTAAATCTCATTTCCCTACATAGGGCTGGCTTTAGCTGTCAACATTCCAGACATGGTATTTGTTTGAAGTCTTATGAAAGAATGAGTGAAACTGAGGTAATAGGAGGTGCAGTCCCTAGCCACAGCTCCCTAGCTTTTGGAATGAGCACTAGGCTATAGACCAATGGAAGGTTTGGGCAGGGTTATTATGGTTTTTCCTATTGTCAAAGGTGAAGGGAGACTGCTCAAAGATCAACCTGCACCATAGGAAGAAGTTCAAACCAGACATTTGATTCAATTTTAAAAAAATGTAAGAATCTAACTCAATTCAATAGTACTTGTTAAGCATCTGTCACATGCTACACACTGTGCTGGGTTCTGGGATAATACAGATAAAACCAAAATAGTTCTTGCCCTTAAGGAGTTTACATTATACTTGGGGAGAGAACTTGTTTTCTAACTAAGAGATCCTGGAGGGAGATGGGATACAAATGTATGCAGATAAGTCTAATAAAAAAGTGGGGGGAGGCATGTACATGAAGTAACTCTATAAAAAGTAAATATAAGATTATTTTGGAAGTATATTAACAGAATCAGATCACAAAAGGCCTCACATAAGAGGTATCACACTATCCCAAAACTAGCTAGGAATTCCAGGAGGTGGAGGAGAGCTAGGGCAACACTCCAGGTCTTGGGGACAGACTGGACAAAGACAGAGGGGCAAAATATGAGATGTTATGAGTGAGAAAAAATAAGTAGGTGAATCTGGTTGAAACAGGTTATTTGGGAGAGAAATAGAAAAGGAGAATAATGAGCATGGGGAATAATATGAACTCAATCTAGAAAGACAGATTGAAGCCAGATTGTGAAAGACCAAAGAGGGGAGTTTACATTTATCCTAGAGATAACTGGAAGCCACTAAAGCTTCTTGACCAAGAAATAATATGCCCTTTAGAGCTATCAGTTTAATGATTTGCATGAAGAATTGGTTGGAGAAGGGAGAAGCTAGAAGACTCAAAGTCAATTAGGAAGCTCACAATGCAGATGAGAGGTAAGAAAGCCCTGAACTAGAGTATGTGGAGTATGAGACATATTGTACAAGGAAAGTTGATTAGACTTGGGAACTAACTAATGGGAGGTTGAATTGGAGGTGATGGTTATGAGGGAGAATCAAGGATGACTCCAGATTACAAACCTGTGTAACTAGAAGAAAAGGAACAGGAAAGTTAGGAAGACAAGGGAGCACTTTTCTCAGAGTGGGGAAGCCATGGAATATGAGTTCCATATTAGAAACATTGAATTCCAGATGCCAATAGGGCATCAAGGTGATGAGAACTAGCAGGCAAAATACTATACCAGGTACTCCAGATAGGAAGAAAGGAAGGAAGGAGGGAAGGAAAGAAGGAAAGAAAGAGAGAAGGAGGGAGAGAGACAAGGAAGGAAGAATAGTAGGAAAAAAGGAAGGATGGTGGAGGGAGAAAAGGAAGGAAACAAGGAAGGAAAGGAGGAAGGAGGGAAGGAAGCAAGGAAATTATTAAGCACCTACAATGTGCTGAATATCTTACAATTATTATCTCATTTGATCATCCCAACAACCCTAGGAGGTAGGTGCTATTATTATCCCCATTTCACAGGTGAGGAAACTGAGGTAGAGAGAGGTTGGTTTTTTTTTTAAGAGACTTGTTCAAGATAACACAATGAGTGCCTGAGGCTAGATTTGATCTCAGGTCTTCCTGACTCTAAGCCAAGTGCTCTATCCATTGATACACTAGCCTACAAAATAAATGACCCAGAAACCATTAAAGAACTTGTATTCTAGGCGGGGCAGAGCCAAGATGGTGGAATAGAAAGATGCACATACACTAGCTCTTCCCCTATAGTCCATAAAATACCTGCAAAGAAAGACTCTCAACAAATTCTAGAGCAGCAGAAGCCACAGATCAACAGAGTGGAGAAAATTTCCAGCCCAGGGTGATCTGAAAGGTCTGTCATACCTGATACCCAGCTGTGCTGCACAGAGTGGAGAGGAGGACCAGAGCAGTCCTTGGGGCGGAATCCCTAGCAGTAGTAGCTGTGGTTTGCCGATCCATCAACTCACAAGCACCAAAGGTCAGTGAGAGGGATTTTTCAGCTGATCAATAAGGGAGCAGGGTCTTCCCATAGCTCCAGCCTCAGGCATCAGTGGTGGCAGAGGCTGCATCAGGGGCAGCAGCTGCTCCCACAACAGCCCACATACCTTGTTGGATTGTAAAACCCCTGGGGGAACTGAATAACTGATCCCTACCCCAGCCCTGTGTGGCAGCCCTGCGCCCATCTAATGCTCCTGGAGGAATCCAGCAGATGATCTTTATCTTATGCTGAATGGCAGCCCTGCTCCCAACTAAAGCCCCTGGGAGAATTGAGCAGCTTATCTGAATCTCAGCCCCCAGTGCCGACTTGGTGGAACTGGAGGCCAGGCGGCTGTGGAGAAAAAACTACTACTCACAGATTCTGGGCACAGAAGTTTCTTGTTGCTCCCAGACTAGTTGTACAGGCTTGATTGTGCCACCTTGGAGGAACTGAGATCTTACAGATCCCCAGAGTATACCCTACTCTTCACAAAGGACCCAAAAGTCAAGTAATTCTTTGGGAAAATGCCCAAAAAGGGGAAAAACATAAGGCTATAGAAGGTTACTTTCTTGGTGAACAGATACCTTCTCCCATTCTTTTGGATGAGGAAGAACAATGCATACCATCAGGGAAAGACATTAAAGTCAAGGCTTCTGTATCCTAAACATCCAAAATAAATATTCAATGGTCTCAGGCCATGGAAGAGTTCAAAAAGGATTTTGAAAATCAAGTAAGAGAGGTGAAGAAAAAATTGGGAAGAGAAATGAGAGAGATTCAAGAAAAGCATGAAAAGCAGGTCAACAACTAACTTGCTAAAGGAGACCCCAAAAAATGCTGAAGAAAATAACACCTTGAAAAATAGGCTAACTCAATTGGCAAAAGAGGTTCAAAAAGCCAATGAGGAGAAGAATGCTTTCAAAAGCAGAATTAGCCAAATGGAAAAGGAGGTCCAAAAGCTCACTGAAGAAAATAGTTCTTTCAAAATTAGAATGGAACAGATGGAGGCTAATGACTTTATGAGAAACCAAGAATTCACAAAACAAAACCAAAAGAATGAAAAAAAATGGAAGATAATGTGAAACATCTCATTGGAAAAACAACTGACCTAGAAAATAGATTCAGAAAAGACAATTTAAAACTTATGACACTACCTGAAAGCCATGACGAAAAAAAGAGCCTAGACATCATCTTTCATGAAATTATCAAGGAAAACTGCCCTGATATTCTAGATCCAGAGGGAAAAAATAAAGATTGAAAGAATCCAGGGGGCAGAGTCAAGATGGCAGAGTAGAAAGACGCACGTTTACGAGCTCCGAACCCACAGCCCATAGAATTAATGTAAAAAGAGATCCCCATAAGTTCTGGATCACTGCAAGGTGTGCAGAAACAGAGTGGAAGAGATTTCCATTCCAGAGAGCCCTGGAGAGCCATCCCCAGGGTCCGTCGCGCCCCGGAAAGTGGACCCCACCCCAGCGCTGCCCTGCCTGCGGCCCCAGAGAAACTGATCTGAGCAGGCTTCAGGTACAGAAGCTCCGGTGGCCGGGAAAGTCCCTCCGCCCACAGAAGCTACAGGTCAGTGAGAGAGACGGCTGGCCGAGGGGAGCGGGGTGTCTCTGTGACTCAGGCCCCCTTGGGAGGAAGTGGCAGCAGCAGAGGCAGGGGCAGGAAGCAATAGAGGCAGAGGCGGGGGCGTCGGTGGAGGTAGCAGCTGTGGCGGTGGCCCGGGACTCCCCCAGCAGCAGGCAGGATCTTCATTACTGAAAGTCTCTGCATAAACTCCCTGAGGGAGCTGAGCCTGGAAGGCGGCTCTGCCCCCACCCCAGCACCAGAACTAAAGCTCACATTGATAAGCAGCCGGGGTGGCGCGGAAAGCCCATTTGAATCTCAGATCCCAAGCATTACCTGGGTGGATCTAGGCGGGGGTGGACAGGAATCTCAGAAGTCAAGTAACTGGCTGGGAAAATGCCTAGAAAAGGGAAGAAAAATAAGACTATAGAGCATTTTTTCGAACAGAGGCAAATGATCCCAACTTTCGGATCTGACGATGACGAGGACATATTCTTGCCATCAGGGAAAGACGTGGAGGGTGGGGCCTCGGTACCCCAGACATCCCAGGGGGATGTCAGGTGGGCTCAGGCCATGGAAGAGGTCAAAAATGATTTTGAAAATCAAGTTGGACAAGTGGAGGAAAATCTGGGAAGAGAAATGAGAGAGATGCAAGAAAAGCATGAAAAACGGGTCAATACCTTGGTAAAGGAGACCCAAAAAAATGCTGAAGAAAATAACACCTTGAAAAGTAGGCTCACTCAATTGGCAAAAGAGGTTCAAAAAGCCAGTGAGGAGAAGAATGCTTTCAAAAGCAGAATTAGCCAAATGGAAAAAGAGGTTCAAAAGCTCACTGAAGATAATAGTTCTCTCAAAATTAGAATGGAACAGATGGAGTCTAATGACTTTACGAGGAACCAAGAAATCACCAAACAAAACCAAAAGAATGAAAAAAAGGAAGAGAATGTGAAATATCTCATGGGAAAAACAACTGACCTGGAAAATAGATCCAGGAGAGACAATTTAAAAATTATGGGACTACCTGAAAGTCATGATCAAAAAAAGAGCCTAGATATCATCTTCCATGAAATTATCGAGGAAAACTGCCTTGACATTCTAGAACCAGAGGGCAAAATAAGTATTGAAAGAATCCATCGATCACCACCTGAAAGAGATCCAAAAAGAGAAACTCCTAGGAACATTGTACCCAAATTCCAGAGTTCCCAGGTCAAAGAAAAAATATTGCAAGCAGCTAAAAAGAAACAGTTTGAGTATTGTGGAAATACGATCAGGATAACATAAGATCTAGCAGCTTCTACATTAAGGGATCAAAGGATTTGGAATATGATATTCCCGAAGTCAAAGGAACTAGGACTAAAACCAAGAATCACCTAGCCAGCAAAACTGAGTATAATATTTCAGAGGAAAAAAATGGTCTTTCAATGAAATCGAGGACTTTCAAGCATTCTTGATGAAAAGACCAGAGTTGAAAAAAATTTTGACTTTCAAACACAAGAATCAAGAGAAGCATGAAAAGGTAAACAGGAAAGAGAAATCATAAGGGACTTACTAAAGTTGAACTGTTTACATCGCTACATGGAAAGACAATATTTGTAGCTCTTGAAACTTTTTTCAGTATCTGGGTAGTTGGTGGGATTACATACACACACACACACACACACAGAGACAGAGAGCACAGGGTGAGTTGAATAGGAAGGGATCATATCTAAAAAAATAAGATTAAGGGGTGAGAGAGGAATATATTGGGAGGCAAAAGGGAGAAATAGAATGGGACAAATTATCTCTCATAAAAGAGGCAAGAAAAAGACTTTTCAATGGAGGGGAAAGGGGGGAGGTAAGAGGGAAAACGTCAAGTTTACTCTCATAACATTTGACTCAATGAAGGAATAAAATGCGCACTCATTTTGGTATGAAAGCCTATCTTATGATACAGGAAAGTGGGGGAGAAGGGGATAAGCAGGGTGGGGGGGGATGATGGTAGGGAGGGCAATGGGAAGAGGGAGCAATTAGAAGTCAACACTCTTGGGGAGGGACAAGGTCAAAAGAGAGAATAGAATAAATGGGGGGCAGAATAGGATGGAGGGAAATATAGTTAGTCTTATACAACATGACTACTATAGAAGTCATTTGCAAAACTATACATATATAGACTATGTTGAAATGCTTGCCTTCCCAATGGGGATGAGCGGGGAGGGAGGAAGGAAGAGAAGCTGAAACTCAAAGTTTTAGAAACAACTGTTGAGTATTGTTCTTGCATAAAACTGGGAAATAAGAAATATAGGTCATGGGGTATAGAAATTTATCTTGCCCTATAGGACAAAAGAGAAGATGGGGATAAGGGAAGAGAAGAATGTTAGAAGGGAGGGCAGATTGGTGGTGGGGTAATTAGAATTCTTGGCATTTTGGGGTGGGAGGAGGGGAGAGATGGGGAGAAAATTTGGAACTCAAAACTTTTGTGGAAATGATTGTTGAAAACTTAAAATGAATAAATAAATTTTAAAAAAAGAAAGAAAAATAAGGTAAAGAAAAAAAAGAACTTGTATTCTATCTAACCAAGAGATCTTGAAGGGAGATGGGATACAAATATATGCAGACAAGTCTAATAAAAAGTTGGGTGTAGGGGGAGGAGCCAAGATGGTGGAGTAGAAAGACTCACTGTATGCTAGCTCCAAACCCACAGCCCATAAATTTCCTGTAAAAAGAAATCCCCACAAATTCTGGATCAGTGTAAGCTGCATAGGAAAACAGTGGAGGAGATTTCCATTCCAGAGAGCCCTGAAAAACTGACCCCAAAGGTCTGTCGTGCACTGAACAGCGGAGCCCACCCCTGCGCTGCCCTGGCCCTGCGGCCCAGAGAAGCAGATCTGAGCAGACTTCAGGGATGGAACCTTTGGCGGCCATGAAGGTCCTTCCGCCCACAGGCACTACAGGTCAGTGAGAGAGACTTCTGGGCTGGCTGAGAGGGAAGCAGGGTGTCTCTGTGACTCGGACCCCCTCAGGAGGCAGTGGCAGAGGCAGCAGCAGAGGCAGCAGTGGCCTGGGACTCCCAGAACAGGCAGGAGCTCAGGGCCATTACCGAAGGTCTCTGCATAAACCACCTGAGGGAACTGAGCCTGGGAGGTGGCCATGCCCCCACCCCAGCACCAGAACTTAAGTTCACATTGAATAGCAGCCTCTCCTGCCACTGAATGCCCTGAGGCTGGGGAGCAGCATTTGAATCTCAGACCCAAGCACTAGCTGGGCAGATCTAGGTGGGGGTGGAGAGGAATCCCAGAAGTCAAGTAACTGGCTGGGAAAATGCCCAGAAAAGGGAAAAAAAATAAGACCATAGAAAGCTACTTTCTTGGGGAACAGACGTTTCTTCCTCCTTTCATTTCTGATGAGGAAGTACAATGCTTGCCATCAGGGAAAGACGAGGAGGTCAGGGCCTCTATCCCAGACATCCGAGGTGGATGTCTGGTGGGCTCAGGCCATGGAAGAGCTCAGAAAGGATTTTGAAAATCAAATTAGACAGGTGGAGGAAAAACTGGGAAGAGAAATGAGAGATGCAAGAAAAGCATGAAAAACAGGTCAATACCTTGGTAAAGGAGACCCAAAAAAAATGCTGAAGAAAATAACACCTTGAAAAATAGGCTTACTCAATTGGCAAAAGAGGTTCAAAAAGCCAATGAGGAGAAGAATGCTTTCAAAAGCCAAATGGAAAAAGAGGTTCAAAAGTTCACTGAAGAAAATAGTTCTCTCAAAATTAGAATGGAACAGATGGAGGCTAATGACTTTCTGAGAAAACAAGAAATCACAAAACAAAACTAAAAGAATGAAAAATAGAAGAGAATGTGAAATATCTCATGGGAAAAACAACTGACCTGGAAAATAGATCCAGGAGAGACAATTTAAAAATCATGGGACTACCTGAAAGCCATGATCAAAAAAAGAACCCAGACATCATCTTTCATGAAATTATCAGGGAAAACTGCCCTGATATTCTAGAACCGGTGGGCAAAATAAATATTGAAGGAATCTATCGATCACTACCTGAAAGAGATCCAAAAAGAGAAACTCCTAGGAACGTTGTGGCCAAATTCCAGAATTCCCAGGTCAAGGAGAAAATATTGCAAGCAGCTAGAATCAAACAATTCCAGTATTGTGGAAATACAATCAGGATAACACAAGATCTAGCAGCTTCTACATTAAGGGATCGAAGGGCGTGGAATAGGATATTCCAGAAGTCAAAGGAACTAGGAGTCAAACCAAGAATCACCTACCCAGCAAAACTGAGTGTAATACTTCAGGGGAAAATATGGTCTTTCAATGAAATCGAGGACTTTCAACCATTCTTGGTGAAAAGACTAGAGCTGAAAAGAAAATTTGATTTTCAAACACAAGAATGAGAAGAAGCATGAAAAAGTAAACAGCAAAGGGAAGTCATTAGGGACTTACCAAAGGTGAACTGTTTACATTCCTACATGGAAAGACAATATTTGTAACTCTTGAAACTTTTCAGTATCTGGGTAGTTGGTGGGACCACACACATACACATACACACACACGCACACACACATGTACACTCATGCATGCACACACATACAGAGACAGAGAGCACAGAGTGAATTGAATAGGATGGGACCATATCTTAAAAGAAATTAAGGTAAACGGTGAGAGAGAAATGTAGTGGGAGGAGAGAGGGTGAAATGGAATGGGGTAAATTATCTCTCATTCAAGAGGCAAGCAGGAGACTCTTTAGTGGAGGGAAAAAGAGGAGAGCTGAGAAAAAAACATGAAGTTTACCCTCATCACATTCGACTAAAGAAGGAATAAAATGCACACTCATTTTGGTATGAAAACCTATCTTACTATACAGGAAAGTGGGGGAGAAGGAGATAAGCAGGGTGGGGGGGGATGATGGAAGGGAGGGCAATGGGAGGAGGAAGCAATTTGAAGTCAACACTGAGGGAGGGACAGGATCAAAAGACAGAATAGAAACAATGGGGGGCAGGATAGGATGGAGGGAAATAGAGTTAGTCTTACACAACACAACTATTATCGAAGTCATTTGCAAAACTACACAGATATGGTCTATATTGAATTGCCTGCCTTCCCAAAGGGAATGGGTGGGGAGGGACGGATGAGGAGAATTCAGAACTTAAAGTTTTAGGAACAACTGTTTAGTATTGTTCTTGCTACTAGGAAATAAGAAATACAGTTAATGGGGAATAGAAAGTCATCTGGCTCTACAGGACAAAAGAGAAGATGGGGACAAGAGAAGGGAGGGAGGATAGAAGAGAGGGCAGATTGGTGATAGGGGAAATTAGAATGCTTGGTGTATTGGGGTGGGGGAGGAGATAAATGGGGAGAAAATTTGGAACCCAAAATTTTGTGAAAATGAATGTAAAAAGTTAAATAAATAAATTTATATTTTTGATAGCTTAGCATGGCACTGAATAAGTGAATTAGGTAGCGCTGTCATTTTTGTGATGCTGGCTCAGCCTACCCATGAGCAACTAATATTTTCCCAACAGTTTAGATGTGACTTTATTTGTGTGAAAAGTGTCTTGTAATTGTGCTTATATCGTTTATGGGATCTTTTTAATCTTTTATAGATTAGAAGTAGAAAGTCTCTTGAAAGTCATCTTGTCTACCTCCTTCATCTTATACATGAGAAAGTTGAGGTCAGAAGAGATTAAGCCATTTGGTCAATGTCACAGAAAACATGTACTTGAATACTTGGTAGATTCAGTATCCAAGTCCAGGTCCTCTATCTCCAAATCCACCTCTTTTTCTACTGAATTGAGATATAGTAATAAACAGCTTGTATGCTGCATGAGACCTGAGCCTTGAAGGATATACAAAATTCTGACAGGCAGAGATGAGTGGGTAGACATTCAGGGGGCCGAAGGACATGACAAAAATCCTAGTAATAGGAAAATGCAAATCTGGTTTGAGGATAGCTATGTGTAGGGAAATGGTAGAAGATCAAAACAATTCAAGAGACTGCTGTGTGCCAGGCACTGTTAGAATCTGATATTATTTTTAAGTTAATTTTTTTCAGTGATCAAGCATTTATTTTTTTCACTTCCACTACCCATCCACAAATTGAGGGGAAAAGTCTTGCAACAAATCTGCATAGTCAAGAAGTTTACATTTTATGAGGAACTATAGAAGAATGGGGTTGGGCCACTCGATAAGGGCTGTAGGGAAAGGAGTCATCAAAGAGTGAATAATTGATGGGATAAAGTTGCAGAGAAGGCAGGGAGGAAGGAGCTGGGAGGATATTCAGGATACATGTTGAGGTTTAGCCTTGGCAAAGAGAAGAGTCTACATTTTATAAACTCTGTTGTCTTCCTCCTCTTCTCCAACAGTACCTAACATAGGTCACTGTATGGGACCCCTAATCATGGACATAGAAAGAAACAGAGAAAAAGTAAGGCAGACAAAGATCCATTAGGCAAGATGATGAATATGTTAAGGAGAATTGGAGTGCTAGATCCCATCCCTGCTTCCAAAACTCTTTTCCTTGGCTATTACTCCTCTCCATGGGGTCTAAGCAAATTTGGGAAACCACTCTCAGTCAAGCTTCCAAGCAGGGCTCTGGTAATTGGGGGTTGAGGAGATGGTGAGGTTTAAGGGGAGGGGCCCTCAGTTTGATCAGATCTTGGGGTAGAGGGCTGGGACTAGAGTTCGCTTTGTCCTGGTGGGAACCAAAAGTCTGGGGCAGCTGAATGGATGGAGGGGCGGAGCAGCGATTCTCCTCGCTGTGAGGGGTCTGCTCTGGGCTACTGCCAGAAAGTCAGCTTCCCATAGCCACCTTCCCCACTTGGGGGAGGGGAGAAGGAGCACTGACTATCACAGGACCAAAAGACTGAGGTGCTTCTCAGGCCCAGAACTCCCTCCTCCCTCCCACACACTCCCACATGATGCCAAGAACAACTGGAATTTATTAAGGAGAGTGGGCTTATCTGTACCCACTTTAGGAGAAGAGAACAGAGAGATACATTAGCTAGGATTTAGGGATCTATGATTGGGATGAAGGATCATGAGCCTTCTCTTCAAGTGTGGGTATGTGTGGAATGATGATGAGTTCTGTGATAGGACCTATATTTCACCCTCACAAATCATTCAGGCCACCCAGCACAGCTGAGGTAAAGTGAATAGTAGCCTCCACCTCTTTGGGGTGCCCAGATATGAATCAACAGGGCCTGGTCCATCCTTGAAACCTAGATGAGTCCCCAATATGAAACCCAGATGAGCACCCAGTCACACAGATACAGACCAATAGACAAAACTGTGGTTCTATTTATTTCACATGCAGGAAATGTACAAACTCTGAAAGGGGGAAGATGACTACCCTGCTACTGGGGATTAGAATTGGGCTTGGTGAAGGTCTCCTAGGAGTGATTAGGATACTATTTTCCTGGAAACACTCCCAACTTATTTTCCACCCTTCCAAATCTTAATCACCTTTGTATCTCAGTTTTCCACCCTCCCCAAAATGGAAGGACTCTCTCCAGCAGGATGAACTCTGAGTCAGTTGTTGTTCTTTTTATGCTTAAATAGCATCCAACAATAGCCTACACCCACAAGTGGAAGTAGAACTCTTTCCCTTTCTCCAGCCCTGAAGTCTGAATGACCTCTTGAAGCAGCTTTCCCTGGGGCGGAGAGAAGAAAGGGTCATCAAAGCCGGGGCCTTGTAGTTATCCCAGAGCAAAGCACGGACAGCCCCTAGAGGTGCCAATATTCCGGGGCTGCTGCCCTTCAACTGCTGACCGGGCCAGTTCTGGGCATACAGTCCTCTTCTCCAGCCGGATGTGGATATAGGGTTACCAGGGACGCCACACGTTCGGCCCTCTGCCACCCTCCCTGGAGGCGCTGTTCCGCTGGAGTTCCGGCTGGGGACTCTCTGGAGGAACTGGGGTGTTTGTGGTGGAGGCGATAGGAAGGAGAAGCCTCTGTCTGGACGGGCGCAGGGCGGTGGCAGTGGGTGAGGAACCCCAAGGCTCCATAGTCCCGGGGCCTCTGGAGAAGCCTGGAGACTGCGCTTCAGGGTTAGAAGTAGGAGTGACGCTGTCCGTGGTACTGAAGCCCGGGGCGCCCGCCTGTAGGCCGACACGAGAGACTTCCTGCAGCAGGTGGCAGGGCACGCTGTAGCTTGTCTCTGAGCGCCGCAAAAATTGACTCACCCCGTGGAGGCAGCTCCGAAAACCCGCCTGGTACTCGGCGCTGGTGAACACTGGGGGAATACCTGAAGGAGTAATCCAGGAATGAGTTGATTCTAGAACCTGAGAGTCCTGCTTCTCAAAGATGGAAGGGGTGCAGGAGGAAGGGAAGGAAGAAGAGGGGAGGCGAAGAAAGAAGAGAAGGGAGGAGTCTGAGGAGAGCAGGGAGGTGCCTACTGAATTTCCCTCCCGGATGCTCATGGTCCTGTGCTGTCCCTTTGACCCTTTACAGCCCGTCCCTGGCCTCTAGCACCCACCTTGAACAGAGTTCTGCAAGCTTTTCATGTATTTGACGCTCAGTTCCAGAATGTCTGCCTTCTCTAGTTTGCGCTTTCGGATCTGCAGAACAGAGCAGGGTCAGAGACAGAGGCTTAACTGGCGAACGCTCTGGCACCTCCCAGACCTCGCTCTGCCTCCGGACCGCCACGACTTCGGGATTCCGCCCAGTTTGGCTCAACACCGAGCTTACCTGATGAGAATAGTGTTTCTCCAGCAGAGTTTTCAGCTGCTCTAGGGATACGTTGATCCTCGCTCGTCTCTTTTTTTCCATTAGTGGCTTGGATATCTGAAGAGACCCGGGAAGTCCTCGTTATAGCGTATTGGAAAGCCGGGTCCCTTTCCCCACCTCCCTTGGGGACTCAAGTCTCCCCACCTCCCAGATCCCAAAGACCTTTCGGAAACTGCAAACTGCCAAATTCGCCCGAGGTTCTGAATCGGTGACCATCCTCTTCCTGGATTCTGTGCGGCTGCAATGGGGTCCTCGCAGCTAACACAGGAATGCCTAGCCTTTATAGGGGGCCCTTATTTTACATGTCAATACCGCGCTCTGGTCCTGGCCCCCCGCCCCCTGGGAGGGGGTTACAATAGAGGGAGGAAAGGAACGAGGGAGGGAAGGACAGTAAGCCAGGCCGGGACACCTCGCTGATTGGCGGCCTGCTGACCACTGGCGGATTTGAAGTAAGACTTTCTCCAGTGGGAAGGACTGAGTCTCCTTGGCCTTCCCCACGCCGTCCCGTGACCTATTTGCTCGTCTTTGCTAGGGAAGTCATTTTGGGAAGCCACCCCAAGAGGCTAAATATTGATTAGGGGAGGGAGTAGCCTGAAGGACTCTGGGAGCATAGAAAAAGTTTGGCTCGCTGCCGCCCGCGGGCCCTTCCCCAAGCCAGTTAGCCCTGTCGAACTTTGGCGGAGAAGGAATGGCCGTGGATAATGACTGTGACCGAAGCGCGTAGCCCCCGTGGAGCCGAGATGAAGATGCCAATAGAGGCCGCGAATCAGTCCTTTCTCCCCGGGCTTCACGGTCGGGCCGCGCCCGCAACGCTGCATTAGTAACCCTAATGTCCTGACAATAAAGCAATTTTCTGCCTCTGGTAATTCAAAGCCCGGGAAAGGCCCGATTTCTCCGCTCCTAACTGAGACATAAAATAACATATGTCTCATTAAACCGTGCAAGCCCCGGACCTGCCGCCTGCAGGTGTTTTTGCTCTGGAAGCTGGGGCCCGACACCCCCCCACCCCCCAGAACGCGGCCTCCCTGGGCAAAATATTCATAGGCTTCAGTTCCTGTCGCATGGAGAGAGAAAGATGTTTGTTGCAGCAGGAGGCAAGTGGTCAGGCCTGATGCCCAAGACTATGGAAATGCGGGAATTACGTCCAACTCGCCTGCGGCCCTGCTAGGAATTGTCTCCAGTGCCAGGAACACTCTCCCTCCTCACCTCTCTTAACTTTCTTGAAGTTTCAGATAAAATACCTCCTTCTGCAAGAAGCTTTTCCCAGTACTCCTTAATCTTAGTGCCTTCCCTTGGAAACTACCCACATTTTATCGTGTGTGTGTGTTCTTTGTACCTGGTTGCTTGCATGCTCTCTCTTCCATTGGATTTTGTGAAAAGGAACGTGTGTGTCCCCAGAGCTTAGCACAGTGCCTGACATTTAGTAGGCACTTAATAGATGCTAGTGAACTGACTGACAGAGCCCCACCGAAGGTGTCCAGAGTCTATAAGTAGATAGATAGCCGATGTTGATTTGCACACGCAGAAAGCCTTCTTCTTCTACCCCTAACTCCCTGTGTAAGTGGGGGCGGAGAGAATGATTGTGTGTGGTAGGTCAGGGCTTTTTCTAAGGCTAACTTTTTTTGAATTCCCACTCACCCTCCAATGGGGCTGAGTCCCTTGTTCCCTGAGCGCGTGGCAATAGACCCCAAGAGATCCCCTCTCGACCTGGGTCAGTCCCTGAGGATAAGGGGCCGAAGAACGAGACTCCAGAAGCTAGCAATATTAGCTGCTTTTTGCCATGGCTGTTCTCTATCTTTCTGAGGAAAAATAAGCGTAGGGGCCAGAGAGGAGCAAAGAGCGTCCCGGCATTCTTGCGGGAAAATTGACGGATAGCCCCGAGATTTCTCTACCTCTCTTACTTTCAAGGGGGTCTAAAGGTGGTGGTGGTGGGGAATGATTGCAGTCATGACTCCCACTTTCCTCCGTCTCCCACTTATCTCCCCTCGCCAGAATTTCAGGGTCTGCCGACTGCGCAACCCGTACAGGAGCAAGGACTCTAGGCTGCACCCTGTGGGGAACCATTGGGAGACACAATGACCCATCTGTCTTCCTGGTTCCCAGCAGGTCTCGTCTGAGGGCTGCAGGCCCATAAGAGACCCTCTCTCTTCCTTAGTAATTTGTTCTCCCGTGATTGCTTTATTGTGCCTTTAGCTCTCCCTGTAACGAGGCCTTTCACCGGGCTCAATGGAACCTGTTTTGCGATTAAAAGACAACCCGGACCGCGAGGACAAAAGAATCAAATGCCCCAGCACAGGTCCACTTTCCCGAGAGCTCAAAACGAGGATCAGGAGGTAGGAGTTTGTGTACAAAACAAGTTTCCCTCCACTTCCACCCTGCTCCTTTCCACACATCTGTGCTCAACCTTCCTATCTCTGCCGGAGCCCCCGCGTCTGGTCACCTGCTTAGTTTGTGACTATCACCTTCTGTTTGCTTAGCTGAGACGCCCTCACACTCGTCAATCTTCATCTCCCCTACCTGAATTCTAGAGCCGCTGCCCCTTCCTCCCCTTTCCAAAGTCACTCTCTGTGATCCTTTCCTGGCTTGCCCAAGGAAGGCTTTATCGCATCCTATTGCCCAGCACTCTACGTCGGCTCCCGGCGTACTGGCGTCCTTGCTGCCTCTAGTACACCAAATTCCATCTCCCGCCTGGTTGTCTTTGCTTTGACTCTCCGCATGATTGAGACGCTCTCTCTCTCTTCATCTGTTTCTCTTAGAAACTCTAGGTCCCTTCGGGGCTCAGCTCCTGGACTAGCGTTTTCAAGGGGTCTTTCCCTTATTTTTTCAGTTGCTAGGACCCTGGCTTCTATTTCTGGTATTTATTTATGCGAACATATTTACTTATGTCTCCCTCAAATGGTAGGCGGCAAGTTCCTTGAGGCCGGCACTATTTTTGGACCAGAACGGGATTTCACTGGGATAGAAAACTCCCAGATGATAAAATTCCATTTACTAATGCAGCCTGGCATCTTCTCTCCAACTTGGAGTCTTAGAGAATTGCCCAGGACACTGAGAGCAAATTGCCCTAGGATCACCCCGCCAATAGGTAGCGGAAGCAGAACTGGAACCAGTTCTCTATATGCTTTATCTACCGATGCCTCTGCCTGAAACAAAGTGTGTGTGTATGCTTGTTGATGTATTGAAGAGGGAGGAAGACGTGGTTAACTAGAGCTGAAGATGCAATACAACCCTTCACAAGTAATCAAAGCCTCCATTAAACCTGAGTCTTTTCTCTTGGAATCCCACAGCGATAAATAAGAGAGCGGGACAGTTACAAGGCCTGTGGGAGCAGGGTTGGAGGAAACCGGGAAGTCTGAGTGGGGACGTGTTGTGTGCTCGCTGAATGAAGAGCAATGCCTCAGGCCCTACTACTAACCCTAAATGCCTCCTCACCCCACCCTCTGTGAAAAAAAAAACCTCCAAAAAAACCTCAAAAAACAAAAGCACCTAGGAAAGTTTGGACATGTTCCAAACTTCAAAAGAGCCATAATTTCATCTGAGAGTTTCACTCCCTCCTGTGATATCGAAACCCTTCTGCCTCTTAGTCTGGTCTTTATGAACTCCAGAGACCCAAAAATAGTATTAGCAATAATAATTAATTGCTCAGGTAAAGAGCCTCTCTCAATTTAACTTGGCTAATCCATGGAGGAGAACTAGTGGTATGTTGGATAGAGCTATGGGCTTAGAGCCAAGACGATCTGAGTTCAGATCCCACTTCAGACAATAACCCTGGATAAATCCCTTAACTTCTCTGTGCTTGGGTTTCCTTGTCAGTAAAATGAAGACAATAATAGTATCTATTTCACAAAGTTGTGAGAAGCAAATGAAATATGTATTCTAAATGTACAAACAGCTGTTTCAGTTTTTTCACTGACTGAGATTCCAGGGTTACCTATTCATCTAGATAATAAGGAAGAATTTAGTAAGATCCTAGATTTTGATTTAGAAGGAATCTTTAAGACCATTTAATTCAAAGTTTTTCAAACTTTTTGGTCTCAGGACCCATCAATAAAAATTACTGAAAAACTCACCCAATAATTTTTTTTAAATGTGGGTTGTATTTAGAGTGTTTATTAGAAAGGAAAGCATCTTACTCTTATTAGGAAGATAGTTTTGACCTTGAAGATCCTCTAGGGCACCTCACCTTGAGAACCACTGATCTAGTCCAATACCTGGGGCCCAGAGAGGTGAATCCAACTGCCCAAAGCCCCATAGGCTGGTTGCACTTTCTTCTCCCTCTGCCCCCCATTGTTTCCCAGCATGCTCTCTATGATGCAGGAGCACTTGCTGCCCCCCATACATATCATTGCCTCTCTCCTCTCCTTTGCCTTTGCATTGCTTATCAGGGTCAAGATTTGAATTCAGGTCCTCTGCAGAAATCTTTTCACTGTACCAGGAAGAGGATGAAAAGCATGATCACCAAGCACTTGTTAGTGGCCTACTACATTCAAAAGTGCTAAGTGCAAAAGACAGTCTCTGCCCACATTCTAATGGGATACCGTGTACCTAAAATTTCACACACACACACACATATGTATCGTGTCCCCAAAGTGTAGTTTAAAGCTATATATAAACTTAAAAAACGTTCTATGTTCCTATATGTACACACACGATACTTACCGAGTACCTTAGAACCGAAAGGCTTTAGCTAGAAGGGCGGGGTGGCCGGGAATAGGCCTCGTTCTGCAAGTGGCCTTTGGGCTGAGTCTTGAAAGAAAGCGAGACAGGGAAATAAGAAATCGCAAGTGACAAGGAAGTGCATTCCCGGCATGGGGGGTGGGGATGGGGGGCCTGAAGAGAGAAGGGGACTGGCAAATATGCCTCTTACATGCAGGATCAACCGAGTTAGAGTATTACCTGCAATCTCATTGGATTAGACTAGGACTGCATGACCGAATGAAGGAAAACCAACAGATACACAGTCTAGTTTCTCCAACTTTGAACCTCATGCCACCCTGGCCAGGACAGATATGAGGAGAGCTTTGACCTGGCACAACTGTGGAGGAGTCAATGGTCCAACAGACTCTGGAAAAATTTTTCTAAGGAGGGGATCTGAAAGTGAACCCTCTGATTTCCAATGGGAAGCGCTTGGGACCAGATACTTAGAGTAGAGATCCGAGGACGCCCCAGCACCTGGAACTTCTCAGGGATTCCCAACTCTCTCCCCCCTCCTTCCCTCCTAGCTCGGCTCTGTCGGGATATTGATGGGGCATGTCTACCCAAGGGGCCCCCTCTCCCCGCAGGCCTTCTCTGGCAGGACTGCACCTCACAGCGTGGAAAATCGCGGCACCGCCCTCCGGCCTTTCAGCCCTGCTGGCTGCTCCCCGCGCCTCCCTCCCATTCTCTCCCGGGGGGCCCCTGAACCGGGACCAAGGGGCCTGGCCGGATCGGACCGGGCCGCAGAAATGAGTCTGGGCGGCGAGAGCTGGGCCCAGCCAGGTAGCAGGAGAAGAGGAGGCCCAAGGCACGTGTCCAGCCGCTTTGATGAGCCGGGTCGCACTCGGGCCCCGGAGAATTTCTATGGACTAGGAGCAAAGTTGTTCAAGCCTTTGTGGCCTGGGCTTGAGACAAAGAAGTCTGCGGGAGGGCTGGGCTCTGGGGCGGGCGGCACAAAGGACTGCCCGGATTAACTGGACACTGTGGGTAGCCGAGTGTTAAGAAGCCCGCCCTAAAAGGGGCCGAGGCAGGGGGAGGAGAGGGTTGGGAACTAGGGTGGGAAAGGCGCTTTTGTGTGGTGTGCACAAAGGCAGCCTCAGCCTGCGGCCTTTGTGGTCAAACACGAGGCGCCTGACACAGGCCAGGGGTTTGAATTGCTAAACATCTGGACCGCCGGGAGACCCGCATGCCCGCACCCCCTCCTCTCCCTCCTGCTGCTGAGGAATAGGCTGCCGCTGACTACTAGGAGCCTGTAGCCCTGTGCCCCTCCTCTTCGAACCTGGGGGGTCGTGGGACTGTTTCCTTGACTGCCCCTCTCCCCAATTCTAAGTGTTAAGAGGAAAGGCTGCTCCTCCCTTCCCCTTCTCCCTAGGGCCAGGAAGGGATAGCGCGGGTGTAATTTGTTCTCTAATTACGGCTCGCTCCCCATAAAGCTCTCGGGGGTCCAACTGAGCTTTCAGCTCAGGGCCCATTAGCAACCGAATGGTTCTTGTTAAGCGCCTCTCTCCGCACTGCAGGGGTTCGAGGGCCCGGGGCAATTGAGTCACGAGGCCCTCGGGGGCGGGGGTGGAGTACAAGAGGACACTTCCCCAACCCCAGAATTAGTGCTCCATAAAGTGGCCCTTATCTACTGTATTTCTCCGCTCCTCCTCTGGCCTCAGTTGGCACCTTCGGAGAGCCTAGCTTTTCCCTGCGCCCCGCCTCCAGCCACCCTCCTTCACTCCCAACAAGAGAAAAGCAAAAGATGAATGAGAGACCCAACTGAGCTCTTTCAGATCCATTTCGATAATTATGTGCGAGGCCCTGGAGAGACCGTGTGGTGCCATGAATTTGGAGTCGGAAGCCCTGCCACGTGCTGTGTTCAAATCACCTAGCCTCTTTAGTATCTCGGTTTCCTTATCTTTAGAGAGAGTTGAACCAGATGGTCCCTGGGTCCTCTTCCAAATCTTGGTGTGTGATTTTACCATCAGAGGCAAAAAACGGAAACTTGTATGCTACTCTAGTTCTTTCAAGGACTGGGACCTCTCCAACACCAGCAGCATCCTTCCCCTGGCACCCCCACAAGCCTTCCCTAATGCTCTGCAGTCTGTCTTCTGAACCCGGGAGAGATGTGAAAGAAAAGGCCTTCGCTACGCTTGGCCTCTTCCTTCCCCACGCTTGGCCTCTTCCTTCCCCTGGGCCTCAGTGGGGCAGGGTTGACTCATGTGGGTGGCACACTCACTTTTAAACGGTGGAAAATTGACCGAAAAATGTCACTAATGCGCAATGTTCTGCTTTGGCTACAGGAGGTGAGCCTCTGGCCTCAGCTGCTACAAGACTATTGATAGCCTCCTCACTCTCCAAGCCCTGGCCTACTTAAAGCGCCTGCCTTGTCCTCTTGGCCTTTCCCACCCTCTTCCCTTGCCTCCCCATTCGGGCCCTAAACCCTCTGTGACTTGTTGGGCACAATTAGCCTTGATAGAACCCGGGCCCATCTCTGACTAAGTGGCCTGAGGGTTCATCTCCTTCAGTCCAGCCCCAGCAATCTACAATTTTCCTTCTCAATTACTTGGGCTTAGGAAGAGTGCCTAATTGTGGGCCCCAGATGGGACTTTTCCTTTCTATTAAAGCTACTACATCTCCCTTCCTGTATTCCTCTTGCTTTTGTTTCCCACAACCCTCTAGTACCTTCATTAATACCATGCCTCTTGCCTTTCTTTCCCTTTGCTCTTTAGTTAACTCTGAGCACACTTTTCTTGGAATAAATCAGGTTATAGATATTGAAGGAAAGCAACATATGGAAATATGAATAAAGCCAAAACATGACCTGGGCCCCAAATGATTTATTTTTAAGTTTTTGGTGGGAGGCACTAGTGCTGAGACTTTGGGAAGCTGGTGGGTGGATCGATAGATTTTTTTTAAAAAAATCTACTTGTAAAAACTGAAATGAAAGATTCCTGGTGCTTCTTTATGTAATTCTAGTGGTCCTTTCCACTCCCCTTCACTCTGTGACTTGCATGGGACCTTGGAAACTGGCCACCAGTAATTTTGGTCCCTTTTCTAGGTTAACAGCTTTCAGAAATGCTAAGCATAAATACTTGAATTGTTTGAAACACCCATTTGTGGGTAAAATTGTTTTAAAAGGATTCAGGGTTGGACAAAATCTCTAATTAAGAACCTTCCCTTTTCCAAGGAGAGATCTTCCTTCCCTAACTCTAGGCCATAGGATACTTACAGCTGGCTCTGGGAACCATTCAGGTTCCTCTTTTCCCAGTTTCAGGAAGCTGTTAGATTCCTGCCTAGGGGCTCAATGTAAGTGTGAAGACCCTGGGGGAATTATTTTAGGAGTCAGGTGTGAAAATTGTAACTGACCACATCCTCCTTCCCCTCCCCAACACACTCTCCTCCCCTCCAGCTTGAGAATGAGGTAAGGGCAGAGACCATGACCTCCTGGAAGAGCAGGGATAAACTTAGACATGGCTGCTTATGCAACCTCTAATGTAGGTTGCCTGATGTTTTCCATATTTAATACTGTGATCCCAGAGTGGGACAGGAAATAGAACACATTTGACGCAGAGAACCTTTGGGGAAACCTGACCTTTTCTTAAGGAAGAAAAAATCTCGGTATTACTCATATTGTTTTTAAGGTGGAAAACAGTGATGTGTCCATTGTAGCTTTTAATTTATCTTGTTACATCTTGAGTTCTGAGTTATCTCCCTCTCTCTCTCCCAACCCCATATCAGAGGAGGTCAACTTTTGATATGGATATCTATGTGATACCGTACCATACATACTTCCATATATTGGTTCTTTCTGTGGAAGAGGATAGCGTTTTTCTGGACAAGTCCTTTTGTAGTCGATTTGAATGTTTATATCTCAGAATAGTTTAGTCGTTCTCAGTGACTCTTCCAACAACACGGATTCAACCTTCTCTTGCTTCTGTATGTTTCACTCTGTACTATTTTGTGCAAGCCTCTCCATGTTTTTCTAAAACCAGCCTGTTGGTCATTTCTTACAGCACAGTAGTATTCTATCATAAGCACATGCCATCTATTTTTTTAATGCCCTGAAAGGTGGAGGACTATAGGTGTGGATCATCACATATGATGACAGGTTGACAGATGTTTTACTTAGTTTTGATACGCTGTGTTTTCCCCCTTTCTTTTTAAATGCTTCATTATATCGATGGGCTTTCTACAGGAGAGAAGAGGAGGAACCAGAAGATCAGAGGAAATGAAGGTGATGTAAAAAAATTATTAAAAATAAAATGCTAAAGAATATCTACAATTTAACGAGCATCATTAGTGGATATAGACTGAAACAAAGGGGTTAGACCAAATGCCTTCCAAAGTCCCTTCCAGCTTCAAATCTGTGATCTTATATTTTTATGACCTGGAGTCAGAAAGATTGGGTTTGAATGTTAGTTGTATAACTTCTTTGAGCTTTAGTTTCTTCATCTGTAAAATGGCCATAATAGTGACTGTACCTGGCAGGTTTTTGTGAGAATCTAGTGAGATAAGGAGAGGATTCCCAGTCCTCTCTCCACTCTAATTACTTTGAATTTGATATATATATATATATATATATATATGTTATATTTACTTCTCAGTGTACACATGGTATCCCATCCCTACCCCCTTCCACTATGGTTTCTAAGCTCCATGAGGTTGAGGAACTTCTTTACTTTTTGTGCCTGACACTTAGTAGCCACTTAATAAATGTTTGTTAAATTGAATGTAAAGTAATTCATAAACCTTAAAGTGCAATATAAATGTCAGCTATTATAATGCATCTTAGTGACTATTTTGTCCCTCTGTTGTGCTCTTGTCCTTTGTAAGTAAACAGAAATTTCAGTGAAAGTTGTATCACGAAGAGAAAGGGGAATCAAAGTCTGCAGGCCCTCACAATATTCTTAGCCAAGCCATCACTGTGATCCCAAAGGGCATGGAGGTGTCATCCAGTCAAGAGTGGTTTAATGAAAGTTCACTGATGAGCTCTCTGCTGTCTATTAGTGATATTATACCCCCAGTGCTCAGGAATGCATCTTCTGCCGATATATTTCAAAGAGGAATTAAGTGATTCCTAAGAGTAATTAACTTTGGGGATACAGCAAAATGCATTTAAATAACTCTGTCAATTGTCTCCAGATGGGTCTGGAGAGGCCACAGTTGTTTAAATCTCTTTAGTTTGGTTTGGACTACAAACGGGTTTGACAGCCCAAGGACCCTTGAGGAAACACAATGGGGTTGGGTCCTCCAGTAAGTGCATGAATACTGCCTGGGCTTTGCTAGAGTGGGGAAGAGTGCATTGAGAAAGAGCTTATTGTTCCAGGCTTTTGTATCTATTCCCAGCTGGCTCTAATCTCTAAATATTTACCCGGGACCCCTTTGTTCAGCTAGAACTTATGCACTTTGGGCTAAAGCACTTATATATTCCGCATCATTTACACAGTTTTCAAGATGAGGGACTTGCATTCACTGAGGACAGAATAGGAGAAAGGGGAGAAAGAGCTACATTTTAGAGAAAACAGGATTCTGGGGAAATCCTGCGATCACACCCAACAGGCCCCGCCCCAGAGAGGTTATACAATGCAAACAAGAATCCTGGCTTTCAGATGGAAACAATATCTGGGCAGGAGAGGTTGAATGCCTCTGAGTTGAAGGAAGAAGTCTTCCTAAAAAGAAGGGGCCTCTTTTAAGAGTCAAATAACTTAGAATAGTTTGCAAGACTACTGTTTTGCCCTTTGTTAAATATGACCCAATTGAAGGGTTTGATATGAATTCATATATGTTCACCAACCTTAGAGGCTGGTGAAGGAAGTGTGTCCTTGACTTAGTTATCTTACATGTTGTATAATTCTATTATGATCAGTTTTGGCCCCAGAGAAAGAGAGGACAAAAATGAGACCTTACTTCTTTGCTGGAGAGGTAGGGGACCACAGGTGTGAAATGCCATGTATGCTATTAGACAAAGTCAAAGTGTTTTTGCTGGACTTAAAAAAAAAAAAAAGATTCATGGGATTAGGGAAAAAGGGGGTCTATTCACAAATTAACATGATGTAAAAAAAAGACATCAATAACATTTTGGAAAAATAATTTAGCTATCTGGATGAAACAAAAGTTTAATTTTAATTCAACAGTTAGTTCAATAACTTTGAACTTACATCCTGGGGGAATAAATCTAAACTAACTCTCTTGTGTTTTGCTCTTGTGTTAACTCTTTATAATTCAGTAGTTCAGTAACTTTGAATTTATGTCTTGAGGAGATAAATCTAAACTCTCTTGTGTTAACTCTTTTTAATTTAATAGTTCAATAACTTTGAACTTACATCTTGGGGAGAGGGACAAATCTAAGCTCTCTCGTGTGGTGAATGGAATGAATGGGACACTAGGAATCGCGATCTGGGTTTGAATCTTTGTTTTGGCATTCCCTGTCTATGTGTCCTGACCATCAACAGGTCAGTTTCTTGCTTTGTACCATAGGAAGACTGGATCAGAAAACCTCTAAGGTTTCTTCCAGATCTAAATCTTTGAATGTCTGCCTCATCACACAAACAAAATATAAAGTGAGTCCATTTTCTTTAGCTCAATTTGCAACAGGAAAGGACCCTTTTTGTTGTCTGTTTTTAAATCAGTTTGTAAAAGTAGTTGTGCTCAATCTGTTTAAAGTCAAAAGAAACTTCCTACAAAGCACGAAGGTGCAGCTTCCACCAAAGGAAAACTGACTGCCACTGGACTGGAGAGGTCGGTGTTGAAGGTTTATTCCTGCATGAGAATGGAGTTTCTTCTGTGTGCCTTTTTGCTCCCAGGAAGCAGTTCCCAGAACAAAACATATTCAAATTCTTATTTAAAAGAAAGGGAAAGTGAGATTGTTCCCTCTCCCACCCCCACTGCACAATACTGATTTTCTTTTCTCCAACATTTTCCTGCCTTTCCCTATCACCCCAACAAGATTGTAGACTCCTTGAGAATGGTTGGGGGTGCCTCTTACTACCCCAAGCATTCTTTCTTGCACTTTAGTTTCTTCAAAAAAAAAGTTTGTTCAAACCATCAGTCAATAAACATTGATTAAAGCACATAAGACACAAGGACAAAAATGAGATTATTTCTACCCTAGAGGAGCCCACAATCTAGCTGGAGAAGACAACACACACACAATATATTTGGGGGGATACTAGAAGCTGAAAGGCAGGGATAGATTTCACAGGATAGACTTGTGATTGATCTAAGGAACTTTATTTAGGAGTCAGGTAGGCACTTTCTTCATAATTTATAGCCTTAGAGGGTTGACTAGAGCACTAAGAAGTTAAGTGATTTGCCCAGGGTCACACAACCACTATGGATTGGGACTCAGATGAACATCTTCCTTTCTGTGAGGCTAGGTTGTATTGTTTAGGTCATTCCACTTCTCTAGTTGAGTTAGAATAGTCTTCTTACATTAACGTTGTAAAGTGTGTTTAGATGCAAAATGATTAAACCATTAAACAAATTTTTCTTTGTAGAATCCATTGATAGTGAATGATTGGGAGCGGGGGGAAGCATTTATTAAGTTCTTTCTATGGGCAAGGCACAAAAATAGTTTTATTTTTAGTCAGCACAGGAGTGAATACTGGGTATATTCCTCTCTCAATACCTTAGCTTAAAAAAATAAACAAAACCAGAACTACAGCTTTGATTGTCTCAGATTCTGTCCCTCTTCAAGATGTTTTTCTCTTTCTTTCTTTCCTTCTTTAGAGGGGATTATTAAGTTGCTGTGCCCGGTGGACTTGAGAGAGAAAGCAGTTTCTGCCCAGAATCCAATTGTCTCATCTCAATAAATTTTTATTCTACCGGTTTACAGGCTAGCACAATTCCCGGGGAGAACGCTACAGAGAAAAAGAAAGCATTCAGTGCAGATGCAAATGAGCAAATTCGAATGATGGATCTTTGAGTCCTCCCAATGTAGGAGTGAGCTTTTTAGGAACCCAAAACTGGTCCTGGCCAGTGCTAATGGAACAGCTAGTGAGCTCCCTCTAGTGTGCATCACTACTTTCTGATTTAAAGGGGGAAGTTACCAGGTCAGGTCCTAGGAAGGGTCTCTATGTCATAGAGATATCAGAGTCACTCTGTGATAAAGTGTATTTAATCCCTACAACAGAAAGTTGGATGGAAATTTTAGATGTGAGTTTGAACAGACTAGTCATAAGTGCTCTGAAAGTAGATGAATTTTTATTTAAAAAAAATTTCCTGGCAAAGATGTTACAACTTAAAAAAAAAAGTCAGTTTATGGAAGTCGTTATTTCTAATGTGTTTAACGCTGAAGGGAAATACCCTAAGACCACAAATTCTAGATTATGCAAGAGGAATTCAGGCTAGCCTCTCAGCAGTTACTTAAAAATATTAGAAGGTCATTGTTAAAGGCTTATTTTTTCATAATCTGCAAGGGATGAGGCAGACCACTAGGTGGTGCCATGGGCAGAGTGCTGGAATATGAGTTCAAATTCATCTCCCTTCACGTCTTCATATTTCTTCTTCATCCTCTGTGTAGTGACTTCTAAATTCCTTTCTAGTTCCAAAACTTGTAAAAGTTCAACCCAATGCTCTTTCCCTCCTTCCACTATGAGAAAAGACCAGAAAATGTCTCAGACACAGAACTGGAAGAGACTTTAAGAGGTGCATCTACACCAACTCCTTCATTTTACAGAGGGGGAAAACTGAGGCTTAGAGGTGAATGGACTTGCTACAGTAGGTAATGAGCAGAAAAGGTAGAATTCAAACTTATGTCTTCTATCTTCCACTGCTACATCATGCACCCTCACAAATCAAAGTCCCTTTAGATGGAGCCAGACATCTATCATGTGACAGAAATTGATTATCCCAACTCCAATTTGAAATTAACATTATTTACATGGTGGAGGTATGAAGATTTGGAAGTCAGATGATCTGAGTTCAAATCCACAATCTGCCATCTGTGTGGTATCTCTCAAAAGCCCCTTAAACTCTCTGGGTTCCAGTTTCTTCAGCTGTTATATTAAAAGGTAGAAGCCTGGATCCAAAGAAGAAATCAGAAGATTTGCCTGCCACTTTTCATTAGAGAAGGTGGTGAACTATGGGTGTGGAACAGTGTATCTCCTGTTGGCTAATTGGCTAGAATTACTCTTTCCAATTTAGTTTTTTTATTAGGACTGTCTGCTTGGGATAGGAGGAGGGATGCATTTGGAGATGAGGGGGACCTAAAAAGCAGAAGCTATCAAGCAAAAATGATGCCTTTTTAAAAAGCATGGTTCGACTAGATAACGCATTGAGACCCACATTTTGCTTAACTGTTCTGATGTTGAAAAGTAGATATAGATGAAGAGCTAGGTGGCCACTGGATAGATCATTCAGCCTGGAATCAGGAAGACCTGAATTCAAATCCAGCCCTGGGTGAGACATTTCACCTTTGCCTCAGTTTCCTCCACTATAAAATGGAAATGATGATAATAATAGGATCTACCTCATTTGAGCTGTTGTGAGAGTAAAATAAGAAAATATTTGTAAAGTAGTATATAAGTGTTAGTTACAATTCTAAATTCAGCTAGGTGGCTCAATGAATAGAGCACTGGACTTAGAGTCAGGAAGATCTGAGTTGAAATCTGGCCTCAGACACTTACTAGGTGTGTGTCTCTGGGCAAATTACTTAACCTCTGTTTGCCATAATCTGCTGGAGAAGGAAATGGCAAACTGCTTTGGTCTCTTTGTCCAGAAAACCCTATATGGCATCATGAAGAGTCAGGCACAAAACACTAATGCTATTATTAGTCAGACACAATAACACTATTCTAACTGGTCGATTTTGTCCAAAATAGATCCTTCACTTCAAGTATACATTGTAATACTGTACTAAAAAAAATAAAAGCCCAAGGTATTTTTAACCTGGTTTTTTTCTTCTCTGTTATTCCTGCTCCTTCCCACAGAAAGAGCAGTGTCAAAAGCATGGGGCCTGGAGGGAATGACCTGATTTTCTATACCCTAAAGATTCTCCTTGACCTGCCCACTTCCTCCCCTAGGTGCCTTTGAGCAGCCTTCCTGAAACCTCCCCCTTCGGGCCTGCCAGTTCAGTGCCCCGGGCTCTAAAATTACTTCTTTCCTAACTCATCAAAACTCTAAGGAACTGTCCTCATTTGGTTGTTTGTAGCAAGAATCAAACTAATCCACACTAAAGTGTGAATGACAAATCTGTGGCTTAATGTGTTAACTCTACCCAATTGTATTTGCATTTTAAAAGGAGCCTGGGAATCCAAGCTGAAGGATCCCTAAACCATGAATTTCAGCTGTTTGGTATAGTAATGCTTGGCAACTTTTATGTACTTTTATCTGGAAGACCCCTTGTTAGACTTCTCTTGGGTATAGAGAATGTCTCTATGGGCATATTAATCTCTGGACAATTCTAAAGATGGGGTTTGAGGGCCAGCATGAGTGGGTTTCATATTTGGAATCATAGTGGTTAGGGTTCTGGACCTGAAGTCAGGAAGACGTGTTTGAATTGCTTCTCATATATTTGCTACCTGGGTGACTCAGCTCCTCTCAGTGCCCCTCACTCGCCTTATCAGTTGCTTTCCCCCACATCTGGGATGTTCTCCCTTCCCACCTCAGCCTCTTCAGATCAATCACTATCTTTCTTCAAAGGGCAGCTGAGACGCCACTACCTTCCTCACTTCTCACTTAGACTATTGCAATAACCTTCAAATTGGCCTCTTTGCCTCCGATCCCTCCCCTGCTCCAATCCTTCCTCTTTTCAGTTGCCAAAGTGATTTTCTGAAGACACAGAGGTCAATAAACTACAGAGGCTGCCTATGACTTCCAGCATCAACTATACGATTCTCAGTTTGGCATTTAAAGTTTTTCAAAACCTGGCCCCCTCTCTATCACAAATGACACTCTACATTCCACCTTCCTGCCTTTACACTGGCTATTCCCATGCCTGGAACCCTTGCCCTTCTCACTTGTGCCTCCTAGCTTCCCCAGGACCTGCAAGACTCTCCTGGTCAAGGTGGGGCTCATGAGAGGATGGGTTGCTTTATTCTCTAGTTTTGTTTTGCCTTTTGAGGTTGAATTAAATTAGAGGTTCTTACCCTGAGTTCTGTGAACTTGTGGTTTTTAAAAATAAATATTTTGATGTCTATTTCAATAAAAAAAAAAACCTCACCTCAAATTCTACATTTTGCAAGAGGCCATTTCTGGTCTTTCCTAATGCTGCTAGTATCTCCCATTTACAGTGTGTGTGTGTGTGTGTGTGTGTGTGTGTGTGTGTGTGTGTGTTTGTGTGTGTGTGTGTGTGTGTGTGGTGGAGCTGTTTTTTAGTGTCTCCATTAGAATGTGAGTTGCTTGAGGGCAGAGGACAAAGATTTGGTTTTTGCCTGGCACATGGTAGGTATTTAGTAAAGAAAGACTTGTTGACTGACTGGGTAAAACCCAGTTTCTGATATTTTAGCCGAATACGATGAAAACAGCTTCTACCAAGAACAGCTATGTGACAACACGACATATTATGGAAGTCATTGGCAAAACTACACAGATATAGCCTATATTGAATTGCTAGTCTTCCCAGCGAGGATGGGTGGGGAGGGAGGGAGGAAGAGAAGTTGGAACCCAGAGTTTTAGGAACAACTGTTGAGTATTGTTCTTGCGTACAACTGGGAAATAAGAAATACAGGTCACGGGGTATAGAAAGTTATCTTGCCCTATAGGACAAAAGAGAAAATGGGGATAAGGGAAGGGTGGGCAGATTGGTGATAGGGATAATTAGAATGTTCGGTGTTTTGGGGTGAGGGAGGGGAAAAATGGGGAGAAATTTTGCAACTCAAAATTTTGTGGAAATGAATGTTGAAAACTTAAATAAATTAATTTAAAAAAAGAGTTGTGTGAGATCCCAATCATTTCCCCCTCCCCTGGCCTCAGTTTCCCCATCTGTAAAACGAGGGGGCCGGACGAGAACGGTCTCGGAGGTCCCTTCCAGCCTGGGATCCTTTCCCCTCTCTGGGGCTCCGTCTGCCCCGTCTGCCACTTGACGGGTTGGCATCAGAAACGCCTCCGAGGTTCCAGCTCGCTCTAAGAGGCTGGCTGGGCGTTCCCGGAGGACTGGGAGGGGCGGGGCGTAGGGGGTGTGACGGGGGCGGGGCGTCCCTAGCTCCCGCCAATTTCAGGTCCGTAGTCCCCGCGGGCGGCTCCGTTCTCGCGATATTTCGCCGCCCCGGCCGGGGAGTCCCAGTCCGGGCACGCTCTCGTCAGAGCGCGGCTTCGGGCGGCGCAGTGCGCAGGCGCGGCCGGTGGGCCGGCGGGATTGTCGGGGCAACAGCGGCGGCCGGAAGCCGCCGAGCGGGGCCCGCTCCGCCCTGAGCGCCATGGCGCCGGCCGCGCTGGGCTCCGAGGCGCGCCTCAGCCTGGGCACCTTCCTGCTGGGCGCCTCGGTGGTGGGGCTGCCGCTGCTCACGCGCTCCGGCCTGCAGGCCCGCACCGCGCTGGCGCTGTACGTGGCGGCGCTCAACGCGCTGCTGCTGCTGCTCTACCGCCCGCCGCGCTACCAGGTGAGCCGGGCCCCGCGCCGGGCCCGGAGCTCCCCCCAGGGGGCCCCGGGTCTGCTGCGAGGAGCAGGGGGCGATCCCGGCCCCGTGTGGGGAGCCCCTCCCACCCTGAGTCAGCTTCGGGGGCGGCGGAGACCGTGGTTCGGGGGAGCCACCGGAACAAGGGCTGGGCTCAGCCCCTAGGAGGCCGGCTTGGGGGGCCCCGCTTGTCCTGAGGGCGCTGCGTGGCGTTCACCGTCAGTATTGGGGGGCCGGGCTTTGGAGGTGCCTGAGCTTCCAGGCTCGCAGGGTGTGGGGCTTACCTGGAGCAGTAGCTTATGAGCATTGGAGGCAGTGAGGAGCCATGTGCCCTGAAGAACGGGGGGACCTTGGACTGGCATTTATTCGGGTCATTTTCTTTTGAGCGGATCTGTGGGGTTCGGTGGACGGTTGGTTCTAGGCAGTAGTTGGGAAGAGCCCACTAAAGGACTGGGGGGGAAGAGGGAGGGGCAGGGAAAGGGAGCCAGGGGGTGCTGAACCTGATTAGGTCCTTGTAATAGTGAGCCGTGGGGGTTTTTTGGGGGGTATGGCATGAAAGGCAAAGAGTCCACGGGAGATGTTGGGGTGGTGCTTAGTTCTTTGTGAGGAGTGGAGAGCTGTAGTTTTTCGGGGTTCCAGGAATGGGGACCCTGGGGAAATGGTACTTGGGTCGGTTCCTTGTAATGGGGAGCTCCATTTGAGTAGGTGCAGAGCTGCAGATACTAGGGGACCTTTGAAGAGCTGCGCGTGTTAAGAGATAAGTAGGAACGCTAATGGGGTGTTGGAAACTGAAGGCTTGTATGAGGGGCTGTTATGGAGACCGGTGGTTATGGGGGCAGGGAAGACCTGGTCCCCTAGATCAGTCATGAGTTATGGGAAGTAGAACTTAGAAGGGGTTGGTCAATGGGTGGGGACTGTTTAGGAGGCCGTAATTATGGAAAGCTACTGTTTCAAGGTGGAGGCTACAAGTTGAAGTTAAAGTTAGCTATTTATGGGTTATGGGGTGGCTTTGACCCCTCTGTTACTAGGGTGGGCAGTTATGGAGTCTGGCAGAGAAAGCTTGGGTGACAGGGTTGGAAGTGGTAGTTCCTGGGGTCAGTTATGAATTATGAGAAGTAAAGCAGTAAGTGGGGGAGGGTGTATAGCCGTAGTAAATAGCTTACATGGGTAGTGATAGTAGGGGAATTATAATTACTGGGGTTAGCTGACTAAGAGTTTTAGAGAGGAGTGCTTGGTTAGGGGGGATTAGAGTGGGCAGTAGAGGTAGTGAATACTGGGGTCAGTTATGGGGAATATTGGGGGTGGTTGCTGGGAAGTGCATTGGGGTGGTATTGGTTAATGTGGGGTATGGCTGGGGTGGCCTTTGTTGGGGGGTAGGGGGAGGTGGATTAGGCTGTTGATCAGGATAAAGGGAAGCCAGGGATTAAGTGTTAGATGAATTAATGACTGAATTGGAGGATGATGAGAGTAAAGTGTGGGGCCAAGTTCTCCTTCAGAGGGGGGTTCACTTCAGATTCCACCCAACTGAGTTTTGTGGGTGGGGTGCATTTGGGAGACTGAAGAAATGAGTGTTAGGGAGAGTAAAGGGATAACAGGGACATTGGGTTATGGGGAGGGGGCTCTGGAACAAGTAGCACTAAGGCGTGGGATACAGGAGATGGGAGTGATGGTTCTGGGGGGTACATAGACTGTGTTGGAGCAATGATATTTAGTTAATGGGGGGAAATAGGGCACATTAGGAAGTTTAGGGGGGACAGGGCTGGGAGCTGTGTGTAGGGTATGTGAAGACTAACTTTGGGGGGTAGTAGGGTGTGACATTAGAGCTTTGTGGTGAGAAATCAGTTATTCAGTTTTTTCAATAACTCTTTGTGACCCCATTTGAAGTGGTTTGTCATTTTCTTTTCTAGCCCATTTTACAGATGAGGAAACTGAGGCAAACAGGGTTAAGTAACTTGCCCAGGGTCACCCAGCTGGTAGATGTCTGAAACTAGCTTTGAACTCAGGAAGATGAGTCTTCTTGACTTCAGGCCCAGCACTCTAACCACTGCACCATAGGCCTAGAGAACAGGATGTGTAGGGATCGGCAGGAGAGTTCTGTGGGCATTGGAAATGTGGTAGAAGAGGTTGTTGGGGGTGTTTGGAGCTGGGCAGTAGGGCCAGAGCAGTTGGGGGCATGGTGGGGAAAGGGATGTCAAGGGATGGAGAAGGCATATGGAAGTTTCTGGTATCTGAGAGGGGATGGGAAGGATGGGACCTTCAGAGTGGAGTCAAGGAGATGGCAGCAATTAAGGAGTAGGAGTGGGTGGGGGTAGTTGGAATCAAAATGAGGGAAAGGTTGGGGCACTTGGGATGAGTAGAAAGTCTGGTTGAGGAATAGAGATAGTGGGAGATTTGGCGTGGTTGAAGTTGTGGGCACCAGAAGGTTGGAGGGTTAGGAGCATTAGTGGGTGTGAGTGAAGGGCAAGCGGTTAGGGAAGGCAGTAGTGATGGGGGGCTTTGAGAAGGGCTCTTTGGGAGCAATTGACAGGCCAGGACCTTTATGTGGCTGCGTTTCTGGTGGGAGTGGACAGGGAAGATGGTTATTGGAGGAGAGGGGAGCTCCCTAAAGTCCCTATTCCATGTTTAGGTCTGATGGCTGGCTTCCCCGGAGAGTACTGGGGAGATCTTTGGAGGAGAGCTTGACACCCTCCCTACCTAGGGAAGTGGGTGTCATTAGCAGTTCGTGCTTTTCAGCAGCTGCAGCTGAGGCAGATGTGCGTGGGGTGCAAACATGTGACTTTATTTTATATAACTGAAGGTGTCCTGTGCCAAGTTAAAGGGCCGGTCCCTGTGTTGGCCCCTGAGGCATGGTGCTCTCCAGAGCTCTGCCCTAGATTTTAGGGGTAACCTTGGGGAAGAACGTGTTCTTTGGTTGTCCTCCCAATAGACTAGATTCACTAATGCCCTTTACAAAATCCTGAACTGAGGCTGGGGAAAAAGCTTGTCTTTGAAATGTCAATGTAAAAGGTATTGCCACATCTGGGTCAGCATTCAGAGGTTTTTGCATTGTGGTGCAGCGTCCTGTGGGGACTGTGAGGTGATAGAACCTTTCTCTCTCTCTCTCTCTCTGTCTCTCTCTCTGTCTCTCTCTCTCTCTCTCTCTGTGTCTCTCTGTCTCTCTCTCATTCTTTCTCTCTTTCTTTCTCTCATTCTCTCTCTCATTTCAGATAGCCATCCGGGCCTGTTTTCTTGGCTTTGTCTTTGGATGTGGATTGCTGCTAAGTTTTAGCCAGACTTCTTGGAATCATTTTGGCTGGTAAGCGATAACTTGCTAATTTTTGTTTTTCAGTGAGGGGTTGGGTTGGGTTGGTGTGGATAGATCAAGGAATTAGAAATAGTGCTTCATTACTCCTTTCACCTCTTGGTCACAGTATTTCATCTCTGACTTACTGAAGGCTATTCTGTACTTGGTATCGATTCATTCATCTCCAGTTTCTGGTCAGATTCCTAGGTTTCAGTCATTAGGATTAATCATCGTCATCTGGCCCTGTTGTTGGCAGGAGACAGGTCTGAATGAAAATCTCCCTGCAGGAGTCCCTCACCTGTTTGCTCCATGATGTGTCTCATCCTGACCTGAATGGGATTCAGATCAATGACATCAAGGTGAAAGGCTCTGTTTGGATTCATAGGCCTTTTCCATCTCTAATTTTTATTAGGTCACATCTAGTGCATCCCCCACGGGCCATTGTAGGATTTTTCCCTACAATATGATTTCAGTCCCTTGAGCCTTCTAGTCCCTGACCTGGATTTGAACCAGTGACCTAAAGGTAAAAAGCTTTATATCCTATTATCAGTACTGTGAGCCATCTAAGCCTTCTTTACTGGAATTATGTTGCAGTTGTGTTGAACTTTATAAATTGACATACTTTGTAGCTTTATAGTACACTCTGCCTCCATTTTCATGCTTTCTCTCATGTGATGGCCATTTTTAAGAGGTCTGAATGGCACACTTTTAAGTAACCTAATATTTTCTTGTTTATGGAATTGAAAAACTGAGTCCCAGTGAACATTTTTGTTATCCAAAGGAAGAGTGATTCTGCAGCAGGTGCTGGCATCGGCTTTGGACCAGGCGACAGCACACGTTTCATAGCTGAGCAGCGCCACAATCCGGCTCTGCATTTTGGTTCACTCTAGACCCTGCCATCTGTCTCTCTTTTTTTTAGGTATATGTGCTCCTTGTCACTCTTCCATTACTCTGAATATTTAGTGACAGCAGTCAATAATCCCAAAAGCCTCTCCTTGGACTCTTTCCTTCTGAACCATAGTTTGGAGTATACGGTGGCTGCTGTCTCTTCTTGGATAGAGTTCACAGTTGAAAATTTCTTTTGGCCAGGTTGGTATGTATACTCTTTCCCCTTGGGTATGGGATTTTAAGGAGAATAGCATTTGACTGCTTTTGGGGTCTAGGTACAGGTTTTCTTTTCTTCTCCCTTCCTTCATCTAAGCCGTTTAGGAAGGATGAGTCTTTCTGCTGGGTATCATTTCTTGACTTTGAATCGAGGGCAAAGTCATCAACTTTTTTTTCTTTTACATCCAGCGTGTTGTGTTTTGTTTAAATTCCCAGTTTTCTACAGTTCCAGACCAGTGGTTCTCATAACATCTTTTTTGTGCTGTGGACCCCTGGGGCATTCTGATGAAGCCTATAGAGAATCATATTTTTTCCTCTTCAGAATCATATTTTTAAAATGCATAAAATTTTTAAAAATACACAAAATGCACAAAATAGAACACATAGTATTACAACGGAAGCCAATTATATTGAAATAGTTATTTACAAAACCTTTAAACTCTTATAACTGTAATGTACTTGAAATTGAGTGAAGTAGAACTGGGACCTTGTGAACCACTAAATAAAAAGTTGACTCTGGAAGTCCCTGGCCAAATGCACTCCACCTTCTACTATTTCTTCCTTCATCACAGCCATGACCCAAGTCATCGGTGATGGAGTTGGTGTTCCTGGCAGCCGGGGCACATAACTGCTCACACACCTTTTAAGCTGACTACTTAGAGAAATGGGCCTTGGGTATTGGAGCACTGTCCTTTAATTCCTTTTTATGGAGAAGTATTTTATTTTATGTAGATGCATGGACCATCTAAGTTAGGGAGGAATATTGGGCTGACATTGTAATATCACTACTGCTATGACCTGAGTGCTAACATGTGATCCTGGAAAAATAATTATGTCATCATTCCGTCTCTGACAGATGTGATATCTTGGAGGCGGTAAGTTTCCCAGGGGAATAGTCCAATGTGTTTTCTTTTGTGTCTTTGCAGAAATGAAGCAGATAACGTGGCTCAGTGTCACTGGGTTGCTTATGGTGGTCTTTGGGGAGTGTCTTCGGAAAGCTGCCATGTTTACAGCTGGTTCCAACTTCAACCATGTTGTTCAGAATGAGAAATCAGAGACACACACTCTGGTGACAAGTGGCGTATATGCTTGGTTCAGGCACCCCTCTTACGTCGGATGGTTTTACTGGAGTATTGGAACTCAGGTACTCTTTGTAATTGGAGAGCAATCTTCTCTCCTGTTGTGGTTTTTTTTTTTAAGATTTTCATTGTAACATGTTTTGAATGAGAACCTTCCTGAAGTCTTCCATAGGCCTGGTTTAATAGTGTGGTGTCTTTTGCTCAAGAGTCTCTCTTCACTCCAGGCTCCTCCATTGCCTCAAGGTAGCATAGTGGTGACCTCCCTTCTTGAAGCTGGTAATGCCAGAACATAAGTTCTGTCTGGTTCCCCTAAGCCAGAAGGGCTTTCTGTGTAGAGCCAGCATGTCTGTCCTTTGAGGATAAGCATTGCTTGTTGGAAACAAGCTCATCCTGTAGGTTGGCTCCAGAATGGTGAATTTTTCCTGTCCAACAGCTCCCAAAGGTCTTCCCAATTGGAGAGAGTAGTTTCAGTCTGCATCAGTGAAGGGAGCACCTGCACCCACACCCACAAAATCAGTGTGCTTTCCCAGAAGTGGTTTTGTAGCTTTGTCTCAATTTGACATGCCCTCAATGTGCAAATGCCAGGGGGATGCTGTTTACTGCTGGCCTTACCTGCTTTTTCCTCTCCTCCCTCTCTGGCACAGTGTGGGGGCAGATGATCAAGTGAGAGGCTGGGGAGAGTCTGGGCAGAATCTAGAGAAGGTTTGCTTTGCTAATTCAGCTCTGTCACTGATTAGCTCATTTAATGAGGTCACACTAACAGTTTTGGTCCAATGTGACCTAAATAGCCTTGCTCTGTTTCTTGACCATGGATTGTTGCATTGCTCCTTGGAAACTGTCTCTAAGATAGTCAAGCCATCAGATAGGGCTCAGTAGGAGAGCCAGGCTAGATCACCTCCAAAGAATCCCCTCAACCCCCGGATTTCCACTTTACTCACTGCAAACGGTGTTATTGCCCTCAGGTACTTCCTCTGGCTTTGCTGTTTTCACATAACCATATTTGAAACATTTTGTAGCTTATCAAGTCTGCAAACTTCCAAAATTCACACTTGCCTGATTGGTGAGAATGCAGACGTTTGCTCCAAGACGCTGTGAAAGATGTTTAGTGAGTTAAGTGCTTAGGTATCTGAGGGGGCACATACATTTAGGGGGTGGAACAAGGAGGAGGCTGTGGCTTTTTTCCAGTTGTTATTAAGAAACTAGAGGGAGAGTCACAGCATCTGGTCATTTATTTGTAATAACTCACATTTATGTCAGTTTGCAAAGTACTAGATGGAGAAAGCCTTATTATCATCAGCGCTATTTTATAGATGAGGAAACTGAGATGGAGAGGCAAGGGGAGTTGCCAGAGTCACACTGCTCATTGTCAGTCCTGGGAATTTTAACCTGAGTCTCTCCTGATCCTAAGTCTGACACTCCATCTTCCCGTTCTGTCTCTTAGGGAAGGGAAGGGAAATTTGAGATCATCTCATGCCACCCACATCTGTGAGGGAACAAGCCCCAAGGAAGTCATCTGCTTTTTCATTTTTTTTTATTTGTGGCGAAGCTTGTTTATTAGGCTTGGGGGGGGCAGAGGAAATAGGGAGAGGGGATGGGAATGGCAGTAATACTATTTTAAAACAAAATTATTTGACTTTAATTTTGGTTTGTTGGGAAAAAGATATACAGAATATGCTGTTGAGTAAAACACTGCTACTGACCAACTTTACTAGATTCTGGATTAATGTCCCACACTGGAACTTCCCTAAATAACAACTATTTGAAAACATCTGAAATCAGAAATTGTAGAATGCTTTTTCATTTCTAAAAGTCCTCTCATAAGTGATAGCAGACAAACCTGGCCTCAAATTCAAGGTGATTAATTAATTGCTAGATCAATTTCAGTTCCTAGAACAGTAATAATGTTCTTGAATAGTCCTCTGAACCTGAAAAACTGAGCAGCATCCAACCCTAAGCACCTACTCTAGTCCAGGAGAGTGACTTCGGGTTCTTCATGGAAACAGGATTGATTTCATGTGTTATTTCAACTTTAGAACTGGAAGGAACCTTAAGAAAGTATCTCATATAATCCTTTCATTTGTAAAATTGGTGTCGGGGCAGGGGCAGGGGAGAGAGAAGGAGAGATAAAGAGGACGGAGAGAGAGAGACAGGGTGAAATAGAGAGAAAGGGGGCGGGGAGGGGAGCCTGAATGAGTGAGCATATGTGTGTATGCCTTGAAAAAAAGTGTGTGTATCAGTGTGAGTGTGTGTGTGTGCATGTGCTTATGTGCCAACCTCAGTCTTCCTCATTTTCTCTTCTTCCTCCCCTTTTCCAGGTGATGCTCTGTAACCCCATTTGTGGTGTTGCATATGCTCTGACTGTTTGGAGATTTTTTCGAGATCGAACAGAAGAGGAGGAAATCTCATTAATCCACTTTTTTGGAGAAGAATACCTAGAATATAAAAAGAAGGTGCCCACAGGCCTACCTTTTATTAAAGGAGTAAAGGTAGAACTCTAACCCGAGGCAGGGCATGAAGGGGGACGGTGTCTCTGGACAAGGTGACTCCAGTTCTGGGTGGCATGAGGAAAGGAGCCACATGTGCTTCTCTCTTAGGAAGCCAAGGATTCTAGTAGTCATTTTGTATTTGACTAGTTATGCTGTGGAGAAGCACTAAGGGGTGGATAGTCAGAAGTCCTTGAAATGGATCCAAGAAGATACAGAGATCCATCCTCATCCCTGGCCGTGGCAAGAAGGACTTGTAGCTAAAAGCAGACAGACCAGGAGGAAGTGATTCCATCCTCTCTGGTGACGTTCCTCAGAACAGAACATAGTGACAAGCTGCTTGTGTCTCCTTTACCCACCAGAGAGGAGCTGACTGTGGAGACACCATAGAGAAGAGTCTGCAACACCGATGGATGAACTGCTTCCCAATAATGATACTATCAAAAAGCAAAAAGGTGTGCGTGTGGGTATGGGTGTGGGTGTGTTGGGGGGGATATAAGTGCTTCTTACGTGCAGTAGAAACTCGATTGTAAAACTTGATTTAACAGGCAAGCCCAGACCTCATTGCTCTGACCTCTTTGTTTCTCCCCTTTTCAAGTGCATGAGCATCGGTACCATGTTGGACATATTTGCTTATAAGATGCTTTGGCTCTGCCCATTTCTGTAATTTTTTTAGTAGCAATGTTATTCTCTCATTTGATATTTTTTAAATCTTCATATTTATATTTGGCAGCAAATAGATGTGGGAACTTAACATTTTGAAATGATTATAGATTGTATTAAGGTGAGTGAAAACTCTCTGAAATTGCAAATTTTCCCTCCAGTGCTAAATATACTGTAACAATCTACTTCGCCAAATCCAATGAGACTGTCCGTAACCTTTGTGGGAAGATGTATTTCCTGCATTTTATTCCTTCCCAAAAGGTGAAGTTTGTGGGAAGTGAGAGACTGCCCAATATTGGGACCTCTTTCTGTTGCTATCAGAAAGGGGGAGCAGGGAACAGCAGGTTGTTGTTGCAGATCTTTTGAGAAACCCTGCAGGTCATTACTCATCCCTTTAATTGCCTGCCTACCTATTGGCTATGCTTCCTGCATTTCATCCAAAATTTACAATCTAAAACTGTTAGCCTCCACTTCTTGGTTCTTCTCTTTTTCAAATTCCAGTGTACTTCATGATTTTGGACATTTGATGATAACGTTCCTACAAATTTGATTTCGCTCATGAAAATCAATTTTATAATCCCAACTGGGATCCTCTTTGTTGTTTCCCAAGTGCAGGGAAAATGATGGATTTTACATGCCAGATGTATAAGCTTTAAGAGATAAAATGCCTATTGGATTCTGGAATCGATACAGAGTTTAGTCTGGGTGTGAGATCCTTCCAAGTGACACTAGCTAGCTATGAATGTGAAGGCATCTGGGGCCAGTGGGTAGAGCACATATCTACCACTGATTCACCATGAGGCCTTTCGTAAAGTCACGTAACCCTTCTGTGCCTAAATCTCCCCACATGCTAAGTGGGGATAATGACACCTACCTCACAGGGGTGTTGTGAGGATTCATAAGAAAGAATGTCTCTTACACATTTTTAACTCAGATGATTGAGAGAGATGTTGTATAAGAGAAAACTACAATCTGTGCAACATTGAGAAAATGAGTGTGTGTACCCATTATACACACAGACCTAAAATGTATGTTCAAAGCATCTTAGGTCTTACCAATTTAGAAATGTTACTTTTTTCCAGGTTTCATGGCTTAATTTATTTTCTGTTTCTATATACCAAAGAGGCTTTACAAATTCTTTGCTTACTGTTAGGAAAACTTGCTGTTAGGACTGCATGGATAATTGCTGGACTTTTGCTCTAGTGACAAGTTTGACATAAGTTTAAGAAAAAATTGCTTGCTGAATTTGTGGGCCTTCGGGTTCTTTGCAGCAGCCCTTTGGCCTTTGATGGTAAAATGGTATGCACTTAGTGGCTCCAGTTAAGTTCATTCCCACCTTGTTCTTCTCCAAACTATGCTAAGCAGAGCAGATTCTGCTCTATGAGAGACTGTCATCCTCCAGGCGCTTGAAGAAGGATTTTTCTTTGCTTGGACCCAGCAAGGATCAAATCCAGAATTCCATTTTTTTTTTCTTTAAAGCCACACATTTTGTCCTTTCAACAGCTTTTCCTGTGGCATGTGTTCTTGGGCAGTTTCATTACTACACCCATGCTTCATGGACCAGAAGGCAACAGGTATCAGTGTAATTATTAACTCATCTTCTTAGATCCCCAAGTGCATTATCTTCATTTGACCGAGCCCCAATCTCAGGCTACCCTGGACCTCCAGGTCTTAAGGTTGCACTGTGACATTTGGCTGCTATTCAGCTGCCCTGGATACTGTGTTTCGTTTTCTGGTTTGTAGAAAGATCTGGTGGCATTCCTGTGGGAGTAGGTGAGAAATCCGTTCTACCTTAACCAGGGCAGATATTGGCAATGACTTGTGGGGAGAACACAAAAATATTTGAGGGCAGGATTAGAGTACGAATGACTGCCATCTGATACCATGAGCTTCGGTTTCATTTACAATATATAAACTTAGCAATAACTGTACATTACAAAAAATTAGATGGATAAGTTCACTGCTTATCGCATTCACTTTAAGGTTGACATCACTAATTCCTTCTAAATAATGAAGTGGCAGGAGATGCTTTTTCTATTTCAAAGTTTTTAAATGGATATAAATATATATATATACATAAATACATAACTCTTATCCAGGAAAAGGGTCCTGTGAAACACTTGGGCCCAGAGCTGTGTAAAATGGAGCAGCGTTTCTTCAGCTGGCCTGGCAGCCACTCACAGGACTCCTCAATGCATCAGGTTGGGTTGGGTTTACAGGGAATGAGTAGTACTAGGAGCCAGATCTATTTTTACAAGGTCAGTAAATGATGACATGGACCTGACTGTTCCTTAGTACAAATTGCTGCTGATGCTTAAAAAGTAGTCAATTTTATTAGTCCTGTCTTTCCTGCCATTTACATAATATTCTTCCTAATTCAGTTAGATTTCTGAATGAGAGGGGGAAGTATATATAGAAATATATTCCCAAATCTGTAGGTTATTAATACAAATATCTTTGTTTAAGGCTTGATGAACCTTAGTCCCAACTCACCATAGGCAATCACCTCCCAATAATGAGTCCAGTAAACCACCCTTCCCTCCTTGGCACTTTTTACTTACTGCCTGGGGTAGTTTCTGAACTCGTGTGTGGCTTTTATACTAAGTTAGGGATGCTCGAAAAATCTGAGGGCAGGTGTATCGTTCTGCTTCCCAGCTCCTAGGGGCTTGACCACTCGGGATGGGATAGGGACCCACCTGGAGAGGTCCTGTGTGCCTGACTCTCAGAAGCCCGCCCCAGACCCAGGATGTATTCGATTAACAGAGTAATTATTCTACTCTTCTTTTTACATGAAGAAAATGTTTATTTAAATATTTTTAAATGAATTTTCTTTCACAGATATTGATTATTCTTTCCAATTCTTAAATAAAACTATTCTTGATTTCAATAAGAAGAATGTGTGGGGTTTAAAACACATTTCTCTTAAACTGTCTTGGATCATTTCATTTGAAGAAACCATTGATATGAAGTCAGTTCAATTGAAAAAGGATTATCTGAGCATCTACTATGACCAGGCATGGTTCAAAAATGAAATATTCCCCGTCTCCAGGGGGCATATGTGAGAGAGACCTATGCATGCCCTGTACAGAGCTGGTGGGTAGTGGGAGAAGCAGTGACAACTGGGGGAATCAGGAAAGGCCTCATGTACGTGGCAGCTGAACTGAGAGTCCAAGAGAGGTGAGGAGTGAGAACATTCTAGGTGTGGAGCCAACCTGTGCAGGACCCAAAGGTGGGGGCTGAGAAACCCTATTTATCAGGAATGGGGCAAATTGAAAAAAAAACAAATGATGAACAAGGCAGAAGGGCTTTAAATGGCAAGATCAGGAGTTCTGAGACAAAAAGGAGTGGGGAGCGTCTGGAGCAGGGGAATGACATGGTCACACCAGTGCTTCTGGAATATGGGCCTGACAGCTGAGTGGAGGATGATTCCGAAAGGGCTAAAGACTGGAAGGCAGGAGACCAGTTAAGAGACTGCAGCAGGGATCCAGTGAGAGGTGAGGAGAGTTAGGATGACTCAGGTGCCAGGTGGAATTGTAGCAGTAGAATCAGTAGTACCTGAGGAAAAGGCCAGGGGAGGTACAATCAAACTGCTGGCATCGTGCAATCTGCTTGGCCAAGTCTTGGTCTTGTCCTGCCTGCTTTGATATTTCACATCGCACTGGACTTGGAGTCAGAAAGCCTGTAAGGCTTAGGGCCGCTTCTTCATACTAGCCATGAGACCTCAGTTAAAGTCTCACGGGTGGAGGACTGAGAACTAGGTCCTGGCCTGACGTGTGTGGAGAAATCACACCCGCTATTGAAACTTTCTAAAATGAGTACTCTCAATATTTCATTTGCCTTACAGTCTTTAATGCAATCAAAAATAAATTCATCCATATCTGCAACCATGGTTACCAAGAGGCGGGGATGTTTGAAAGAAGCTACTTGTTACTTAGCAGTTGGGAAACCTAGCATCACGGTGGAGCAATGTGAGATAGGATCTTCTTGAGCCTGTGTGTGTGTGTGTGTGTGTGTGTGTGTTTTATACAGATTAATTGGGGATCGTGCAGATTAGTTTCGTTTAGAATATAAGAAAGCTTTCATCCAAGTGGTTTATTGATAAGCTGTATCTACTGAACTATAATGTAACAAGTGAACAAATGATAAGCATATTTGGGGGAGAAATTGAACACAGAACTTTGGGGGAGATAGCCTTGATAGTTCTTTCTGCCAAACATACTTCAGACAAGACTTGTCTGTAAGCACATCTGTTGAAAGAGAATCTGGAGAGAGTTGTGCTCTTCCCTTTTGCTGATCCCTTACATTAATTAAAGAACAGAAACTTTCCAAATGACATTACCCTGATAGGAAAGTTTTGGCCAAAAAGAAGCCAGACTCATCCATCTCAGAGGAGAGGTGTTGGCAAAACCTTATCCCCAACTGGGAAGAGCCTAGTAGGCCGAACAGATAGTGGAGGGCTCTAGTTAAGGTAAGGGATTATTGTTGACACATGCCCATTGAGGACAGATTTTTCACTTTGGTTTGAAATTTAATTGAATGGAGGAGAGTTTCTAAATCTCATTTCCCAAAATGTTAGTGTTTTGGCCTGTGGTGCACTTGTGAATAGGTAAAGGGGAAAAAAAGTGCAAAGTTAGCTCAAGCGAGGATTAAACCTTAATTTGAAAAGCCTGATACTTAAGTTCACTATTTATTTTTGGCAAAATTATCCATTATATTTGGTAAGTGTGATGAAAGGAAACTTTAAATCTACTTTTAAAAAACCTGATAAGACAAATCTCTCACTAAGTTATGGGTTCTTTATACTGGTGTTATCTATCCCATATTTCTCTTTGGGTCTGTTAACAGCCATTATTTTTCCATTCTTCTGAGAGTCTGTTCAGAATTTGGTTGTCCCCTTTGTTGAACTCCAGCATCTTCTCTCTTCTCTTCAGAACTACTAGTTGGTTCATTTCTACAGAAGCAAATTCATATGGAGTATTAAATATAATTTTGTTACACCACCCCTTCTCCTCTCACTTCATTTCATTGTATCACAAGATTCCTGAGGATCAGCAGTTGGAGAATGAAACCTGTCATGTCCTTTGCAAATGAGGTCTTATCAAAGGCATCTTGTCTGCACATTATTTCATCCCATCCTTCCAAAGCAATTATTTTGGCAAATTTTGGTACAATAAGCTTTGATCAAGTTCCTCTTCATATTTAAGGGAAGTTGAACTATTTTATTCAAATCAATAAATATAAACGACCCACTGGGCAGTGGGAATAGGATGTAAAGGTTAGATAAGACAGCCCTGACCCTCATAGGATTCCTATTGGTAGGAGATATGCATACATTAATATTTTGAGAGGCAAAGAGAGCTGGACCTAGCTGTGTGACTTTGAGCAAATCTCTTAACCTCTCAGTGCCTTGAATAATCTATAAAATAAGAAGGTTTGAACCTGATGGTTTCTAAGATCTGTTCCAAATCATGTGATCCAACACAATATAACCAAAGACCTTGGGGAGTGGGGAGCATCCAGGAAGGCACCCTGGAGGACGTGGCTTTTGTCGAAGGCCTTAAAGGATGAATAGGAATTGAGACTGCATGAAATCAATTTCATACATTTGTCATTCAGTTGTGTCCATTCGTGACCCCATTTTTCTTGGCAAGGTAATGGTTTGCCATTTCTTTTAGCTCATTTTACAGATGAGAAACTGAGGCAAACAGGGTTAAGTGACTTGCTCAAAGTCACACAACTAGTCTCTAAAGCCAGATTTGAACTCAGGAAAATGAGTATTCTTGACTTCAGTTCCAGCACTCCACTGAGCCCCTAGCTGCCCCCCATTTCATAAGTGCTGAGAGCCAAAATGTCAGACTTACTTGTGGCTCTCTCTTCTACCCAGATAGTTTTGCTGTTAAGAAATTTCCAAGTTTTAATTCTGTTAACCAAACAACATTTTCCAACTACTGTTCAGGCAACACAGCAACAAAACCCAACCACCTTCCTTTTCTCATTGACCTTTTTCTCTAGGAAAGACCTTTCATCTACCTGGTTTGATTCTCACTGATCAACACCATGTCTTCGTATATTTTTTGCAAATTCTCCAACTGCTCATCAATAGGTTCTTGGAATCTGTCAGAAAGAGAGTCTCTTAACTGTAACCCTTTGGAACCAAAGGCAGCAAGCTCAATTTTTACATTGCACTAACAAGTTTAAACAAATACTAGCTAGCTGTGAATTCCCTCCTTTCCCAGGTCTCCAGGATTATCTTGAGGAGCCAGCTACTTTTCCAAGGATGTCAGACTTTTCATATTACCACTCTCTCTGGTGGGGCTAGTGATGGTCTCACATTTTATACTTTCTGAAGTCTAGAGGTGTTGACCTCGGTTCCTGTGGAAGATCTCACCTGATACAGATGGGGCATGGCAGTTTTCTTATAGTGTTTTAGAAGCCACCCCACCCATCTTGCACCTTACATAACATCCTTCTCAAAAGCCTGTGCCAATCTAAACCGGCAGATCCAGCATCTACACTTGTTCAACGGGGAGTGTGGAGTCATCTCTTCTTACCTGGGCTCGAGCCTTTCCTTCACCTTAGCAATGGAGCGGACATAAGGGGTGATCTGCTTGGTAATATTGATCAAATAGCTGTTCTCCTGTCTCAGCTGGAACAAATCATGGAGCTGGGCTGCCCAGAAAAAAGTTCAGTTTGAGGCAAGGAGAGCAATTAAACTTTCATACAAGCTACCATTAACACATTTGCAAAGAGCTTTACAAAAGGTCTCCTTAGAACAGATGCTAATATTAATCCCTTTCACACATGAAGAAACCGAGGCAGACGTTAAGTGGCTTGCCTAGGATCACACAGCTAGTTAGTGAAGCTAGTCAGGTTAGCTTTGAACTCAAGTCTTCCTGACTCCAGGACCAGTGCTCTAGCCCCATTCCTTGCTGCCTCTAAGTTCTTAGTGTGAATTTGAAATATCCCTCTCCTTTGCCTAATTTAGTATCTTTCTCACTTATCTACTTCATCTTAGGAGAGGAGGGGAAGGGTAATAGGGCAATGAATGAGGATATTTAGTTTACTGCAGACTCAGATGAAGTACTATCTAATCGGTGCAATTTTCTGGGATATTTTATTTCATATTTTAAAAAATGTTTTACTGGTGCTTAAGAGAAATCAGTGTCACTTTCCAATGACTCTTTTCCTCCTAACCCCCTTACAGTTAAATAAAATAAATCAGCCCCTTGAACATATCTGCAGGGGGATGTTTCATTCTGCTTTTGTATTCCACCATTTCTCTGATGGGAGGTAGGAGGCATCCTTCCTACTCAGACCTCTGAAATAATGATTGGGCATTGCCACCAATAACATCCTCTTCAATATGACTGACTACAGCATTTCTCCTCCTAGTTATGTTTCCTGGTGTGTGTGTGTGTGTGTGTGTGTGTGTGTGTGTGTGTGTGTGTGTGTGTGTGTGTGTGTCCTGCTTCATACAGGAAATTTGTTAGGGTGAGGCAGGGCAGTTTATTCACTTGGCAGCTCAATTGTTTGGTACCTTCGTAAATTTCTTGCTCATTTGCCACTCTCTGATAGGTTTCCTCCCATGTCTGAAAGAAAAAATGAGAGAGTTAGATTGGCATCAGAGCATTGTGCTGTAGCAATAACTAGAATTTATATAGTGCTTTCAGCTTTGCAAAGTTATTTACAAATATCTCACAATAGCCCTGGGAAGCAAGTTCTATTATTATATTTTACAGAGGTGGATGCTGAGACAGGAAAAGAACAAGTGACTTGCCCAGGGTCACACAGCTACTGCCTGGGGCCATATTTGAACTCAGATATTCTATCTGCTGAGACACCTGGCTGGTGAACTGTCCAATGGGGAGCATGTCTGAGTGTAGTGGTCACTGAGTTGCCCTGTGCTTCCCTTTAGTTAGAGAGGATATCTGCTTTAACTAGGTGGTAAAGACACTTACTTCCCACACACATGCAAATGAAATAATTGATCAGTTCCTTTCTGGTTCCAGGCTCCTCCTTTGTGTATATTCTGATGGAGGACAGAAGAGACCCTAGAGGCATTTCCCCTGGAGGCCTCTTACCTCTTCAAAGACAGACCTCATCATTTCTACTGAGGAGTACTTGGAAGCGATATGCCCATCCACCTGTAGGGATTTGTGCAGGATGTCACTCATGATTTCTGCCTTGATGAGGGAATGGTGCTTGGTGAGATCTCGATGTAATTCTTGCACTTGGTCCTTCAGGTTCTGGATCTCAGACTGCAGGGTCTGTGTTCATTGAAGCCCAGGTTTGAGGGTGGGGTGGGAAGGGAATAAACATTTATATAGTGTCTACTATGTGCCGGGCTGTGCTAAGCACTTTACAGATATTATGTGGACAACCCTGCAAGGTAGATGGGGATTTTAATTCAGGCTTTCCTGACTCCAGGTCCTGTGTTCTATCCCATGTTCCATCTAGCTGCCTGGGTAACTATACTTAGTCTGAGTTATGTCTAGTACTCCAGCAGAGGTGAGCATGCTCTAAGAAAGGGCTCCAGGACGTTGGAGTAACTAATTTTTCCTTTTCTCTGCTTCATTGGGCACCAGGGTTTTTGCTCATTCTAATGATGCTGTAGTCAGGTACCCCCAATGGCAGAGAATGAAAGGAGTCTGGATTTCAGAGTTTTTGTTCAGTCGTTTCAGCCATGTCCAACTCTTAGTGACCCCATTTAGGGTTTTCTTGGCAAAAGTTACTGGAATGGTTTGCCATTTCCTTCTCTAGCTCATTTTACAGAAGAGGAAACTGAGGCAAACAAAGTTATATGCTCAGGGCTCAGGGTCACACGGCTAATAAGTGTCTGAGGTCATGTTTGAACTCAGGAAGCTGAGTCTCCCTGACTCCAGCACTCTATCTACTTTGCTACCTGAGTGTCCCATCATGAGAGCAGTCTGGAACTGGATGAACATTTCCATGAACACTCTCAGGATAAACTGCAAAGGTTTTTGTCTTCTCAGGAACCCTGTGTGCAGGATCTGATCTCACTCATGCCCTGAAGACAGAGGCCTCTGCTACTGGACAAGAGGGGAAGCCAGGTTGCTCAGATGACTCCTCAGCCTCCTCGCTTCCAGGCCCTCACCCTGTATGTCTCCTCGTATTGACGGCAATGCTCCATGAAGGGAGTATCACTTCCCTCAGCCAGTAGCACCTTAGTGCTGATGGATCGGTGCAGTGTGGGCTTGTGGATAGGTGACTCAGACATCTTTCCACCTGGGGATGGACAGCCAGAACTAAGGAGGGCCTTGGTAGTTGAACACCCGGAAAGTCTGTGGAGAGAAAGTAGTGGAAGGATGGATGTAATTGGAGATGAATTAACTACATCTCCCCACTCCATCCCCCACCAACACCAGCTGCTGAGTTCATTATAAAGCCTGAAGTCTTATCAGCAAGACGTGAGAGAAGGTTTATCAGTGCAAGCCATTTTTTTTTAATTTTATTTTTTTTATTAATTAATTTATTTATTTAACTTTTTACATTCATTTTCACAAATTTTTGGGTTCCAAATTTTCTCCCCTTTTATCCCCTCCCCCCACCCCAATACCCCAAGCAATCTAATTTTCCCTATCTCCAATCTGCCCTCTCTTCTGTCATCCCTCCCTTCTCTTGTGTCCATCTTCTCTTTTCTCCTGTAGGGCCAGATGACTTTCTATTCCTCCTTAACTGTATGTCTTCTTTCCTAGTTGCAACAACAATACTAAACAGTTGTTCCTAAAACTTTGAGTTCCAAATTCTCCCCATCCCTCCCTCCCCACCCATTCCCTTTGGGACGGCAGGCAATTCAATATAGGCCCTATCTGTGTAGTTTTGCAAATGACTTCCCTGATAGTCGTGTTGTGTAAGACTAACTGGATTACCATCCCTCCTAACGTGCCCCTCATTGTTTCTCTTCTGTCTCTTGATCCTGTCCCTCCCCAAGTGTTGACTTCAAATTGCTGCCTCCTCCCTTTGCCCTCCCTTCCATCATCCCCCCCCTTGCAATATCTCCTTCTCCCCCACTTTCTTATACTGTAAGATAGGTTTTCATACCAAAATGAGTGTGCATTTCACTCCTTCGTTTAGTCATATGTGATGAGGGTAAACTTCTTGTTTTTTGTTTTGTTGTTTTTTTTTTCTCAGCCCTCCTCTTTTTCCCTCCACTAATAAAAACTCCTACCTGCCTCTTAAATGACATATAGTTACCCTCTTCCATTTCCCCCTCTTTCCTCCCACTACATTTCTCTCTCACCATTTACCTTAGTTTCTTTTAAGGTATGGTCCCATCCTATTCAGTTCAACCTGTGCTCTCTATCTCTGTATGTGTGTGCATGTGTGTATGTGTGTGCATGCGTGTACATGTGTATGTGTGGTCCCACCAACTACCCAGATACTGAAAAGTTTTAAGAGTTAGAAATATTGTCTTTCCCTGTATGAATGTATGCAGTTCACTTCTGGTGAGTCCCTTAAGACTTCTCTTCGCTGTTTACTTTTTCATGCTTCTTCTCATTCTTGTGTTTGAAAGTCAAATTTTCTTTTCAGCTCTGGTCTTTTCATTAAGAATGATTGAAAGTCCTCTGTTTCATTGAAAGACCATATTTTCCCTTGAAGTATTATACTCAGTTTGGCTGGGTAGGTGATTCTTGGTTTGAGTCCTAGTTCCTTTGCCTTCTGGAATATCCTATTCCACGCCCTTCGATCCCTTAATGTAGAAGCTGCTAGATCTTGAGTTACCCTGATTGTATTTCCACAGTACTGGAATTGTTTCTTTCTAGCTGCTTGCAAGATTTTTTCCTTGAGCTGGGAGTTCTGGAATTTGGCCACAATGTTCCTAGGAGTTTCTCTTTTTGGATCTCTTTCAGGTGGTGATCGATGGATTCTTTCAATACTTATTTTGTTCTCTGGTTCTAGAATGTCAGGGTAGTTTTCCTTGATAATTTCATGGAAGATGATGTCTAGGCTCTTTTTTTGATCATGACTTTCAGGTAGACCCATAATTTTTAAATTGTCTCTCCTGGATCTATTTTCCAGGTCAGTTGTTTTTCCCATGAGATATTTCACATTCTCTTCCATTTTTTCGTTCTTTTGGTTTTGTTTGGTGATTTCTTGGTTTCTCATAAAGTCATTAGACTCCATCTGTTCCATTCTAATTTTGAGAGAACTATTAAATTCAGTGAGTTTTTGAGCCTCTTTTTCCATTTGGCTCATTCTGCTTTTGAAAGCATTCTTCTCCTCATTGGCTTTTTGAACCTCTTTTGCCAATTGAGTAAGCCTATTTTTCAAGGTGTTAATTTCCTCAGCAATTTTTTGGGGTCTCCTTTACCAAGGTATTGACCCTTTTTTCATACTTTTCTTGCATCTCTGTCATTTCTCTTCCCAGTTTTTCCTCCACCTGTCTAACTTGCTTTTCAAAATCCTTTTTGAGCTCTTCCAAGGCCTGAGCCCACCCACCACCCCCCTGGGGTGTCTGGGGTACTGAGGCCCCACCCTCCACGTCTTTCCCTGATGGCAGGAATACGTCCTCATCATCAGATCCGAAGGTCAGGATCATTTGCATTTGTTGGAAAAAACTCTCTATAGTCTTATTTTTCTTCCCTTTTCTAGGCATTTTCCCAGCCAGTTACTTGACTTCTGAGATTCCTTTCTGCCCCCGCCTGGATCCGCTCAGCCAGTGCTTGGCCTCTGAGATTGAAATGTGCTTTCCGCAGCACGCTTTAGTTCTGGCGCTGGGGTGGAGGCAGGGCCGCCTCCCAAGCTCAGTTCCCTCAGGGGCTTTATGCAGAGACTTTCAGCAATGGAGCGGGTAGGGGCGGGGTGGGGGGCCCGCCTCCCAGGCTCAGTTCCTTCAGGGGCTTTATGCAGAGGCCTTCAGTAATAGAGCGGGGTGGGGGCAGGGCCGTCTCCCAGGCTCAGCTCCCTCAGGTTTTATGCAGAAACCTTCCGTAATGAAGATCCTGCCTGCTGCTGGGGGATTCCTGAGTCTCGGGCCGCTGCCGCCTCAGCCGCCGCCCACGCCTCTGCCTCTGCCGCTTCCTGCCCCTGTCTCTGCCGCCGCCGCTTCCTCCCGAGTTGCCCCAAGTCACAGAGACGCTCCGCTCCCCTCCTCTAGCCCAGCCTTCTTTCTCACTGACCTGTAGCTTCTGTGGGCGGAGGGACTTTCCCGGCTGCCGGAGCTTCCGTGCAAGCCATTTTTTAAGGACACATTTGCACATTGTCCCTGGCTCAACCCTGCCCAGTGAATCAGTACTGCTTTACTAAACTGGACCAGGGAGGGTGAGTGCTCATACAGTGGCTATGTGGAAGGCTGATTTGAGGCCTGCTGCTTTTCTCAAGTGTCCTCTCAAGTCCTACTTTATTCCTTTTATATCCAGCTATCATTTTCAGGCAGAAAAGTGTTCTGTCTAAATGTATGGTGCATACAGGGCACACACCCTTGTTGAAAGGGAGTCTTATACTGGAGAGACTGGTCCTTCCTCAATTCAGGTAAATAGAATGCAGAGAGTGGAGCTCCTCATCTACCCTTAAGGTGGACAACACCCTAAGCTAGAGGCCTTGCTCCCCTTCCTGGGGACTGAGTCAAGGATATTGGGGGGAACCCAAGAATCAGCTATCAGTCATCCATCCACCAGCCTCTCCCTCAACTTCCTTCCTCTTAACTGAGCCTGCCCTAAATTCCTCCAAACCATTGGGAGGCCTGCCTCCCAAGCCTTTAAGAGTTCCCATGATTCTCAAGGAGTTTTCATTCTTCCTGACTTGAAGATGCAAACCAGTGGGAGGCAAGGGAGAAGATCCTACAGCCAGTGTCTTTTGCAAATATCCATCTGCCTTTTCCTCCCCACCCCACACCCTCTCAATTCTATAGCTTGGGTCCCAGAGCCGCCTCCAGGAGACTGTCTAAGCGGTTCTGCCATACCAGTCTCAATGTGGATGATGCTCCCTCCACTTAGGCACCTCACCCGACAGTAAATCTCAAAGTTTCATGGCCCTGGCCCCTGCTAAGAACCCTTTGTTCTTCCTTCCTCTTCTCCTCACCTCCCCCGGACACAGTATCAAAGAAGTCCATAGAGGAGGACTAAAAATAGTGCTGGGAGGGACCAGGAGAGCTAGCTGCCCCAGAGCTCGCCAGCCTTCTAGCCTCTTTCCTTTCTGGACTTCGACCTCTGCTCCTCCCTTCTGGAGAAGGAAGTGCTCACCCAGGTCAGGGGACGCAGGGCCCCTTCCGTAGAGGGCAGTGTCCCCTTTCCACATTTGGGCGTTTGCAGGAAGCGCAGGCTTGGACCCATTCCGAGCCACTGTGTCCACCAATTGTTGGTGAGAAGACCCCCGCTCCCTAACCCAGGGCTCCAGTGCTCTGAGCCAACCTGGGATGAGGGCTGAAGGCTGTGGGGATGGGGAAAGGGACACGACTTGCCCACACTGCTCACATGGTGGCCGCAGCCCCAGTGGTCGGCGCCCTGCGCGCACCCAGTAGCAGCAGCGGCTCCAGACAGCGGGCAAACTCAGCGCGGTGGTCGCTGGTGATCTGTGGGGCCATCGCAGGGCAGGGGCATTAGGAGTGGAGCTTTGGAGCCTGGGAACCCCTGGCTCAGGGCCCCCCCTCCCTGCCCCCCAGGCCCCTGGCTCTCACATCCAGCCTTTTCCTCCCCACCCTCAGGCTCCCTGATCTGCACCTTACTGCTCTGCGCTGGCTGCAGGCGGTGGGGCCGGGTGACGATGCCCTGTAGCCGTTCCATCAGTTCCTGTGGCAGCCGGGGTGTGTGTGTGGAGGGCGTTTTCAGGGCTCTAGGACCTCACAGCCTCGAGGGAGCCTCTATTCTGATCCACCCTTTCCCCCACCCCCCAGGTCATTTCCTAGCTAGTCAGAAGCCGGCTGGCCTCTTGGGGTCTGGGAAGGCAGAGTGAGTACAAAGGAAGGTGGAAGACACCCAGGTCAGTTTATACCATTTTCCTCCAGGTAGTGACCACTCAGCCCTGCCCGGCACCCAGCCCAGCTCTTAGAGAGCCTGACTGAAGAGAATGACTTGGAAGGTCCTGTTTGGCCAACCTCCCAAATTCTTAGAGTAGCCTTGCCCTGAGGTGCCAGGGGTAGCACGTAGGGTGAGGCAGACAGGACTAAAGACTTGTCTGTCGCCTAAGGGAGTTTGTCCCAAATCCCTTGCTGCTCACTCTCTTTCCCCTTCCCCGAGGGAGCACAATGCTCCCATACCGTCCTCCACTTTTCCCTACCAGATGAGCCTCCCCTCTCTTCTCAGCCCCCAATCCCTAAATCCTCATCCCCTCAGAGGAGCTGTTCTTAGGAAAGAAATCTAGTTATTTAATCAAAACCATTCACTATAATTGGAATGTCTGTGAGCTCGGAAGGCTGCCATTTTAAAAAAATGATCCTGGAGGGAAGGGACTGTACCATTCCCCAGCACCTGGATTTTTCTTGAATTCCGTGGGAAAGAAGTTGGTCAACCCAAATGATTGTGCACTTGGTGAAAAGTGGGGAGATGTTTTGAGTAGTGCCCCCCCTTGCTCCCACTTCCCACCCCAGAAAAGCCCTGAATAGAACTCAGCAGGGCAATTCAGAAAGGGGCCAAGCCTTGACCTAGAGGTGAATATCATCTGATTCCATGGGGTGACTCACATATCCCAAGTCCAGGAATTCTGCCTTGTTGGCTGAGCTGAGGAAAGCTGAACAGGTGACCAGGTGGACCTAGGGGGACAAGGGTACAACCACAATTCATCATCCAAAGTGGGAGTCTGAATGGAAAGGATGATTCCCAAGGAATGATGCTGAACTCCTTGAGAGAGGGCATTCTCTAGGCAGATAAGCTTGCAGGTCCAAACAACCAAAAAAATTGCATGTTGTTTTTATTTGTGTATGAGTCATGTTCCCCTCCTGCCAGCTACGCTCCAGGGGGCAAGGGCCTAGGCTCATTTAAACTCTGTACCTTCCCCAGTTTAGGTCAGATCTCTGAACATGAGACCTCAGTTTTCTCAACTGTAAAATAGAAATAACAATTGACCTACCTTGCAGGGTTGTAAGGATCAAATGAGATAATATTTGTAAAATGCTTACCACAGTGCCTGGTACATAGCTGGTGCTATATAAAAGTTTATTCCCTTCCCTTTCCTTATTTCATAAACATTTGTTGAATGTTGAGGGAAGTTCAGGTGGCATGTAAATTCTGGGTGCAGTAAAGGGGAAGGAGAGTGATTGCCCAGATATCTCGAGACAACCCCCAAGCCACCTTCTAGTTCCTTGGCTGTGCTCCCTTCTGGTAACCAGGAAGTGGACTCTGACTCTTTACCTGCAGTGTGGGCAGCAGGGATACCAGGTGGGAGAGCTGATCCTTGAAGGCCTTGTCTTTCTCTTCATATTGACTGAGGAAGCAGGAGAGATAGGTCAATTAGCTCTGGATTCCGGGATCAGCATGAGGAAGGGGGAAAAGAAGGGAATAAGCATTTATACAGCACTTACTGTATACTGTGCTAAAGCACTTTATAAATATCTCACTGGATTCTCACAAGAACCTGCCAGGCAGGTGCTTTTATGATCCTCATTTTACAATTGAGGAAACTGAGGCAGTCATAGGTTAAATGATTGCTCAGGGTCACACAGCTAGTAAGTGAATTTGAACTCTGTCTTCCTAACTCATGGTCCAACACTCTACTCACTGCACCACCTAGATGCCTTCACTTAAGCTGAATTCACTTAAGAACTCTGAGGATTCACTCTCTGGGCCTCTAAATCCCTCACAGTGTAAAAGGAGAAGGTTCATGATTTAAGATCTAGGCTAATCTATGGGTCTGTGATATGGGAGTGATAACTGGCAGTGTCACCTTGGTGCATTTTAGAAAATAGTCCTTTCCCTTTTGGTGAAGATGCCCCATCTCAAGAGCTTTTTTGCAGACAGTGACAGTGGGTGCTCAGTCAAGGAGACCTGCTCTTCTTCATTGCACCTAGGGAGGGTACTAGGGAAGTGGAAGCAGTGGACTTGGGATGAAAGACCTGGGTTTGAGTCCCAGTTCTGGTGTGTGACCCTAGGCAAGTCACTTAAGTTTTTCTGAGCCTCAGTTTCCTTACTTGTAAAACAAGGACAAGAACACTCCCATTACTTACCTCACAGGGTTGTATGAGGCAAGTGCTTTTTCAACATTTAAATGAATCAGTGTGAATTGTTCTTGTTCTTGGCCCTACCAACCTCCGCACTGCCTTCAGTAATAATGCTTTCCTCTCTGTCAGCTTCTCCTACAAGAGATCGATAACACAGCAATCTGAATTTGGGTGGGAGTAGAGGGGTGAGATGGGAGTAGAGAAGCTTGCCTTTGGAGGACTGGAACCTGCAGCTCAAAAGGAGCAGACTGAGTCGTCTTAGAGAGGATAGAGTTCCCCAGCATTGAAGGTCACCAAGCAGGCATTGTAGAAGGAGCCCGGATTGGGTTGGGCCAAATGTCCATTTGAGATTCTTTCCAACTCAGAGAATTCTAGACTCTTATGACTCCCACCATCATACTCCAGTGGGTCCTCAGAAAGAGCCACAATTGAGGTTGTCTGGCCCTTAGATGCGGGAGGGGACTTACCTGCATGCTGCTGAAAAGGGTGTGGATGGCACTCTCCTCCTCAGCTGCACTGCGCTTCACCTCCTCCACCATGGTCTGCAGCAGAGTGATCGCCTCCCGAGTAGAAGTCTGCAAAGCCTTCACAGCCTTGAGAGGAGGGGAGCTGTTCAGTAGACTGAACAGGCCTGGGGTAACTGATCCTTGTTCATCCCACTTCCCCCCCAACTTCCAGAAGCCAGTGTCAACTACTCACCATGACAGTCTGGTCCAGCTTCTCACAGCCCTGCACGTAGGCTGTCTCTATGTCGATACAGTGAGCCCGGCTTTCCCTGTAAAGATGACTTGCCTCAGGGAACCCCCAGACCTCCCTTCATAGGGTCTACAAATCTCTCCCTTGTTCTCCTGATATCCTGGTTCCCAGGATTTGGGCTCTATTGAAGGACTGAAATGATGTTTGTTGTGGCTATCAGACTGGATTCTCCTTCCCCTTCAACCCATCCCAGGGATGGGTTCAACCCTAGCCAAATAACCCCAGCGTCCAGCCCAGAATGCCAAGTTCAGAATGCAAAGATCAGCCAAAACCACAGGCTGATCAATTCAAGGTCCTCCAGTAGGGGAGACTGTTTAGTGTTTTGTGGCCCTGTTCACCTTCTTTGCTACTTGTAACCTTAGGAATTGTGGTGAGCACTTAAGTGACTTGCTCAGGGTCACACAGCAAATAAGAATCTGAAGATGGATTTGAACTCAGGTCCTCTTGACTCCAGAGCTGGTGCAATACATGACTTCTTAATAAATAAGTGGTTATTGAATTGAAATCCATAATAGAGTGGAATCGATTTGTTCTTTCTAGCCTTACCTTTCTTTATTTTCCTTCAACAATTTACTCTCCAGTTAAACTGGGCTAGACTTTCCCACCTCCTCTCTTTAAGGACCCCACATTATCCTGCCTCAACCATGCTGTTTTCTTTGCATGAAATTTCTCATGATTCAAGTCTTTGCCTCGTGACTTCCTACCTATCCTTTGGCCCAGCTCAAACTGTACTGCCTCCCAGAAGGTTTTCCTGGTCTCTGCAATGTAGTAAGAGTGATGATCTCCCACTGTTGTGCCTCATATTGTACTTAAGAAATGTTACTTATCACCTATATGGTCTAAACTAGTAGATTGTCAAGTCCATGAGAACAGGGACAAGGTATCTCCCCTAGAGTCCAGCATGGTATTTTACAAAGAGAAGATGCTCAACGTTAGTTTAAGGATGGGAAGAGGGAAGGAAGGAGAGAATGAAGAGAGAAAAGAAAGAAAGAAGGAAGGGAAAGATGTGGGGAAGGAGGCAAGGAAAAGAAAGAAAATGAGGGATGAAGGAAGAAAGGGATGGGAGGAGGGAGAGGGGGAATGAGGGAGGGAAAGGAAGCAGGAAAAGTAGAGAACAGGGGAGGAAGCAAGGAAGGAAGGACACACGTACCCTTGCATGTCCCGGAAGCATCGAATGCACAGCATGGACTTCTTGTCAGTGGAGAACATGATGTAAGGCTCACCATGCAAAGCTACAATAGGGACACAAGTTCATTGGCTGGGGCAGGGGGGTGGGGAAGAGCAGGGAGGAGGGGCGCGGACCGGGGGTGGGGGTGGAGGATGGCAGCAGTAGCAAGGTATTCAATAGTTCTTTTCTTCATTTAGGGATGAGGACTGGACACTCACAACACTTCTTGTGGGTATCCTTGGTACGTTTGCCTAGGACCACAACATCATGGCGGGAGAACATCTTGGCTTTGTGAGTCTCCTCCCGGCAGTGAGCACAGAGTGGCTGACCACAGGTGTTGCAGAAGTAGGTGGTCTCTGCATCCTAGGGAGGAGGGGGAAGAGAAAAGAGTATGGGATAGATGGATAGAACCTTCGCCAGGTTGGCTTGGCCAGTGGTGCCAATCCAAGGTAAGAGGAGGACCTCACCCAGGAAAATGGATTGTTATTTAGGGCCTATGTCTGCATTTATCAAGGCTAGGGAGGAAAGAGCTGGGACCTGAATCCTGGTAACTGTCCAGAGCGATAGTTGTAGCGACCATTCATTCATTTAACAAACAGTAATTAACTGTCCCTTCCATATCTTGACTTTCCCCATTGAGGTTTTCATATATTGCTGGTTGGCATAAGAAATGGGACTTTTGGGAGAGTTTTATGGAAGCCACAGATGATATGCTAGGGCCAGAAGATGACACAGAGCCTATGACCAAATCCATAATCCAAATTTTACGATAAGATAAACACCCCATGAAAGAAAAAGAAAAAAATTAGACTTCCTCTTTGGCATAAAGAAAGTTTTACATGGATTTTCCAGATTTTGAAGGGATAACTGTACCGACTTTTAGACGCCTTGGTATCACAGTGTTTTCAAATGGTAAAGTATTTAGCTCAGGTAGCTAGGTGGCAAAGTGGATAGATGCCAGCCATGAAGTCAGCCACCTGAGTCCAAATTTGACCTCAGATACTTGCTGTGTGACTCTGGGCAAGTCACTTAACCCTGTTTGCCTCAGTTTCTTCATCTGTGAAATGAACTGGAGGAGATGGCAAACTACTCCAGTGTGTTTGCCAAGAAAACCTCAAATGGAGTTAAAGGCAGACCAGACTGAATTCAGTCACATGTGCCCACTTCACCATTTGCATTTACTCTGTGTCTATTTTGTACTTCTCTGTGGTGTGTGTGTGTGTGTGTGTGTGTGTGTGTGTGTAGACTGTAAAACTCTTGAGAAAAGAGATTAGAATGAGGGGTGATATTAAGTGACCTGAAGGCCATGTGGGATAAGGGAAAATGCAGACTCTGGAGTAGAAGATTTGTGTCCAAATGCTGTCTCTAATGCTTCCTACATAGGTGACCTTGAGCAAGACACTCACTTTCTTCATCGTAAAGGAAGGGGGCTGGGCTAGATGACCTCCAAAGTCCCTTCAGATCTCTATCTATGATCTTAGGACAGGGACTAGATTTTGGTTTTATATCTCATCCATATCATTTATATCTCTCATTCTCACTTCTCCTTTCACTGCTTTGGGACTTCTCTGATTGGCCTCAGGAAACTCATTATTGGCATAAATTCATTATCCTGTAAGATCCCAGCAGCTTTGATAGCCCACCCCATCACTATATCTTCTGTCTCTCAGACTGGATGGTAGGACCAAGCCTCTGTTTAAGGAAAACTCCCATCAGACATCTCATTTCTCACCTGGTCTCACCAACTCAACACTTCTTTGAATGACTTCTAGGCAAGCCCCTGCATCAGGTACTTCCCTCACTTCCCACTCCTCTTCTGTTTCTGCTTCCTTTTGTATGTTGTCTTCCCCCATTCACTGAAAATCCTTGAGGGCACAGACCCTCTTTCTTTTTTCTTATTTGTATCCCTAGCATTTGGCATAGTGCCTGGTCCATAGTTATTGTTCAGTTCTGATTGTGACCCCTTTTGAGGTTTTCTTGGCAAAGATACTGGAGTGGTTTGCCATTTCCTTTTCCAGTTCACTTTACAGATGGGGAAACTGAGGCAAACACAGTGAAGTGACTTGACCAGGGTCACACAGCTAGTAAGTGTCTGAGACTGGATTTGAACTCATGAAGATGAGTCTGACTCCAAGCCTGGTGCTCTGTGCACTACACCACCCCCACATGCTCCTGGGCCATAGTAGGTGTTTTATAAATGTTTACTAACTATTAACTATTGGCAGATATTGGGAAATCTCCAATGAGGAAACTCCCTACACTAATGCAGGTCATCATCTTCTTTGCAACTTACAAATCACCTAAAGCACTGTCCAAGATGAAGTTATGTATTCCATAAAAAGTTAAACTCTCTGGACCTCAGTTTCCCCTGCTGGAAAATAAGGATATTTGATTAAATAGCCTCTGAGATTCTTTTCAGCTCTAGCTCTATAAGCCTCAGTTATCCTAGAGCAGGGACTGTAGCCAGCATGTGTCAGAGATGTGTCAGGCTTGAACCCAGGCCACAACACCCACATTGCTTCTTCTAGCATGTAGCAGCCTTCATAACTGTTTGATGAATGGATGACTGAATGAGATTGCTGCATAGTACAGCAGAAAGAGTGCCCGGTTTGGAGTCAAGCTATCCTCTTTTAAATCTTACCTCTTTCATTTAAGACTCTAGGCAAATCCCTTAACCTCTAAGGGCATCCACCTACTAACCTATGGTCTGAGTTCAGTTCTTGACTCTGACACTAGTTTAGTGACTCTGGGTAGTTTCTCCATCTATAAAATAGGGGTGGGGGGTGGGGAATACTTATGCTCTCCACCTTACAGAATTGTTGGGAAGAAGACACTTTGCAAACCTTAAAATATTAGAAAAAAGTGAGCAGGTACACTGAGGGTCCCAAAAGCAGTGAATGGGTAGGAGCTGGCTGAAGAGTCAGGCAGTTTTAGCCTCCGGCTGTATAACACAGGATAAGCCACTCCCAATGCTCCAAGGGAACTCTCTGCTACTGTAAGCTGTCTAGAAGGTGCCTGCCTGCACTGGGAGAGGGTCTTTCCTCACTGATGAGTTCCCTGCACTGTTGAAGTCACACATGTAATCCCTGCCTCTCTGATTTGTTGTTTTGGTTGGGTGACTTGGGCTCAGAAACAAAAGCTAACTAGTCCCTGTTCTAGGATAACAGGCTTATATAGCTAGAGCTGAAAGGGATCTCAGAGGTCATTTAGTCAAACCCTCTCATTTTACAGAAGAGGAAACCGAGGCCCTGGGAGTTTCACTTTTTCTAGAGCAGATGCCAATCTGCATTTACAGACTAACTGGGAGCTCCCTTACACCAGTAACGATTACAAATGAAGATAATTATTACTGTTATCCAAAATTCCAAGATATCTTGTACTAAACAAGGGAAAAAATCCCTTATTCTGGGGGTGGGGAGCAGAGGATAACTTACTGGTCCCTGAAGAAGGGTTAGATTGTCTTAGACCTCCAAGGAGACTGAAGGATTGAGAGGTGGATAGGATCTTCCTAGAGTTCCATTTTACAGATGAGAAAACTGAGACCTACTATGGAGGTAAAATAATGTGCTTAAACTCACAGACTAGTAAATAATAAAGATGAAACTTGAACTCAGGTCTTCTGATTCTAAGCCTAATCTCCTACCACCCCCTCATTACTGATATTATTTCCATAGCTCTCCAAGGGCTCTCTAAGCACTTCCATCACAGCATTCTGTGAGGTATGGTTGAAAGTATTATTTTCTCCATCATACAAATAAAGACAGAGAAGTCATGTGACTTGCCCAGGGTCACATCAACCATCAAATAAGCATCAAGGCTTAGTTCCCACCCCAAAGTTCTTTCCATCAAGGCACTTGGTCATCCCACTCTGATCTGAGTCCCAAGGAAAGTGTAGTTGGTCATGGGGAAAGGACCTGGAGAGGAGGGCTGGGACTCCAGTGACTGAGCTCTACTGTGTGAAGGATAGGAGGGTGAGGACTGGTAGCATGGTTCAGTGGAATGAATTGGGGATTTAGAAACGGGAGCCTGGGTTCAAATTCCACTCCTCTCATTCCTTCTTATTAATTGAATGACATGAGACAAGTGGCTCGATATTGGCTTCCATTTTCTCATCTGTAAAACAAAGGGACCAAATAATCTCTAAAGTCTGTTCCAGCCCTGAATAAATGATCCTATTTCCCAGTGTTGTGGATAGGATCAGATTAGGTATATGTAAAGTGTTTTGCAAAACTTAAAGAGTTATATAAAGCTACAAATACAGCATTGTACATTAGCGTTAAACGGTGAGCTCCTTGAGAGCAGGCATTGTCTTTTACCTTAATTATTATTCTTATCCTCGGGGCAGCTAGGTGATGCAGTGGATAAAGCAGGAGTCAGGAGGACCTGAGTTCAAATCTCATCTCAGACACTTGACATTCATTAGCTGTGTGACCTTGGGCAAGTCACTTAACCCCAACTGCCTCATTCCGAGTCATCTCCAGTCATCCTGATGAATGTCTGGTCACTGGGTTCAGATGGCTCGGGAGGAGAAGTGAGGCTGGTGATCTGCACAGCCCTCCCTCATTCAAAACAAAGTCAAGTGCAAGTCATGTCGTCATTTCTCTAATGGCATTGTCTTCTTCGGCAACGAAGAACGAACACACATTCTTATCGCCAGTTCTTTGCACAGTGTCTTGCTCATGGCACATGGACGCTTAATGTTTATTGACTGAATTATGAAAGATAAGGTATTTTGTCTTTAGTCTAAACAAGATCTGCACCCCCAAGTCCTAGTTTCTCTTTGGATGTCCCCCTCCTCCCACCTTTCTCTTCTCCTTGCCTGGCTCGGGCATTCCAGGTCGCAGTTGGCACAGCGCACAGTCTCTTCGCAGTCAGAGGAACCATCCACCAGGAACTGCAGGAGCCGGTCCACAGGCGGCAGCCCACTGGCTCCCTTCACCACGGACGGCTGGCTGCAGGCATGGGAGAGACTGGAGGCAAACCCTGGCCGGACGCCCCCTCCCTGGCTCGAGCTCCCACTCCCCTCCTGTCACACTTGAATAAGGACCTAAAAATAGTTGAGAGGCGCCCGGGAAAATGGTCCGTCACCTGCCTCTTGTTTTAGCTATAAATAGCTTCCGTTCCAGTCCACTTTTTTTATCGCATTCCCATCCGTCTGGCAGAATGTGTTCTCATGTGTCACTTCAGGAATTCGCAATCTCAAAGCGTAATAAAGCCTTCCTTCTATCTTCCTGCCCTTCTTACACAAGCCCCCTATCTTCCCTTGCACAACCACTTAAACCTGGTCAGGATGATTTCAATTTTCACTCAACCCAAGTGCTCACGGAAAATTTGAGTTGTTTAGAGCAAGACTTTAGAATGCAGAAAATCATTGGTGTAGAGTGGGTCTGTTTCAGGAGCCGCAATCATGGCAGGGTGTTAAGGTGCATAGCTACCCTAGCTGGAACCTGCCGGCGGGGCTCACATTCCTCACAGTCCCCTCTTCGCCCCATCCCCGCCTCTGCAGCCACCGCACTGGAGGCCGGTGTAAAAGAAAGGGGTAGAGACAGAGCTGCGGCTAAGTGAAGACCCCGCACGCACAAGCCTCCCAGAGCAGAAATGTCTTCCCTTCTCGGGCACCTCCCCTCCCCTCAGTTTTGGGAGCTTCGATCTCCATCGGGATATCCTCGGGGGCAGAGTCAATTTCGGGAAAGAATTGGAGATTGCCAGGCACACACTGACAGATACACTCTGGCAGCTGCAGCCAAGGACCAGGGCTGCCCCCCAACTCACTCGCCACTCCTGTGCGCTCGCTATCGAATTCCCTCCCTGCAAACCTGTCCCTAGCTAAGGAGCACTGGCCTCAGATTCATTTTTTTCTCTGGGATTCCTAATAACGCAAAGACTCGAGTTGCGTCTGACTTTGACCCAGGCCACTGTCCCACCCAAGGACCCACTCCTCACCCACAAAGCGGGCAGGGTAGACGGCCATCGACGGCTCGACCCCGCAGGCAGCTGGCACAGAAGTTGTGGTAACAATCCAGCAGGCACGGGTGCTCATATTGCCCATGGCACAGGAAGCAGACGAGAGGGTGGCCGTTTGAGGCGTCCAGGGCAGCGAGGCCCTCCAGAGGTGAGAAGATTTCACCCGACATCTGCCGGGAATTGGGACGTGGATTGGGTGGGAGAGGGGGTACAGGGGAGAGACAGAATCAACTCTTCTGCTCTGTACATTGACCTCGGCTTCCGAGGACAACTGCCTGAAGTCATAGGGATGGTGGGAGTAACATCGAAGGGCCGGAAGGCATCCAGCAATCTCTGCGAATTGGCGCCGAGGATTAGGGGAGAGAGTGGGCTTTAGATCTGAGCACCCCTGGTACCCTGGGCAAACACAACTCTCCCCTACTAGCTGTCTCCCACCTGGACTGTGAACATCTCTGGAGCCCTGAGACAGCTTGGGAAGAGACTCCTGGCGTCTACGGCCCACGAGAGGTCATGAATGGGTTGAATTTGTACATAAGTGAGAAGATAACTTTTCATCATCTCCCCCAAAGCATTTGAGGCAGGGGCGGGGAGTGAGGAGGTAGGCAAGCTGCCACTCCCCTCCTACCTTCTTCTCAGATGTTCCGAAGGCACTTTCCCACCTCTGCGCAGTTACTTAGTTGTGGGAGAAAGTGCTCACCAGGCTGGGAGAGGCTGCTGGACGAGGTTCTCTATAGGATCGAAGTGGAGCATCGGGTTCTTCACGGAAGCCAAAAGCTGCCGCTTCTCGGGATAGATTATTTTGTCAGTTTCTGTCCTCTCCCGCTGACAGGAGGAGGGGCGGGCTTCAGGCCTTCCTCCACAAGGCCAGGGGCTGGGCTGGAAAACAGAATGGCCATTCCTGAGGCAGGGCGGGGCTGCCAGAGGTGAGCGGACTCTGAAACCCTTCTGAGCAGGGAGAATAGACCCAAGGGGCAGGGAGGCCATGGGGAAGCTCTAGAGCACTTTGAAGGCAAAGTACCCACCCTGGTACCAGCAGTGAACCTCTTCCCCCTTTTTGGTTTGGCTGGGGCCTCTGGATTGTTTGACCCGCCTTGGTCTTCTCTTATCAATCCAACCCCTTTTCTCTTCCCAAGAAATTCCAAACCTTCTTTCCTACCCCTCTCCCACTTCCCAGGATCTCTTGTATGGCCATGTTCCATTCTGTAAGGAACAAAGACTTGTTCCCAATAACTGCATGCAAAGCCCTTCCTTCTGGCTATCCCTCCTCCTCAAGCCCAGACTTGAAACCCTTTGAGCTTGGCAAACAGATCTGCGGCCATTCCATTTAGGCCTCGAGGCCTTTGCATAGGCTGACCACACAAGCCTACAAAACTCTCCTCATCTCCTCTTGTAGCCCTACTTCCCTTCAGGGCAAAATATTTACAAATATTATCTCATTTTATTCTCACAATAACCCTGGAAGATGTACTGTTATTCCCATTTTACAGATGAGGAAAACAAGGCAGGCAATAGTTAAGTGACTTGCCTGGGATCAAGCTGTTAAGTGTCTGAAGCTGGATTTGAACTTAGGTATTTCTTATTCTAAGACTAACACTCTAACCCACTTCATCACCTAAAGCTTAGCTCAAGGGTGACCAACCGTAGAAGGCTATTCCTAACCAACTCAGTTATTAGGAGTCCCTCTCTTACCACCTACAAAAGTACTTTGTATTTTCTTCATATATACTGGTATTTCCTTATTTATATCCATGTTGTATACAGCATGAGACTGTGTGCCTTACTGTAGAATGTAACCTTCTTGAGGGTAGGGGATGATTTCTTTTTTGCCTTTATACTGCAAGCATCTTGCTCAACCCTTGGATCATTGCTGAACCTTAACAAATGCTTGGTGAATTGAATTAGCTTGACTATGCCAGAGTTTATGTTTCTCAATCTTAACTGGACTCTCCCCAAAGTAAGGTGATACTTCATACTTTTCCCTAGTTCAATCTCTATGGGACGCTTTCCCTGAAAATTTCAGACTTTTTCTTCTTCCCTCTAGTCTTCCACTTAGGTTCTCACCTCCTATATCACCCAAAATTCAGGCCATTCCATGTAAGTTCCCTCTTCTTCCCCTCTCCTCTCTCTACAGACATCGTCCCCTACTAGCTTCTTTACATTAGTCTCTGATGAAAAGGTGGCCCTACTGTTAGCCAGTCAATCACTCTCCATCGACCGTTGCTCCCAGCACCTCCTATTATTCCCAGCAGATTGTCCCCCCATATCATCCCCCATTTCTCAAATTTTCTTTTTTTAAATAAATTAATTTACTTTTAGTTTTCAACATTCACTTCCATAAATTTTAAATTTTCTCCACCTCCCTCCCCTGCCTCTTCCCCAAGATGGCATGCAATCCGATATAGGCTCTACATATACATACTTATTAAACATATTTTCACATTAGTCATGTTATAGAGAAGAATTAGAACAAATGGAAATGTGAGAAAGAAAATACAAAACAAAACTAAACTGAACAAAAATAGAGAGCAAACAGCATGCTCTGATTTGCATTCAGACTCCATATTTCTTTCTGTGGAGGTGGATGACATTTTCATTATGAGATTTTTGGAGTTATTTTAGGTCCTTGCACTGCTGAGAAGAGCTAAGTCTATCAATCAAATTTTCAATTGTCTTCACTGATGCCTATGACCTATCTCCCTCATCCTTTAAAGTGTTGACTACATCGTACCGTGAGTGCTGGAATCCCCCTTCCGCAGCTAAAATCTTTGAAAATGTCATCTCCATTAGATACCTCCATTTCTGCTCTCTTACTCTGTATTTACATGTCATCATCCAGCTGAAGCTGCTTCTTCCAAAGTTACCAATGATCTTTTCTTAGTAAACATCCATGGCCTCTTGTATTTAACTACTATTGACCATTGCCCTCCTGCTTGGTTATGCTTTTCTTTCAGGACTTTTGTGATATTGCTCTGTCCTGGTTCCCCTCCTACTTGACTCACTGCCCTTTCCCAGTGTCCTTCGTTAGATATTCATGCACATGACACCACTAAACATAGGCTTGCCCCCAAGGCTTTGTTCTGGGCCTTTTCCTCTTCTCTCTCTACACTTTCACTTGCTGACCTCATCCTCTCCCATGAATTCAATGACCACCTCTATGCCAATGAATCTATTCTCTCTCCTGAGCTCTAGTCCCGAATCACCAATTTCCTATTGGATCTTTCAAACTCCATGTCCAGAAGGCATCTCAAATTTTACAAGTCTGAAACAAAACTCAAAAATTATCTTTCCCCCAAACTCACCTCTCATTCAATAGTCCCTATTACTCTAAGAGACACCATCATCCTTCCATTCACTCAAGCTCATAGCCTCAAAGTCATCCTTCAGTCCTCACTCTTACTCATTTCCCATACCCAGTTATCTTACATCTATCAGATTGGCTAAAATGATAGATACCCTTCAGTGGGGGAATGGCTAAGTAAGTTGTGGTCCATGATTGTGATGCAACGCTACTGTGGTATAAGAAATGATAAGCTGGTTGATTTAGAAAAAACATGGAAAGACTTAGACCTAGGAAGATGCTTTCTACCTCCAGAGAAAGCGATGACAAATAGAAATATGTAGAGTATGGCCTTTACATATATGTGCGTGTGTGTGTAGTTATATATGTGGATGTTTATAGATATGTGTGCATATGTATATATTCACATTTAATTGTAGCTTTCTAGAGTGGGGTGAGGAGGGGAGGAGAAAAAATAAACAGGGCACAGAAGAGAAGAAAACTCAGAAGGAAGCATAGAAAAGCTGGATAACTTTGGAAACAATGTGTAGTATTTATTACATCAGTTTTAAAAGAGAGGGAAACAGTTTGAAAGGAAATTTAATGTTTTGTATTGAATCCTTTCGTGGTTTCACTGTTTACATTGAAATGTGTTTTTTTTTCCTTTTCTCATTTTGTATTTGAGTTTAAAATGAATTTTTTAAAACTCACATGTGCAGACAGTTGCAAATCTTGCCATTTCCCCCCTCTACAACATTTCTACTCTATGTCCCCTTTTCTCTATTTGCATAGCCACCACCCCTGGTGCAGGCCCTCATCAGCCCTGGGCTGGATTATTTGGACAGCCTCCTAATAGGGCTTCCTGCCTCCAGTCTCCTCCTACTCCAGTTTATCCTTTACTCATTGATCAAAGTGACTTTCCTAAATTGTAAGTGTGGCTACTTGTCTTAGGAGCACAATCTATCACACACACCCTTGACTCACTTGTCCTTGAAAAGCATGGAAAGCATCCTTGAGAATGAATTGGTACAGAATAGGTTGGGCTAAGTCTCATACCTGGAATGTACATGATCCCTTATTTCTGCTTCTTAGAATTCTCATTTTTCTTTAAGACTTACATCATCTTTTTTTTTAAAGTTTTATTATTTCATTTTTTCCAATTATATATAAAAACAACTTTTTAACATTTGCTTTTTAAGTTTTGAGTTTCAAATTCTTTTCCTCCCTCTCTCCTCAAGAAGAAGGCAAGTAAGTTGGTATAGATTATATATATATGCAGTTATGCAAAACATAGTTCCACATTAGCTGTGTTTTGAAAGAAAACACGGCCCTGCCCCCCCCCAAAAAAAAACCTAACACAAACCAAGAAAAATAAAGTAAAAGCGTCCGCTTCAATCTGCATTCAGATTCTATTAGTTCTTTTTCTGGAGGTAGATTGCATTTTTCATCATAAGTCCTTCAGAACTGTCTTGACTTATTCATCTTTTATAGAAAAGAAAATCCTGATCTCTCCAGCTGTTACTGTTAGTATCTTCTCTTGCCAACTTGTGTCTACATTGTATGTGTTTTGTGTGTGTGTGTGTGTGTATGTGTAGGTGTATGTGTATACATCTACTCATGCATGCTATCTTCCCATTTGAAAGTAAACCCCTTGAAGGCAGGGCTTGATTTATTTTTGTGATCATATGCCCAATACACATCATAGTGCCTGGTACAGAAAGGGTTTATTTAAAGGCTTGTTGATTAACTGACGCAGAGGTGGACAGTGCTGTATATTAAGTGAGCACTTAATGATTGTTGAATGAATGAAAGGTTATATCTATCCTCAGGTTTGATCCACCACAAGTATTTTCACCCATTGGGCCACACATATGAAGGTTAATCATCTTTTTGCTTGTGCCCTCTGCTGCAGGTTGGAACTAGGGAACATAAATTTGTCTCTTCTCCCAGAGCCCAGCACAGCTAAGGAAGATCTATCAAGAACATTTCCATTTATCAATCACCAGGACTCTTCCGTCTTCTACTGTTGCTGATTACACAGCCATGATGATGATGATATACCCTGGAAGCTATGATTCAGTGCATCCTGGGAGCCCCTCCTCTCTGATTTGCCTGGCAAGATTCCCCTGGTCTAGAGAACCTACTGGCATCTGACATAGGTACTTAGCTAGGCTGGGAAGTTGAATGAGAAAATCTCTTTCCAATGTCAATAGATTGGCTTCATTCCAGAACCTCCTGGGTGGGGACCCCCACTTCCCATCCTCACCTCCATCTTGCCTCTATTAAACATGGTATGACTCAGGAGGAGAAAGTGAGATTGGTGACCTTGCACAGCCTCCCTCACTCAAAACAAAGTCAAGTGCAAGTCATGTCATCATTTCTCTGATGTCATGGTCTTCTTTGAAAACGAAGGACGAACACAAGCTGTGAGTAGACCGAGTTGCCTGAATGGGCAGCCAGCTAGCTGGATAACTCAACTCATCCTTTCTCTTCTGTCCCCCTGCTTTCTTCTCCTCTCCAAAGGAAGGTAAATTTGAATGGCCAGGGCATGCCCAGTTAACTTAGGGTTTACTGGCTAGATAAGCCTTAAACCTAGTGCACTCTGAAGCCCACAGATTGGACAACAATAGGTCCCTGCCCAAACTCCACTTAATGACTGTTTTTTTGGACCCTTCTGGCTTCAGGGTGATTATCAGTAGTAACTGTTGTTTTTTCCTTCCCAGCTTGATTTACTTACATTTTTTTTTCTTTTGCTCATTAAAGGGCCTGATTACTTCTTAAACAGGTCTATTCACTGAATGGACATCACCTCACTCTAAATGGGTACCTGAATAGGCCTTAGGAGAAAAAGGCCAAGGTCTCCCATTGCACCCTGGGCCATCTCCAGTCATCCTAATGAATATCTGGTCACTGGACCCAGATAGCTCAGGAGGAGAAAGTGAGGCTGGTGACCTTGCACAGCCCTCCCTCATTCAAAATAAAGTCAAGGGCAAGTCATATTATCATTTCTCTGATGTCATGGTCCTCTTTGAAAACAAAGGATGAACACAAGAACAATTAGACATGGTTTAATAACTCCTTTTAAAAAAATAAGAAATGCTGTCGATAGTTTCATTTGAACACCATAGTCATTTCTATCCCTCTTAGTCATAAGTCCTTCCTTAGATAAGTCCTTAGTCCTTCTGCTGCAGTCATATTTCTTCCTCTACTCCCAACACCAATGAGCCTTCCTTTCCAAGAAAAACAGTTGAGTCAAGCCTTCTGACTCAGAGATTGTGCTGATTTGACACTCCCCACCTGAGTCACTTTTCTACTGAAAACATGCCAGTATATTTCTTTTATCTTTTCTCCAGGAATGTTGTTGATCATTTGTTTAGGTGTGATTAACTCTTCATCACCTCATGGACTATACAGTCTATCAGGGTTTTTTTTGGCACAGATACTGGAGTGGCTTGCCATTTCCTTCTCTAGTGGATGAAGGCAAACAGAGGTGAAATGACTTGTCCAGGGTCACACAGTTAGTAAGTGTCTGAGGCTGGATTTGAACTCCAGGCCCAGTGCTCTATCCCCTAAGTCAATTAGCTATCTCTTCTCCAGGGATAAGATCAGTCATTTCAATTGTTCTGCATTAGGCTTTTTTTCTTTATATTATTTTTGTTTATATTATTGTAGTCAATGAGGATATTATTCTTCTGATATATAGATATCTCATGAAATTTAATGCGTTACGTGTAAAGGATCTAATATTCCAAGTGAAAGATGTCATGGCTGCTTGAATCTTTGAGTTCCAAGGGAATTTGGAATTTGGAAGTTCATCTCATCTTCGTCTGCAGGATAGGCAGTGGCAAGGTGGGGCTTGAATGTAGATCATCCACGAAGTGAACAGGAGACATCAGGGCCTAGTTCCCTACTCCTGAAGTAGATATTGCCCTGGCTTTGCAGCCAAGAAGAGTTGGATTCAAATCCTACCTTTTATGGGCATCCAGGTGGTAAAGTGGATAGAATGCTGGATTTGAAATAAGGAAGACTCATATTCCTAAATTCAAATCTGACCTCAGACACTTACTAGCTGTGTGACCCTGGACAAATCCCTTAACCCTGTCTGCCTTAATTTTCTCATTTGTCAAATGACCTCGGGAAAGAAAGGGCAAACCACTCCAGAATCTTTGCTAAGAAAATCCTCAATAGGGTCACAGACACAAGTGAAAAGATTGAACAATAGCTCCATGACCCTGGAAAACACAACTTTTGGGGGACCCATTTTCCTCATCCATAAAATGAGAGGGTTTGGACTCTACAGTCTCTAAGTCTACAATCCTATGACTTTGTAATTCTTTAGTCAACCATTCCTGGTGGTGTTCATTTCAATTCAATAAAAAAAAAGCATTTATTAAGTGAATACTATGTGCTAGGTGCTGGTAATACAAAGACAAAAATAAAATGGTCCCTACTCTGTCATGGAAATTGTATTCTACTCAGGGGATTCATGAAAAGAGATAAGGAAGTACAAAATATCTACTAAGTAAACAAAAAATAATTCAAGCTTGGGCAGAATGTGAATAAAAACAGAAATCTGTAATGGCTTCTGGTAGTAGCTAATACTTGAGTTCAGAGGAGGGGAAAGGGGGAAGAACAAGCATGTATTTATTAAGTGCCTTACTACATGTAGCAGGCAAAGACCTTTACAAATATTATCTCATTTGAACCTCACATCAATCCTGTGAGATAAGTGCTGTTATTATTTAACAGCTGAGGAAACTGAGGTACATAAATAGCTAAGTGACTGAGACTGAGTCTTTGGGTTAGTAGTGGTTAAGCAATTCATAAGACTCTCACAACCTGGCCTCTTTCTCACACTTTACTCCCCTCTAGGAATTCTGAGGTTCAGCAATAAAGATCTATTTACTGCTCCTTCTACAAGACTTTGTCATTGCACTGGCAGCCAGTTCCTCATTCCTTGAATACTCTCCCTTCTCACCTCTTCCTCTAGACATCCCTGGTTCTTTCAAGTTTCAGCTCAAGCATCAACTTCTGTAGGAGCCCCTTGCCCATCTTTCTCAGCTTCTCCTCTCAAGTTATCTTGATTTACTCTTTTTTTTTGGAGGTGGGGGAGGCAATTAGGGTTAAATGACTTGCCCAAAGTCACACAGCTCATAGAAGTTGAATTTGAACTCATATCCTCCTGACTTTCACGTGTTCTAATCCACCATGTCACCTAGCTGCCCCTATCTTGCTTTACTCTGTTCTCCAGCTTATTTGTGTCTATTCATTTGCCCATTGATAAGGAGGGGAGGTCCCATTTTTGTATCTTCAGGACCTAACATTGTGCCTGGTACATAATATTGTTGTTTAGTCGTTTCTGACTCTTAGAGACTCCATTTGGAGTTTTCTTGGCAGAGATACTGGAGTGGTTTGCCATCGCCTTCTTTAGCTCATTTTACAGATGAGGAAACTGAGGCAAACAGGGTCAAGTGACTTGCCCAGGGTCACCCAGCTAGTAAGCATCTGAGGCCACATTTGAACTCAGGTCTTCCTGACTCCAGGTCCTGAACTCTATCCACCAAGCTGCCCTGACACATAATAGGAGCTTAAGAAATTGATTAAATCAATAAATTGATTGATTTTTGGAGAGCCTTGAGGTTTGCAGATGACTTTCCATGCCTTAGCTCATTTGATTTTCTCAGCAGCCCTGTGAGGTAGAAGCTCTTATTACCCTCATTTTACAGAGAAAACAACTGAGGCACAGGGGGGCTAAAAGTTGCCCAGGGACACCCAGCTAGGGAGTGCGTGAGAAGACTTTGAGAAGCTCAGCCACCCTGGTTCCAGAGAAGAAACATTTTCTGCCTTCAAGGGGCTTACTTTTTAACCAGGGATACATGCTTAGAAGCCAGTACATACAAACTCTACAAAGTAATCTCGCAAAGAAGCAGGGGGGAGGGGCCTTTGCATGTTCTTTGGGAGTTCCCTCCCATTCTTCATGGAAGAGTCCACTAGCCGTGTTTCCCCCTTTCCATTGCTCCTCCAATGGAACGTGCCGGCTACCCGGCGGCGGAAGGAAGGAGGGAGGTAGAAATTACAGGGTACACTAATCGCTCCCCGATCGCCGAAGACAGGGAGGAAACCCTGGCGATCCAGGGGCGTGACTGAGGGATTGACAGTGCCTGGAGCCTGCGTACCGGGCGTGCTCGCGGAGGGTTTTGCGCCTGCGCGGTGCTCGGAGGTCCTTTTCTGGCTCCTCGATCGCCATGGCGCCCGTGGTTAGTATCGCGCTCCGTGCGCGGCCTTTCCTTCGCGGCCGCCCCGCGCTCCTTCCCGGGCTCCAGGGGCTCCGGCCCGACCCGAGCCCGGGCCGGGCTACGGGCGGGGAGGGGGATCGGGGCAGGGCCCAGCCCCCGCGGCGGCCGCTTCTTCCGCCTTGGCGGGGCCGGGCTGCTGCACGCTGCATGGGGAGGAGGCCGAAGCCGGGGTCTGGCGCCCGCAGGGGCTCGGGGCGGCGCAGGTGCCGCTGTGCGCGGGATCCAGCCCGATGGGGCCTCGCCGGAGCTGAGGCTGCCCGCGCCCACGCTGGGCCTGCCGCCCCGGATGGGGCCCGAGGGCCGCGCGAGCCGGCCGGCCTCAGCCTCAGCTTCCGCTCGCTGGGCCTCAGTTACTCCTTCGTAAATCGGGGGTGCGGAGACCCGGGGGTCGCGTCCTGTAGCCGCCGTCCAGGCTTCTTCTGGGCGGGTTCTGGGGCTGGACTCGGGTCCGAAGTTCCCAGCCAGCCCGTAGGTGGGTGTCCGGGCGGGTCACCGAACTTCTCTGAGCCTCAGTTTGCCTCTCTGTAAATTGGGGACAGTAGCTGCTCCTGCGGCGGCGGCCCCTTCTCAGGATGGAGTGAGGCGGTGGAAACCGGAGAGCACGTGAAGACACGAGCGTTTGTCGTTCCTGGGCTTGAGGCTTGCGTAGCTTCTCCTGACCCTAGTTTATTAAGGGTTTTACAATGTGGCTCTTCCTTTACGCCCCATAAATGAGCCCTGGTGAACCAGCCTGGAAGCCAGGAAGAGCTGGGTTCAAGTCCCACCTCCCTGCCAGGACTCCTAGACTCTGAGGACTGAGTTGTTAGGTGGGATTTACTCTGTCTTTCTGCATCCCTCCTGGTTAATCTGGTGATGCCATCTTCCTCCTTTCCCTTTATTTTGCACAATAACCAGAATTCCTCCTTCAGACTTTAGGAACATTTGGTTGTGTCTCCTTGGGGGTACTTGTATTTTAACCTGTAACCTTCTTGACGGCAGGGATTACTTTTTAGGTAAATTTTGCATTTCTCCCAGAATCCTGCACGTATTTGATGAGTCAATGAACACATGTATTGGTCTGTACTATAGTGACTGGAGGAGTTAAGTTGTTGGTAGGGTCTGTAAGGACTCCTATACCCTCAGACTCGAGGAGTAAGGCTCCACTGTTTTTAATTAGAAATTTTAAAAGGAAATCATCAATTTTATGATGACTGCAGCCAGGATGGGTACAAGGCATGTCCTCTGAAGTCACTGGCTTCAGTCTTTGCTTCTGTCACTTAATAGTCATGTGACAGGCAAAGGCACACAGCCTCTCATATCCTGTTTTTTCCTCTGTAAATCCAATGGGGATTTGAAATAGACCTCTTTCAGGTTTTTATAACATTTTTTTTATTCTAAAAGAGGTTAAGCATTTATGACTGTGTCATTGAGGAACAGCTTAATTTTGTGAAAAGAGTCATCTTCTTTTCCCTAACCTGCTTTGTAAAAGGGAGGTAATAACACTATGAGGAGGGTTGTAGTGAGGATCAAATGAGTTAATAAGGTGAAGCACTTAGCACAGTCCCTGGCACAAAGTAATCGCTGTATATAAATCTTAGCTATATTAGTGTAGGGAGCCTAGAGAAAGAATGTTTTCCTTAGTCTTTGAGCCTTGCTCAGTTTCTTTTTAAGAGTTGAGTAATTGGAGAGAGAATGAATGAATATGTGTGTGTTGGGGGGGGTGGCTGCTATTATTGGTTGTTCAGAGGACACCTGATTAAAGATTAACCCCATTTAAAAGAATGACTTTACAGAGGGTATTGGAGATAAAGATGTAAAACTTAATCTGCTTCTTAGTTGCAAAATTATTCAGTCCATACTGTGTGCTAGTTATTGGAGACTTAAAAATACACACAGAATAGGCCCTGCCCTTTAGGGGTTTATAACCAAGTGGGAGTGGTGAGTGGGGTGACCAAACCAGATAGACATCAACAATATACACATTAGGAAATTAACACATGTATGAGAGAGGTTAAACAGTGATTCAGGGAGGGAGAGACTTCTTTTAGTTCAGGGTATGTGGGAAGATTTCATAAACAGTGGAAACAGCTGCAGTAAGGTTGCTGCAATCTCAGAACTCCATCATAGAGCTAGCAAAGGAGCATGAAGGAGCAGCTACAGTCATGAGGTCTCAGAAATAACACTTTTCCACAACTCAGTATTCGAAGTGTACAGGATAAAAGTACAGTTTAATTGAAGAATGGTTTGAATAAATCCAGGCACAAGTTTTCATGCCAGGGATTTGTAGGCTTTCAGACCCTCGGTAAGAAGTAACCATCCTCTTACAGAACAACCGAATTTGAAACTAGAGGAACCAGTCACTGCTTGACTCCTTTAAAGTTCAGATATTTTGGAATTCCCCCCCCCCAGTATGTTTTTAGGGTTTAGCTATTTACAAACAATATTTTTGTTTTTCTGTAGAAGAAATCTGTGATGAAGGGCGGCAAAAAAAAGAAGCAAGTCCTTAAATTTACGCTGGATTGTACCCATCCTGTGGAAGATGGGATTATGGATGCAGCTAATTTCGTAAGTTATATTCCTGAAGCTGTTCATTTCTTAAACTTTAATAAACTCTTTGCCTTAGTATATAAGTATAGGTGTGGTTTGCATTCTGGAAATGACTTAAGAAGCAGCAAGTATCTTAATGACCAAACAGTTCTAAAGTTTTAAAGACAGGAAATGAGATACTGCAATAGCTAATTTCTGGACTTGGTTTGTTTGAAAGTAATGACTTCAAAGCTTATCATGGAGTTAGCTAACATCTCAGCTGTGGGGACCAAACGATGAAATTGTCAGGCTTGGAGTCAACAGGACTCATCTTCCCGAGTTCTGTTCTAATCTAATCTCAGACATTTACTAGCTGTATGACCCTGGGCAAGATTCTGTTTGCCTCAGTTTCCTCATCTGTAAAATGAGCTAGAGAAGGAAATGGCAAACTATTCCAGTATCTTTGCCAAGAAAATCCCAGTTGGGGTTGGACATGACTGAAAAACAACTGCACAATGACATGGAGACACGGTACGTGAACTGGCCTTTGGAGAGTTCGCTGTTTTGGGTGGTTTGTCTTTAGATTTTGGAATGCATTTTTTCATCTTCTGAATTAAAATACTACTGCCATCTTCAATTTAAAGTTCTTTTTGAGCGAGCTTCTTTCAGGTACTAATTGAGTGCATCTCTGCTTTGCTTTTTTTTCTCCCTTTTCCCCATGGAAACCTGGACAAATGAATGTGCAGAAGTGAATCCACTTCTGCTTTGTGAGTTTGCTAGTCAGTTACTTGCTCTCTTTGCTTTCAGCACCTGCTTGTGAGGAGAGCTCAACTCATACACTGTATGGAGAAAACTCCTAAATATCTTTTTCCTCTTAATATCCTCTTCCTCCCAAATATCCTTTTCCCCACCCAAAGGTATTTGTGGAAAAAAAAAAGATTCCTACTTCCTACATATAGGCTTACCTATTTTTAAGTAATGCTTTATTGAACACAGTTGGTATAGTTCCTTGTCATTTGTAGAATATCTGAGTTGAGAACCCATTTCATCCAGCCCATACCAGAACAAAAATATCTACACTGTTCAGACAAGTGGTCATCCAGTCTTGATATGAAGACTTAAGAATTAGGGAAGCAGTGGTTCAGTGGAAAGAATGTTGGATTTGGCCTTGGAGCCTGGGTCTAAATCCTGACTCTGCCAGTTATCACTTTTGTAACCTTGGGCAAGTCACTAGCTTCTAGGGCAAGGGTGGGGAACTTTCAGCCTTGAGGCCACATGTTGAGGATCTAGAGGGCCACATGTGGCCTCAAGGCTGAAAGTTCCCCACCTGCTCTAGGGGCTTCCATTTGTCAGCTGTCAGATGCAGGGATCAAGCTAGAAAAATTAAGATTCCTTTCACTTCTGAATATTTGACTTATTTTCAGCATGGATATTTGTAGACAGCTCATTCCATTTTTAGGCCTAATTGTTAGGAACATTTTCTTTTCTCTCCAGCTGAAATCTGCTTTGTCTGCTGCTCGACTCCTTAACCTCTCCGTCCTTCTACCACCCCATCACATCACACACAATTGTTCCTGATTGTGCCTTTAGGGACCATGAACAACAAGCAGGTTCCCTTTTTCCAGGCCTAATTTCCGCTGGTCCTCACTGCTCCTACATGACAATACTTGAAATTTTTTCCATGATGAATTCTGTCACTCCATCGAGGCCATGCTCTGTCCCCCCTTCTCTCCCCACCCCTCTCCATGCTCTCAGCAGAAGGCCTTGCCTCCTACTTTAATGAGAAAATGGAGGCTGACTGTCATAAGCAATCTCTTTGCTCAGTTGTTCCTCAAAAGCTTTCTTTCCCTGACTTTTTCCCTTTTACTCTGATCTCAGATGAAATGTTCTTTCCCCTTGTTAAGATCCCCTTTTACTTTTGCCCCTTTCTCTCAGTCATTCTTTCTGTTTTATTATTTTTTGTCTATATCCCTTGACTTTTTCCTTTCTCCGGATACGACCTGGTCTTCCCCATACTTGAGAAGACTTTGTTTGACTCTACCAAATTCCTGTGAAGGTATATCTGTACTCCTTGCTTCCATATCCTTACCTTCTCCTATCTCAATTTTTTACACTCTGACTTCCCATTCCACCACTTGACTAAAAGTACTTTCTCTAATAACCTTTTCTCAATCCTCATTTTACTGGACACAGCTGTAGTTTTTGTCACTGTTGATTATTTTCTTTTCCCTGCACTTCAGTGATATTGCTCTATACTGACTCTCCTAAGGTCTGTCCCATCTTCAGTTCCTTTTGCTGGATTGTTATCCTTCTGGACATCTTCCCCACCAGTTGTCTTTTCTGTCCTCTCAGTGATCACATTAGTTCCCACATATTCAGTAATTACACTGGACAGATGATTTCCAAATCTATACATCTAGTCTTAACTTTGTTTCTACACTCCAGTCTTGAATTACTTCCTGTTGCACAAGTTCACCAATGGAGGGATTAAGTGTCAATAGCTCAAAATCGATGTATCTCAAATAAGACATTTCTTCCTAAACCCATCCATTCCTGATTTTCCTGTTTCTGTATAAAGTACAATTCTTCAGTTGACGTCAGGTTTGCAGCCTCATAATTATCCTTAATTTTTCATCCTTTGTCCCCTTTCCCTCCTCAGCTCTCTTCTTATCAATTGACAAGCTCCTAGCATTTCCCAGATCTGTCCTTTCTCTGCTCCCATGGTTTCTGCCTTAGTTCAGGGTTTCACCTCACTTGCCTAGATTATTGTATTGGCCATGCGTTTGGTCTGTCTGCCTTCAGCCTCTTCCCTGTTCCAAGCCATCTGTCCAAATTCCCCCTGGATTTTCCTGTAACAGACCTTCCCAGCTCCTTCCTCACCCCCACCCCCACCCCCACCTGAAAACCCTCATGGACTCCTTGTCTCTAGGGAAAAAAAACAAACTACTCAGCTATTCAGCCCACCAAAATTCAGCCCTTGCCTATCTTTCTAGACCTATTTTCTTTCACTCCTCTTTACAGTCATTTTATTCTGAACAGCCTGTCATCTGTTCCCCTTGCACCATACTGTCTCTGACTCCCATATTTTTGTAGAGGCTGCCCCCATTCCTGGAATGCACTCTCCCACCAGCTTGGAGATTCATTCAAATCAAGCCTCAGACACGTGTTAGCTGTGTGACCCCAGGCAAGTCATGTAACTAACTTCTGCCTATCTCTGTTTCTCTGTATAAGGGGAGATATCTACCTTTCAGGGTTGTGAGAGTCAAATGAGGTAATATTTGTAAAGGAGCTTAGCACTTTGCTTGGCATATAGTGGGTGCTTAATAACCCTTTCCTTCCTTCCTCCCTTCCTTAGTTCCCTCCCTTCTTCTGGGTCCTTTCCTTCCCTTCGTTCTCTCCCTCTTCATCCTTGCCATCCCTGTTAACTTTCTTCAGAGTGCAAATTGAGGTGGTCTTTCCTGATTTGCCCTGCCTCCAGTTGTTAATATTTTCTCCCTCTTACTTTGCATTACTTTATCCATGGTTGGTATCTATTTACTTGTGTGCGTGGTGTTGTACTGTCCCCTCTCTTGGCAGAGGTGATGAGGGAAGACCTTCCAGTGTGTGCACTGCTGCAGCACTTCATCTGTCCTGAGCTTGTCTTAGTGTGTTGTTGACCACATGTCCCGCTTTAGATTCTACTGAGCTTGCAATCCACTGAATCCCCAGATTTTTTTCACATGAATGATAGACACAGGCACGCTTACCCTATCTTTTGTTTGTGAGGTGATTTTTAAAATCCAAGTGTATGACATTGCCTGCTTTCCAGTGGCCTCCTGGCTTGTTGAATTCTTTATGGTGCATGCCCCTCTCTATCACCTCTTGTGTTTAACTGGGCCCTTCAGCTGTATGTCATCTGTAAATGTGATGAGCATCATTTAAGTCATTGATAAGAATGATGAATGTCATATGACCAAGGATATATGTATCCCCAAGATATTCCTAGATACTAGATAGCCATGTAGATATCAAACTACCAGTGACCATTCTTTGTTTCAGCCTTTCAGCCAGTACTTGTGCCATGGCTTAACCTTCCATTTTTCCATCCAGTACATGAAGGTATCTGTATGTGTGAGACAGGCTAAAGGTGCCGGCTCACTTTTCAGGTTAGATTTTACTTGCAGATCTCCATGTCTTTGGCCCTCATAGGTGTTTGTGATAGTGGCCCTGGTGTTGCTTCCTTTCTGATTTCTTAGTGTCCTTTCCCCCCACATCCCCTCGGAGGTAAAAACCTAAGGAAGTACATGAGTAATCTCAGTGCCACTGGTTTTGTTATTTTAGCTACAAATTATGCCAGAAGTTCTAGGTTCAGGTTCGTTTTGTAAATATACCCCATAATTACGCTATTTGGGTCCTGGATTTTGGGAGTCCTCAGACTTCATCCGAATGCTGATAGTCATTGTTATTTTGGAGAAACCAGGAGCATCTTGGGACCCTTGTGGATGTATTTTCCTTGTATTTTGAGTCTAGAGAAGAGCTGAAATGGTAGGTGCTGGGGGGAGGCACCTGCCTTAGGCCCTCTCGTGTTTTACAGGAGCAGTTTTTACAAGAAAGAATCAAAGTGAATGGAAAGGCTGGCAACCTCGGGGGTGGAGTCGTGACCATTGAGAGAAGCAAGAGTAAGATCACCGTGACTTCAGAGGTGCCGTTTTCTAAAAGGTGAGAAGGTGAGGGATAGGGGAGGGAATGAGGAAGTGGCCCCTAGAAGCAGGGCAGGCCATGGTAGAGCAAATGCTTGCACTTTGCAGATCTCCCATGGGTACCTCTTCTCAGATGAGTAGATGAGCTCCTACACCTAGGTGCCGACCTCATTGGATTTGTAAAGGCAAAGGGCAGTACTGCTTATAGTGAGACCTTGTACATACACATCTCCTCTTTTGGGAGCTTGGGAAATCTTAGAGCTAGCAGATGTCCTTGTTAGCACTTTCATTGGAAGTGAAACCTTTCCCCAAAGTGTTTAAGGGCAAATTGAAGCAGTTTAGGATTTATCTTTAATCCCTAAGCTGAATCTCAGTGATAATGTTTGCCCTGAGTCTAATCATATGGAGCTAGTGTTAACTGAGAGCCTGAAGGGGACTAGCACTTGTGAGTTTTAAAATATATCTTCAATGTATCTTCATGTTCAGTGCCTCCCAAAATATGTCTGTCTGCCAAATGAAAGTAACATTTGTTTTTGTGGTTTTAGGAGCATCTTGGTTACATTGGGTTGATATTTTCTTTCTGAATGCTAAGTAGGAAGGTCTTGAATTTGCTTTCATCCTCAGCTTTGTCAGGCTAACGGTTTTCCTGTTCACTCAAATAAAATCAACTACCCATCTGGATTTAGGGACTCCCTGTGTTTGTTCTGAAAGAAAAGTACATAGAAACACAGAGCAGGGCTTCTTTTCTCCATCCTCTGCTTCTTCTAGGCAGGCTGTAAAAGTTCTTCCAGAATGGTGGATTTGCATTGGATCTCTCTTCAGGGCCCTTAGAGTGTCCTGGAGAGAGTCTAGACATGTCCCTTGGTCCTTCAACGTTTGACAGCTTCCCTGTATAAGCGAGTTTTTCTAGATATCCAACCTGATTCCTCCATTTTGAGCCTATCCCGGCTTGTTTCTGGCCTTAGTGGAGAGGGAGGGAGAGGAGGTAGGCAGGTCCACACATTCTTGGTCTTTTCTGGTGTCTTTTTTTTTTCCTAGTAGCTATCTAAGTTTCTTGAAACCTTTTCTATTTTCTAACCCTTTTCTTATTATTCCTTCCTTCCTCTTCTGTTAGAGTACAGGAAGAGCCTTGCTAGGATATAGAAGGTAGCAGCAAGAGTATATGTAGCAGTGAGATACAGTCCCCTGGAGCTAAATCAACTGTTTGTTCATTATTTCCAATCAGGATCTTAATCAGTTGATAGAGTAACATTTTACAGAGTTTTTAGATTTCCTGGCTCATTGTGGGTGATTTTTTCACCTTCTTTTGGGAAAATCTTTTATTCCAGTGACCATTGGGGATTTAACACCTGTTTAAAGAGCTGCCATCAAACAATAGGGGACCTTTGGCTAGAGTCCAGAGTGGAAACTAGAAGTCATATCATTAGATAACATGCTAAAATGGCCGCAGGTCCTTTTTGCATTGTAATGGTTGGCATTTTACAGTTGGACATTGAAAGCTACTTGCTACCTTTAAGGAGATTGTAACTTAAAAGGCAAGATAAACACCAGATATATGCAGAGTGAGTGATAGTGACTCATTTGGCCACTGACAGAACAAAAACTGATTGAACTTCCAAATACGTTAACTCCTAAGAGATGGAGTATTATGCCAGGGCACTGGCCTTGAGGAGGATGTATTTGATTCTCTGTAGGAGATGACAAAAATAACATTGACTATTTTGCTAAAAGATTGAGAGTAAGGGTGATGAGCTATGTCACTTGGAACTCTATGGAAAACAAGGTGATACCTAAATTAAACACATTTACATTGAGTACTTACCATCAGCTGGAGATGATGACATCTTGCAGAGTCTGTGAGAGCCATATCAGAGTTATTCCCCATTCGATGCACCCCTTTTCTCTCTTCAGTCTTATACATCTGCCGGTAATTAAAGTGCTGGTACCCTTTTGGCCCCTTACTTGGGAATGCAAGGTGGGACTGATATCAAGACTTAGGCCTGGATGTTGGGTGTGGTGATGAAGGGGAGGTTTGCTGCCCAGCCCTCGCCTGCTCTTGTGTGACCTGCTCTGCAGCCTAGTCACTGAGCATCCTCTCTCTGCAGGTATTTGAAGTACCTGACAAAGAAATACTTAAAGAAGAACAATCTTCGAGATTGGCTTCGGGTGGTGGCCAATAGCAAGGAGAGTTACGAATTACGGTACTTCCAGATCAACCAGGATGAAGAGGAGGAAGAGGAGGAGGATTAAACCCTCTTGGGTCTGGAAACGTTTTGTATATGATCTTGAATAAAACTTGAACCAAAGTGGTGGTTATCCTTGTCTTTCTGCACTGTGGATTGTACAGGATACTGGAAACAATTGGAAAGGGCTTTGGTTGGGCTGCTGTGCACTCATCAACACTGAGCTGCTTCTGCTTGGGGATTTCAGTCTGGAATGTAACAGTGCCAAATTGGAACTGAAAAAAAAAGTCATTTTAAGGGACCTGATGCAAATTCTGACTGCTTTTAGCAGGTCGACAAGGGCCTTCTGCTTAGAAGAAGGCAGTTAGCCCTTTCACTTAGTGACTTTGGAGGAAAGTATTCCCTCAATTACTAAGTCTTGTCTGTCTCTTTCCTCAAGGAAATTGATACACAATTGATACAAATCTGGGGGCTCTTAGTTCATTAAAACAACAACTGATTTCCCTTTGAAGCCCTTTAAATCAGATTGGAAACTTACTTGAATAAAAGTGCTTACAAAAAATTTCCTGGGGCATTTGGCTGAATTCCCTGTTTTTGATGAAAAATTAGACCTGGACAGGAAGCTGCTTTGAATAGCCCTTTTCCTATCCAAAGTAAAAGACAGTCCATTATCTTGAATGACAATCTGTCCTGCAGAATTGGGCATGGGGTGTGACAAAAATATGGTTTAAATGGAGTAAGTCTGTACAAGGATATATTAGTCAATAGCCATTGTTGGAAAAAATCCTCTTATTTTTGCTGTGTAGCTGCAGACAGTGGCCTCCAGCAGGGGGAGCCAGAGGTAAGGAACAGGCCTGTTTACCAAGTTTTAAATGGTGGTCTACACTGAGTATTATTGGCCAAAAAGAAAGACTCCATGTCGGTAGAATATGGGAAACTAAGAAATGTTATCAGGAAGCGATTCCTACCAGGCTGATTCTAGAAAAAAAAAATTGCCTAACAGAAATAACCCTGCAGGTTGGCAAACTTGAAGTAATAGAGTAAAGCCTCCATGCCTGTCTCTGTTTAGGCTTTCAGTTTGCCACGTTAAAATTAGAAATTAACGTTCTAATGACATTGCAATGAAACTTAGAAGGGTTACTTTGAGATTGACTTTAAGAAGCATTTTCCAAGTATTTGGGGGAACAGTTCTGGAGCTGTCTCCTGTTTGCAGTTAAGGTGGTTGCATGTGTAACACTCCCAATGCCTGCAACCACTTTCTCTGGCTCAAGCTCACCTTTGGTTGGAGGTGGTGGGCCAATGGCCAGGAATCAGCTTGGACTAGCTCTAGAATAGACCCACCTGGGAGCTGTCTAACTTTAGCTCTTGTGAGTTGAGGTAATCATGTGAGAGCTTGGTATATGAACTTGAGGAAAATGCCCAGACAAATCCCATCGCTATGTAAATATCCCTTGAATAAGAGTTGTTTCTGTAGCCTTCCTCTTACCCTTAATAGGATTTTTCCATCTCAAGGAGTCATGGGTTATTCTTTAGAGGGGCAAAATGATTTTATATGGTTTTGCATTAAATGTTAGAATTGGTATGAGAATATAGCCTGTTCCAGTGACCACCTGTCTACTTAAAGAAAGCACTGTCTGCAGATATTTTTAGTGGGGTTGGAAAAACATTCTGGGTTGAAAATTGGCAACCAAAAAATTTTTTTAATTAAACTCACCCCAGATTTTTAAACTTGTATAAGACTTAAGTTCATTGATTTTTTTTAAACATGCTTTTTTGAGCTCTTGTAATGAGGCGTTTGATCATATTTTATATTAAAGTGGCTAATGTGGCTATGGTTCTTGTGCAAGGACTATTTTTTAAGGCGACTGCATTTTTTTCTTTTCTTTTTTTTTTTTTTTTGCATTACAGTCATTTCCCAGTTTAATCAGAACCCAATTCTATCTTAGAATTTGTGCATTACTCCATACTGGAATCTGGAGTTGGAGATCCTGGGGTTCAGATCCTCATTCTGCTGTTTACTGCTTATGTGGGTTTGGGCAAGACATTTAACCTCTCTGTGATCTCAGAGGTCATATCTTCCCATCCCTTCCTTTTAAAAATGAGGAAACTGAAAGCCCAAGAAGTCATAATCTGCCTAAGGTTACGCAGCCATTAAGAAGCAAATCTGAGTCCAGAGCAATCCTTCCCTAACTACTAAGTGGGAGAGTTGAGTTTGGAACCTCGGAGTTACCTTCAGTTCTACACCTATGACTCTGGCCTCTGCTGAGGAGGGGAGTGTTTCATCCTGATCAGGACTGGTCATTGCAATTCATCTTGAATTTAGCTGCCTTTTCTGGTGTCATTTAAACTTCCTTTGATGCCTTTGTCTTCCCTCCCAGTCATTCACCCCAGGAGTCCCCTCTCCTATTGAACCCTCTCATATAACAGTGTTGAATTGAAGCAGACACAGTGAGTTGCATCAGCTTTCTACTGGGTGGATCAATTCTTCAGTGCAGAGATGGCTTTGATTTTTGCAATTAGTTTGCCTTTAGTATTTTGTAAGTCATTGCTGATGTTCTCTTGTTTCTGCTTATCTTTATTCACAAGTCTTCCCACGTTTTTAATTCCTTGTGTTGGTAATTTCTTACAGCACTATAATGCTCCATTGTGTCATATGACAGCTTGTCCAGTTCCTCAGCTGATGGGCACCCGCTCTCGTTTTAGAGCCTTTGCTACAGCAGAAATTATAGCTAAGAATAATTTGGTGCCTGTGGGACTCTTCCCCTTTGGCTCTGATTCCTGGGCATATGCCCAGTAGCAAGATCACTAGGTCAGTGGGTAGGGATAGTTTAGTGACTTTCCTTAACTGATTATTTATTGGTCTCTACAACAGCAGAAATTCAATCCCCAGGAGTTATCCAAATATTTCCTATTCAAGTGAGTATGTGATAACTTATGTCTCTTCTGAAAGTGATGTTTGTCCATTATGATTCAGTGCCTGCCATGTGTTGGATGCCTTTTCACAGTTGTAAGGCTGGTGCCAATAGTGCTTTTTGTTTACTTTCTTTTCAGTATCTGGGTTTGCTATATAACCACTTGAACATTGGACTTTCTGGGTCTCCCAGTGGAGAGGCTTGACTCCTAATGCTGATTTGCAATGTTCTTCATGGGGCCCCACTGCCTAGGAGAGTAAGAATTTCGATTTTCAGCTGTGCTAAAGCTGAACGTTGGACCACTGAGTTTTTGGAGACGCTGATCTCCCTGCCTGGTTGGCTGATGGGTGATCCTGCTTGGTTTGAAATACACAGGAGCATTATAGTTTTAGTTCTATGAATCCATGATGTAAAAATGTTCACTGTAGTCAAAAGTTGGCTGTAGACTACTTTACCAGCTCTGGACCTCACAAGCATTGGACATTATTTGAGTAATGATTATAGTGCTGATACCCTGAAATGCTGACCTTCATCTAAGATTCTTATAGGTTAATATTTGTTTATTTGATTTTTCCCTGTTGATACTAAATAACGTGGTGATAATTCTAAAGAAAAAACTTCCACATATCAAAACGTCCTCACATGTCATAGAATGTACTAAGATCCCTTTCAAAGCTAGAAGTTATTCTTAATGGACATTACTGGGATTATTACCTATGTAAGCTAGACAACTGGGGATTGCTGTACCCAGAGTTGTACCTCCCAGAGACCTCAATACAGACTTATTATTTGTTGACTCCATGAACAAAGTGAAAAAAAAAGTGGTAAGCAAAAATACCTATTACAAAATCTGAAAAGGTCAGATTTAGAGTCATGTTTCCTATTGCCTTGTGAGTTTTAGTGGCTTTAGTGGGTCATTTTGAGTCAAAGCTGCTGGGATCTTGGGCCACACTGGGAAGTAGAAAACGTCAGGTGACCAGGGGTGGGGGATGAGGGGGAGATAAGTCCTAGTCTGTTCTCTGCTTTGGTCAGGTCACATCTAGAGTATTCAGTTCTGGGCCTCATGTTTTGTTAAAGACGTTGGCAAACTTGAGGACATGTAGAGCAGGGTGATGAGGCTAGCAAGGGACTTTGAAACACTTAAAGGAATTGGGACTGTTTAGCTTGGAGAAGAAGTCCTTGAAGGCCCATCAGGTGGAGGAGCCCGACCTCCCCACACCAGGAAGTTGTGATGTAAGGTGATGTAAGGGAATTGTCACCTTGTTCTTCCCTCCATCCTGAGGTCTTCTAACTTTATGTGTGGTTTTGTGGAGTTTTACTCTCCTTTGTTTTATTTTTTTTATTGAAAGTGCGAGATAGTAGAGAATTGTCACCCTGGCCCACTTGTTCAGTTAAAAACCTCTTGGAATTTTGGCTTATTTCGGTGATCCCAAAAGGAACTCTTACCTAATAACACTTGTTCTAAGCCCTGATGGCTACACAAAGGAAAATCTATCCCATCCTCTCCCCTGTTTCTCAGTGGTATAGATGGGGGATTCAGGGCCACCCTATACAACTAGGAGGTGGAGCAAAGAGCTAGGAATTGGGAAACTTCCTTTGTGATAGGTGTTCTGCCTAAATAACATGCCTCAGTTTCCTTATCTGTCAAATGGAAGTGATACCTGCCTTATCTATCCCCACAGAGATTGTGAGGACCAAATGAGGGCATATTTGCTGCTATTCAGTTAAATAATTAGGGGAAATAAGCTTTTAAATAGTACCTAGCATGTGCCAGGCACTGTGCTGAATGCTTTACCAATATTATCTCATTTTATATCCTCATAACAGTACTGCAAGACAGATGATGTTATTTATTCCCTTTTACAGTTGAGGAAATGGAGGCATATGGATGGAGGTGAAGTGACTTGCCCAAGGTCACATGTCTAGGAAGTACCTGAGGCTGGATATTATCAATAAGAGAGTCTTAGGATCTGAGTTCACATCTAGGTTTGGCCATTTTCCTCCATGACTTTGATAACTATCTTCTCGGGGCCTTATTTCCTTCATGTTTAAAATGAAGTGTATGCGGACAGGGTGTGGACATCCTGAAAGGTCTATTCCAGCTCCAGAGCTTTGATCCTGTGTGTGCCAACCTCTGGAAGAGACCTTGGCTATCTTCCTGTCTCTCCCATCTGACAGAAGAGAACTGGAGGTTGAAGCCCACGGTTCTGTAGCTGATTAATGGCAGCCACAGACTTAGAAGGCGAGGAATGTCATTCCATAGCCCCATACAATCAGTATTTTCTGCTGTTCAGTAGGCTTGGAAATTGGCCTGCACTGAGGCCTTCCCCAGCTGTGCTAACTGCCCCCACCTGGGCCTTGGCTCTAGGAGAGACTTTGCTGTGCCTAACCAGTATTCTCATGTTGAATACACTAAATGGAGAGGAGGCTTTGGTTTTTTAGGTCTTAGACTTGTGGGCAGTGATTATTTCATTGTCCTTGATGGGCCTTGACCTGTAGAGTATCAAGATGATTGAGGAAGAGGAAATTCAATGTGGACATTAGGGCTAGCCCAGGAATGTGGGATTTGTATCCCAGAGATGCGATGCGAGGAGAAAACCATTAGTTATCCAATGAGAATTTTTAAAAAGAGTAAACATTTTTCTACATTGGCTGGATCTGATGACACCTGCCTCATCCTGCCCCTCTAGTCTCCCATGTCAACTGAGAGGATTCATCCTCATTTCCTTCTTTCAAGTCCTAATTGCTGCTTCCCCTTACTACCGGTGCCTTCGCCATTCAACTGTGAGCTCTTCACAAGTGGGGACTGTTTCTATATTTCTTTGTTTCTCTAATGCTTCTTAACACAGCGCCTGGCACATCGTTAATGTAATAAATGGTCATTGACTTGTTGACTTGCTCTTGAGTTGTGACTGTTCATTTCTTCGATCAGTTTCTGTATTCTTTGATTTCCTTTACATTAACGTGATCATTGTATCATCTCTTAGTCCTTATTCTTTACTCTGTTGTCATTTCATGCAAGTCTTCCCAATTTTCTTTGAATTTGAATTCTTCATATTTGTCATGTCAAAATGTTGGTTTTTTCCCCAGTGATTCCTTAGTTAACAGACTCTCCAAAAAGTATTTAGCAGACACATGCTATGTGCAAAATGCTGTTCTAGGCATTGAGGGTAGAGAAACGAAATGAAAAATTTCTTTGCTCTTTAAAAAAAAATTCTATGAGTGAACTCATGGAAAGAAGAGGCAGTGGGTAGAGGGCTGCCTCAAGTCTTACCTCTGACCTAGCTGTATGACCCTTGAGAAAGCACTTGAGTCAATCAGCCATTTATTAATCACCTACTATATGGCAGGTACTAAGCAAAGTGCAGAGGATACGAACAAATGCAGAAACAATTTGGGAAAACAGATAAAGTGAATAACTATCCAATCTCTTCCCTCAAGTAGCTTACCATTTAATTGGGAAGACAAAATGCAACGTCCATATAGACCCTTCCTCTGCTAGTTTTGCAGCTCTGTTAAAAAAAAGGAATTCAATTTAGCCTAGGACAACCTATTTCTGATGCTTGGAAGCCTCAGCAGTCCTTTGTGATCACTTCCTCTGTTGGAAACCATCTCTTTAGTGATACATTCTACAACTGAACAGGAATTGAAGTCAACTCCTGGGCCTAGAGCTCCATTTCCTCCCCTTTTTTTTAAGGTCAGAACATTTGCCCCTTTTCCCCAGGCTTTAGTACATCTGCTATCCTCCACAGTCCAAGCCTCTTACTTTAAAGATGAAGAAACTAAAACTCAGAAAAATTAAGTATATAACTGAATGGTCATGTAGCTAGTTAGAGCCAGAGCTGGGGTGTGGGAGGGGGCCCCTAGCCCTTGGCTCCATCTCTAATGTCCTAGCCACTTCCCTCCTGGAGGGCAGGGACAGGGGATGAGTTTTCATTTTGTCTCTTCCCAGCTGCTAGTACACACTTGATGTTTAATCGGTGTTTGTTGACGTTAGTTGCTATGGTAATCTTGATAAAGCTTCTTGATAGCTTGTATGGAAATCAGGATGTTATGTGAAGGCAATCAGTTTCCAAGTCTTGATTGTCTCACAACAGCATCATCTGCCCCTTCTCTCCACTCACACAGCTTCTGTTCAGGTTCCCATCACTTTCTTCCTGGACTTTTGTAATGATCTCCTTTTTTCTCTTTTTTTTTAATGAGGCAGTAGGGGGTAAGTGACATGCTCAGGGTCACACAGCTATTTAAGAATCTGAGGTTAGATTTGCACCTCCTGACTCCAGGGTGCTCTTTACACTATTCACTTAGCTGCCCTCTTAATTGGTTTCTGGGTTTCCCTCTTTTCCTTCTGTGGTGCATCCTCCACATCGCTGCCAAATTGGTAATTGACCAAATCACATTTCTTTTTATCAAAACTTTTTAGTGGCTCCCTATTTGTCTGTGCAATAGAATAGAATTCTCAGCCTGGCCATTTTAAGGCCCTTCACTCCCACTCTGCTCCTATGCAGGTGACTTGCTAGCATCTCCCCTATACAGCATTCCCCTTCCCACTTGGACAGTTTTGTCCAGGCCCCACTACAGTTCATCAGTGTACTTGCTACTGATGTTCTCCCTAGTTTTCTTCAAAGCTCAGTTCAGATGTCACCTTTTACATGAGACCTGTATTTTTCATGGAGGTATATTGGTACAGTAGGGAAAAAACCCTGGCTTTGGAATCAGAAGCTATGAGTTCAAAACTTCCCTTTGACACCCTTGTGTCTTGGACAACTCACTTGTCCTAAGCCTGTTTCTTCCTCCTTAGTAAAAGGAGAGAGATGTTCCATGAGGTCCTTTGTACATCTATGATTGTGCTCCAAATTGTCCTCTTCCCTCCTCCCCTTTACTTATAAATGTTAAGTTCTTGAGGACATGAACTCTTTTGTTTTTGTCTTAGTATTTCCAGCACCTGTATGTAGTAAGTGCTTAATAACTGTCTCTCGAATTAAACTGCTACCCAGGCTTGTGAAGGTAGGTATTGAATGTCAGTAATGAATGAGACAGGAAACCTCAGAAAAGCAGTTTCCCCAAAGTGGGACATGGCGCCTCCAATTCCTTTCAATTCACCTTACATTAGTTATTAAACATTGATTATATGCAGACTAGTATGCTAGATTGATGCCAGAGCAGAGGCAAAGTTTAGACAAGACAGAGTCCCCTCATGGAGTTTGCCAATACCCAAAGACAGATGGTACTATTGTGTTTGGGGTGGGTGTTATTTAGAGATTGAGTCCAGGGGGAAGAGTGTGTATTCCTGGTGGTGGTGAGAAGCCTTGAGTACATTTGCTGGATAAAGTGTTATTTGGGGGGGTTGGTGGTGACTGTTCATGGTGAATCACTCAGGAGGAGGCTTTCTCCTCCCCTAGATGTAAGGCAAGAAACTAGGATTTGGAAATAGACATTAATGATATCTTGCTGGGGAAAAAAAGTGTGAGCCCATGACGTTCGGTCCCCCTTGGCTAGGTGCTCAGTGGAAGCAAATGGATGGAATGTTTTCCTCCTAGGAACCTTAAATAAGGAGGAGTCAATTGGTTTGTTTCCTAGAAAACCCCAGAGACCGGCCCCTTTTTGGCTCTTTTCAGTCAGCTATTCACTCCAGTGACTTAAGTATCTCCATCTGCAGCACGATTTAAAAAAAGGTGGGCCTGGAGTGACCGGAGATGCCCAGCTGCACTGTGGTCCAAGCAGAGGCTGGCCATGAAGCAGGCTTCGTCTTCCCCACGCCGCACTGCTTGTGTGAGCAATGAGGACCTTTTATCTGTGGCCGGCTGGCAATTAATTTGGCCGTGGTACGGGAAGGATGAAGGTCTGCCCGATTTCTTTACCTCCCTGGTGAGTTCCGCGCCCTCAAGCCATCACCTGACTCGTTGTCAAACATTTAATGGCAGACAGAACCCTCAATTTTCTTGCCAAGAAAGGTCAGCCAGAGTCAGCGCTCGATCCCCACGCTACAGGGGTGGCGGTTTCTAAGTCCTCCCCTTCCCAAATCCCGGGAGGAACTCTGGTGAGATTCTCTAACCCCAATTTAAAGTGATCTGGGGGGCGGGGTGACATCTTGCGCGAGATAGGTTAAGTGCCCCGCGGGCCACAGAGTAAGCACTCAGACCTTTGATTGATTGATCCTGGAAGGTAAATATTTGTTTTCCCCTGTGGGTGCATGGTATCAGGATGCTGTTGGCTTGCTCTGTGCTCGTGGTGGAAATGCTATCCAAGGTGCTTGTACTGGACCCTCTGGGAGTGCGGGTCAGGACACAGGACTATCCTTTAAATTCTGCCGTCTCCAGAAGGGCCCGAGGTCCGCGCTTCTGCCCAGCCCAGCTCGGGGGTGCTTTGTAAGTTGGAAGTCTTGCTCCAGGCACATGGCTTCCGAAACTGCTCGCAAATCAGAGCAGCTCCAAGTCTTCGCAGGGAGCTCTCTTCATTATCAGGGCTCGTTTGTGACAGCTTTTGCTTTTTTTTTTTCCTCCCCTGCTCCCGAGTGAGAATTTGGCTGCCTCTTAGCCTTCTTAATCGCTCGTGGCTGGTTGCTGGAGCTCTTACCCTGTGGTTTTTCCCCGACACTCAGCATCTAGATGAAAGCCAAGGGGTGGATGTCCAAACAATTTGGGCTTGAGTTTAAAATACAGGTCGTCTGTCTCCCAAGGGGATTGCTGAAAAGAGCCTACCTTAAAGCAAGAGTAGGTAAAAGGGGCAATGGAAGGCGGCTAGGGAAGGAGGGTCAAGGAAGGGAACCTGGGGACTCTGGCCTGCACGGCTGAGGAGGGAGCAGCCAGTACAGCAGCCTCCTGGTGGGGCCATGATGTTCTCACTGGAAGGTACAGGAGCAGCTATTTCCTTTCTGCCCCAGCAGGTCGAGAGAGGCAGGGGGGCTGAGGAGCACTGGTGCCAGTGTCCAGGGTGTATATTTAGAGATGTGTGTGGGGGACGGGACTGGGCTTTGGGGGGACCAGGGAGGAGAGTTCTACATACTGTGGGAGGAAAGCAGAGAAGAGTCGTTCATATTCCAACGAGGCTTATTTCCAGGTTATTCTCACCTAGAGCTCGTGGGACCTGCCCCCTACATCTCCTGTTCTTCTTGGGGGGCGGTCTGGTGCATCCTGCTCCCGGAGGCCTCCAGCCCCACTATACTACGAAGGAGGAGAGAAGTCTAGAGAGTAGTCCCCGGCCAGGGCCCCTCAGGTTACTTGCCCTGCCTCACTGTCACTCCCTCCTTCGTTTCCCTCTCCGTGGCCTTAGAGGGGCGCTCAGCCGTCTGGCTGGTGGCTCCCTAAGCTTCTGAGGCCACCACGGGGACTGCACGCTGGGCCTCGAGATGCCCCTCCACCCAGTCCCGGGCTTCAACAGCTTTCTTGGACCTGATCCCCTCTATCTCCCCCGCGGCGTCCCGGGCCCGCTCCAGACTAGTCCCCCCAAGTTGGTCCCGGGTGCGAACTCCTAGCGCTGCCGGAACGATGGGATGCGGTTGCCACGGCAACCAGACTGGACGTCACAATCCGGGCATGTGTGCCCCCACCCCCCCTACCCCGCCCCCCCGCCGTGCCGCCGGCGCTGCCGCCGCCGCCGCCTCCCTCCCTCTGCCGGCGGGCGGCTGCGGGACTCAGGCTGGGCTGCGGGGCGCGGGTGGGCGGAGCGCTCCGGAGTGGCCGAGCAAAGGCGCTCCGGGGGCTTTTCGGGGAGCGTAGCTACGCGGGCGGGAGAAGGAGGGGGTCGGGGTCCAGGGCTGAGATTTGGGGGGGCGGGGGGGTACGAGTAGCCGCCATCTTCTCGCCAATCCGGCCTCGCCCGCCGCACCCGCAGCTCCAGCAGCGCACGGGTTAAACCTGGCACCGCGCCCCGCGGGGGGGGGCTCCCATCTCCCCTCCCCTCCCCCCCGTGCCGGGCATGCGGGGCCCGCTGGGCACAGAGGAGGAGCCGCCGCAGCTGCCCGAGGAGGAGGAAGAGGAGATGGAGAACGACGAGGACATGTCAGGTGAGCAGGGAGCGCCCGAGGTGCCCGGGCGCCGGGCACAAGGATGGTGAGAGGGAGGAGGAGGACGCTGGGCACGGGCCCTAGGACAGAGGCAGCGCTCGAGACCCGCTCGAGGGAGGAGGGAGAAGAGGAAGGGTAGCTGCACGGGCTGGGCAGGGCAGGAGAGGGATCTGTGCCAGGTTGTCGCTGAGGGAGTGGGGTGTTTCAGAAGGATAGAACCACGGCCGGGGAGGGGGCAAAGCGGGGAGCGCTCTAGGCTAGGAACACTGTGTACTGGGGAGGCTGCGTGCGCCTAGGGCAGCGGGGGTGGGGGGGAGTGATCGCGTCGAGCTGAGCGCTTGGGCTGGAGGCTAGGCACAAGGAGAGTGTGGGGGTGGGGGGGCGTGGGCAGCGCCCTAGTTGCCCTCTGTGCAGGAAGGGACTGGGCCACCTCTTCCAGGTCTCTCTGATGGTAGAGCAAAGGAATTGGGCTGAGAGGGGTGGGAAGCGCAACCGGGGTCAGCCCTGTTGCCCTTGAGTATTATGTGTGGTGTGCGCGCGTGCGGTGTATGTGTGTGTTTGTGGGGAGTTGGGGGTGGGGGGACGACCATCGGACGCTCCTTGGGCACTAGCACGGGAAGCTTTGGCCTCTGGTTGTCTCTATCAACAGGAAAGGGTCCCAGGCCTTGGGCCACCTCCCGAGTTTCGTCCCCGGGGGTGGAGGTGGGGGACTCCCTCCAGGGGAAGAGTAGATATCAGAGAGAGATCTTGGAGTGGGCAAGTGGTGGGGCTCCGGGAGGGTTTGTGGGCAAGGCTTGGCTGGCCCGGGCTGTTGCCTAGCCAAGTGCCTAAGGAACTAGCTGGCATAGGCTTGGCCCTTTCCTGGCGCTAATGGCCGTGGTCCTGTCCCATTCTGCCAAAGGCTGGCTGAGGGACAGGTGGGTGCCTGGTGTCTACCCAGAGGATGCCCCAGCAGCTCAGGGAATGGTAGTGATGGGGCAACCGGACGAAGGAGTCCCTGCCAAAGCTTGTGATACTCCCATCGGTGGTCTCCAGAGCGCATTCAATGCCTTTCCAAAGCTCGAGTTCAGACAGTTGCTTTCTTTTTGACAATCTGACTCGATGCGAGTGGAGTCTGGGGGAAACGCCTCCTCTCTCCCAGTGAGAATCCATTTGGAGGTTGGGGGACTGTCCCCCTTCCCATTCCCACATCTAGTCCCACAACTCACCATTCCTCCCTTTCTCTTCCTCCCATTGACTTCAAGGATACTCAGAACAAACGGCAGGTTTCTGCATCCAGGTAGCTACCTGGGGACCCCAAGTGCCTCCTTGTGCTGTGGATGGGAAGGGAGAGAAGAGGCCCATACTTCCTCCCCTCAAGGGACTTTCAGAGTCCAGGGTTCCCTTCACCTCCCACCATTTCGGCCTAGACTTATTTCCCTCCTCCACCCTTGGGAGGTTGGAGCCTCAGGCTGGAGAAGGAGCCTTCCTGGATCTCACTTGCAAAAGTTGGGATATCTTCTTGTTTGGGAAGTTAACCCTTCCTTGTTGAGCTCTGCTGTCTGTTTCCCTTCCCAGCCTGCCTCTCTTTCCCTCAAATAGAAATTAAGTTTACTGACTGCTTATTGGCTTCCAAACACCCCACCCTTGGGAGTTTAGGATTGTTTTAAAATAAGCTTTGTGTTGGGAAGAAAGAGGATCTGCTGCTGCTGGTGGTGGCTTGGTTCAAACGATCTTGGTTCGCCAGAGGTGACAAACCCCGTCTCCAGTTTACCCAGCATCCAGTGGGGTTAGAGCTCCCATTAGAGAACCAAGTCCATCACCCACTTGTGGCTTAGCTTTTTCTATTTATCTGCATCCTTTCTCCCTCCCTCCCATGTCGATTCACCCACCTTCAGGCATTCCTCTTGAATTCTTCCCCCTCCCCCCAGCCTTCTTCTCTAGTCCATTAATGGTTTCTAGTCTTGCTGTCTTGGGCCAAGCAATGTCTAATTCCTCATGTACATAACAACTCCTCAAATAACCGTCTGAAAACAGGTATCTTTTCCTTCCTAACTCCTTTTTCCTCTGGCCTAAAACAAACTCCGGCTCCTATATATGACAGGATTTCAAAGCTTTTTGTCATCCTACACAAAGCCTTTCCTTATCCTCCCTTCAAAATTTATTGCCTCCCCTTCAAAAATTATGTATTTATTTGTTTTTATATAATATTTATTATATACTATATGTATATACTTATACAAACGATGCTTATTATATACACGGTGTCTCTCTGATAGAATATAAGGTACTTGAGGGCAAGGACTGGTTTGTTTTAGTATTTGTGTTACCAGGGCATAGCACAGTGCCTGTATGCAGTAGGTGCTTAATAAATGCCTGGCAATTGATCATTTGGTCCTGGTCAGTCGCTTCTATTTGCTAACTTCCTAAAATGTGGCACCTACAACTGAACAAACTGCAGAGGGAATGAGATTCTCATCTCCTTATTCTTGAAAGCCATCTCTCAATGCACACCTTTCCATTAAGATTGAACACCTAGCACCTTTTGAGGATACAGTGACTCCAAACATCTATCTTCCTCTAGACTCACTATCTTTCTCTAGGATGGAGAGATTGTGCTGTAAAGGAAAGAGTGACATGTTTGGAGTCAAAGGTCCCAGTTCAATTCTCAGTTCTGCTATTTATTCCTTGAGTGACTCTGAGTAAGCACCAACCTCTCTGGACTTGTTTGTGCATCTGCAAAATGTGAGGATTGGGCTGGATGGACCACATGACAGCTTTCCCCTGAACTTTGTTGCTCTGCCTTGACTTCATAATCTGTTGCTTCATCCTTTCCATTTCATCCCATATGACTCCAGATCCCTTACTTTAAGTTCCAGTCAAGCTGGAAATCTCTTGTTGTCTCTCCTGCCCTCCCTCATCTTGGAACTTTTCATGCCTAGAGTGAATTCCTTCCCCCAGCAAACTTCCTCTGTTGAAATAGCCCTGCCTCGCTCTAATGTTCATCTCTTCCCTTACCTTTGCAGGTAACAATGATCTCAAACTGAGAGGCAACATTGTAGAATGGACAAAGCAATGGATTTGGAGGCAAGACCTGGGTTTGAATCCTGGTCCTACTGCTCCTTACTTTTGTAACTTTGGACATATAACTTAACCTTTCTTGGACTTGAATTCCCTCTCTGTAAACTGAAGGTGGGGTGGGTGGGAGGAGGGATGGGTTGGACTAGGTCCCTTTCAGGTCTAAATCTGTGAGCTCTCATAAGAGAGAGACCATGTTATAGTGCATCTGGTCCAACTCTTTCATTTGACACATGATGCCCAGGCATTAAGTGACTTGTCCTAGGTCACCCATAACAAGCATCATAAGAATCCAGGTCTTTTACCTCTGTTGGTGTTCTTTCCCTTTGCCACAGTGATAGCCTTAGAGCCAGGAAGACCTGCTTCCTACCTATACTGATTGTGTGACCTTTAACATATCACGTAATCTCTTAGGACCTCAGAGACGGTAAGACTACAGAAAAGCTACCAATCTGTATTGGTGGAGGGACTGTCCATACTAGGCTGAAATCTTAGATCTGACCCCAAATGAAAAGCTCTCCTTTGCTCTCATCTCAGTCTATGAATGTATCATAGTTATTCGTGCACACATGCTTCCTCATGCCCCACACGAGATGGACTGGTTCTTGAGGGGAAGGTTTCCTTCATCTCCATTTCCTCAGTGCCCAGTATAGGGCTTCATACCTGGTGGATCATTAAGAAAAATGTTCAAGATGATTGACTGATGTGGAAGGAGCCACAACCTTGGAGTCGGTAGACCTGGACCAGCTCCTCAGTCCTACTTGGATGATGTCCACTTGTCTCAGCATCAGGTTCCTCATTTGTCAAATGAGATCACTTTCAAGGGTCCTTTTGCATTGCAGACCTGACTTCTAGTCCCAGTTCTGTCCATGATTGGCTGTGTGTGTGACCTTGGGCAAATTACTTCCTTTCCCTGGGCCTCAGTTTCCTCATCTGTAAAATGGGGAAAACAAAACCTGCCCTATCCTGCTGGGGTGAGGAACAGCAGGAACCTTCCACAGAAAGGAGGGCTGATGATCAGTCTTCTAGTGACCCTTTTAGGGGGTGCTATCATTTCTTTTTACTGGGAAGGATGCTTGAAATATTGGGACTTTCGCAGGGGGTCACACAGCCAGTAAAGGGAAATTTCTAGGGAAGTGCTGTTTCTGCCATTCAAAGAATTGGCCCAGCCTGTCCAGTTAGCTGCTTCCACTCCCAGAATCTCCATCATGAAGCTGAAAAAGAATGCTTTTGGCCATGTGCCTGGCAAGTGATTGTTTTCACATGCTTGAAGATGGCTTTCACGTCCTCCCTGAGCCATCCAGGCTAAACATACCCAGTTCCTTCAACCCCTCCTCCTATGATACAGACTCAGGACCCTTCCTCATTCTGGTTTTTATTCTCTGGACACTTGAGCGTAGAAGCGTCATTCTCCCAGGTGGTGTCCAGAAGCTGAGCACAGTATGCTAGATCTGGAACCAGCAACAAATCAATGAGTGTTTTTCTGTGCCTAACTCTGCCTCGCTGTGTAACTGTGGCTCTCTGCTGCTTCTGGGGCCTTCTTTCTGTTCCATCCATCATTTTCTCTCTCTCTTTTATTTCCTGTCCAAGTCCTAACACCTCCGTGTGAACAAATTGAACAGATACTTTCCTACTTTTTATGTGATAGAATGAGTCATTGAAGTTTGTGAGCTGAGTTCAAGTCTCAGGGCTAATACTTAGCTGTATGACCTTGGATAAATCACTTCAATTCTCTGAATCTCAGTCCCTTCATGTGTGAAATGAGAATGATAATCAACCAGCCAACCCACAAGCATTTACCCTGTGCCAGGCACTATGCTAAATGCTAGAGATCACACAGACAGAAGTGAAAAACAACCCTTAGGGAGCTTATATTTTAATGGGGGCACAACTCATAATACATAGATACATAATATCAATCGGTTAACAAGCATCAAGTGCCTACTGTGTGTCAGACGCTGGATTATTGTTTGTCCTTTGTTCTCAGAGAGGTCTGTGACATCAGGAAGGTGATGCCATGATGCCAAGTGAATTGGATTAAAGTGAGGCAGGACTGGGCAAAGTCACCAACCTCACTTTCTCCTCTGGAGCCATCTGGGTCCAGTGGCCAGATACATATCAGGACAACTGGAGATGTCCCCTCAGACACTGGGAATACAAGTTCAAAGATAGATCTATAGAGAATTAAGTATTAAAAGTTAAGCCAATGACTATCCTAAGCAGTGGGGAAATCAGGAAATAAGGTGATCACCACTCACATGGTGCTGACTCCCTAAATGGGAGTGGGGCACAAAAAATGTGTATGTGTGTGCATCTTAAGGATAAAACAAATAAATGCAAATAAAGTATTCACAAGGTAGTTAGGGAAGAGGGATGCTAGCAGTGGGGGCTCAGGAAGCCTTAGAAGAAGAGAAGGAAAGCAGGGATTCCAAAAGGCTGAGGTGAGGGAGGAATATGTTCCAGGCATGAGAGACTGGAAAGGGAGTGGGTTCTTAGAGTAGTTCTAATTTCTATCACACTTGAAAGATTATAAAGCTCATTGCTCAATCCCCATTTTCACCCCTCAACTACACTTACAACAGCTCTGTGACGAACTGGTCCTGGTAGTATTATCTTCATTTTACAGATGCAAAAGCTGAGACTCTGGGGTGAAGTGCTTTGCCCATGGTTACACAACTGCTAGTCAGGCAGCTAGATGGCAAAGTGGATAGAGGGCCAGACCTAGAGTCAGTAGGAACTGAGTTCAAATATGACCTTAGATATTAGCTGGGTGACCCTGGGCAAGTCACTTAACCCTGCTTGTCTCAGTTCCTCATCTGCAAGATTAGCTGGAGAAGGAAATGGCAAGTCACTCCAAGAAAACCCCAAATGGGGTCACAGAAAGTCAATCGCAGCTGAAATAGTATTGAATAAAAAGTACAAAAAACACAGCTAGTCGGTGTCAGAGCCAGGGCTGAAACTCAGATCCCCTGACTCCAAACACTCTTTTCCATTACGTATACACACACACACACACACACACACACACACATACAAACAAACAAACAAACAAACAAATAAATAAATAAATAAATAGAAAAGTCATTTTGTGTGGGTGGAATGCTAACAGTTGTCAAGATCAGGAATGGCTTTAAGTAAGGGCTGACATTTGAGTTGAGTCAAATGGGGTTCCAAGAGGTAGATAAGAGGAAAGAAAGCATTCCAGGAAAGCCTGGGCAAAGTTGGGGATCAGTATGTTGTAGAGGCTACTTTGTCTGGGCATTAGAATTGTGTGATGAATGGAGAGGCAAATCTGTCTAGAAAGGGAAGACCAAGTCACACCATGGAGGGCTTCCAGTGCCTTACAAAGGAGTCTATATTTTTTTATCCTCTAGGCAGTTGGGAAATAAGAAACTTTCTCAAGGGAGTGAGATGGGCAGACCTGGGCTTTAGAAATTTCCATTTTTTCTTCATTTGGAGGTTTTCAGAAGGGAGAGACTGGTTGGAATATTCTGAGAGATTCATGGTGTCATAGGTCTTTCTAGCCCTGGAAGAGCTCTTATTGCCTCTCAGTGGTCCATTCCACCGTCACAGAGATCCAGTTGTTAAGTTCTTTCTTACAGTAAACTCAAATCCAGTTGTTTCTCCTCTTTTTTCTCCTCCTCCTCTTCCTACTATCAACTGCTTCAGATTCTTCCTTTGAGGGGCAAGCAGGACAAATTTAAGCTCTTTTCCACAATACAGTCTTTTAAATCCTCAAAGATAACTTGTGTTCCAACCACTTCTCCTTGGCTTTCTTCAGTTTAGCAATTCCCTAGTTCCTTTAATCGCCATCAGTCGGTCAGTGAATATTTATTAAGCACCTACTATAGTAGCTCAGTGGTTAGAACCTGGAGTTATAAAGTTGTTTGTTGTTGAAAGAATTACATTGTGTCCTATTCTTTGTGACCTCTTATGTGGAATTTTCTTGTCAAAGATGCTGGAATGGTTCACCGTTTTCTACTTAAGCTCATTGTACAGATGAAGTAAACAGGGTTAAGTGACTTACCAAGGGTCACTCAGTAAGTTTCTGAGGTCAGATTTGAATTCAGGTCTTCCTGATTACAGACATGGTGCTGTATGTACTCTGCTACCTAGCTGCTCTGGAGTCAGAAAGACTAGAGTTCAAATGTGACTTCAGTCACTTATTAACTGGGTGACCCTGGGTAAGTCACCTAACTCCTGCCTGCATTAAACTGGAGAAGGAAATGGCAAATTTCCCCAGTATCTGTGCCAAGAAAGTCCTATGGACAGTTGGTGCACAGGGTATATTCTAGACACTGTACTAAACCCCAGGGATACTAAGAAAAATATTTGATATGAACACCTCTTGTCATTCGAGTTGCCTTCTATTGGACTTTATTTCCTGCTTAAACTACTGTGCATGACAATTTATACAATACTCTAGAGGGTGTCTGACCGGGGGAACCATCCTTCCCTATCCCTGTGATATGAGCTATGCCCCTCTTCATGAAACTTATGGTCAGAGTAGTTCCCCTTTCCCATCCCCTCTGGGGCTCCTCTACAGATAATGGAAATCTTTAATCCCTTCTTTGGTCCCAGTGCTGCTCAGCCACCTGGACCTGCTGAGCCTATACAGGGCTTGTTCTCTCTTCCCTTCTCGCACCTTTCCCTTCTCCTCAATTTGATTTATTCCCTTGTTTGCCCTGTGCTCCCAGGCAGGCACAATCTGTAGCCCTGTCTGGGTGAATGCCTGGCTTCCTTCCCTCCCAGGTTTCCCCTGTCTCCCCGGCAAGATGCCCTCCGGGCTGCCCGCTGGGGCCCCAAGCGCTCTGCTCCTCAGTTAGGGACCAAAACAGAGCTGGGGCTGGGGAGGAAAAGTTGCAGCTTGTGCCCAGAGGGGCTGATTTTTCAAGTGTCAAGAGCTGTCACACATAGTCTTAAAATTCAGCAACATTTAAACTAATTACTTGTCAAATCTGTTGCTTTCATTTCAATCTCCCTTTCCCTCATTCCTTTTGAGCCTTTTTGAATAGGAAACCAAACCCAGTCATCAGAAAGGGTTTTACTCTCACTCTGGGATAAGAGAGGCATGTTCGTCCAGTCCTTCTTCTCTCACCTTGGAGGGAGGGAAGAGGGGAGGGAAGGAGTATGGTGCTTTCTGATTCATAGGAACCCAGAAATGAGAGGAAAGAAATGCAGCATCTCTAGGGACCAGCACGGAAGGCAGCAGGGGAAAAAAAGGGACTCCAATCCAATTCATCCCAACCCAACCCAATCTAATCCAATCTCATTCTTCTGACCAAGCATTTACTGAGCGCCTATGATGCAGCATGCATTTAGCTAGATGCTGAAGATACAAAGACAACCCCTCCCCTCTACAATATTAAAAAACCCCCACCTCAAACTGTTCCTCTCCGCAGGGAGCTTAGAGTCTATGGAGAAAGTAATGTGTACACAGAAAATTGAATACAAATTATAGTAGTAAGGAATGGGACTGATTTCATTAGCATAGGGAAGTCCCTGGTGAGGAAAGTCCCTCTCCCAATACATCTTTTCTGAAACTTAGTTTCCTAGAGAGCTGCCTACAAACTCTTAAATGTTGTAACTTGTCCAGGATCTCACAGTCAGTAAGAGCTAGAGTTTGAGCCCAAGTCTTGGCTTTGAGGCTAACTCTCTCTTATCTACTACTTCATGTAAACAAAATGGAAAGTAATTATTGAGGCAAGGGTACTAGTGACCAGGATGGAGGCAGAGGTTACTGTAGAGATGGCTCCTGAGTTGAATCTAACCCAGTGATCGTTGAGTAAACACCAATGATTGGTGCAGAACTGTGCAAGGCTATAGAGACAAAAAGTAACTCAGAAAACCTGGGTTCTAATTCTGGTCTTCCATTAACAGTGTGACCTTGAGTAAATCACTTTTTTCTTCCCCCATTTCTCCCTCTGAAAACTGAGGACCTTGGAAAATCATACCCAGTTTTGGAATTCTATGATTACATAAATAATTCTTTAGCGTCTAGACTGGACCATTTCAATATGTTTCCACTCCAGCACCCCCAAGGAAACCATTCTGAGACCAAATATATCACTGAACAGGGACTGAGCTAGATGTTTATTTCTGGGAAAAAGGGAGCCTGAGAATCTGGACATCTGGGTATGGAGGAGTGGTCCTGAGACATGCATCAGCTGGAACATCATAGCAAGCAGCCCCAGTATCTCTGGGACTTTTTGAAGACCATATTTTATGGCTAGCAATGAAGGCATGATTGAAACCTTCTTTTTAAACCACAGTTCAAGAATCAAGGGATGATAGATTTAGGGCTGGAAGGGACCTCTGAAATCATGGAGTTCAATCCCTTCAATTAATTTTTTGACAATATCTTTACTAAGGATACAAAACATCCACAAAACCCATTATTTCCATATAGTAATAATGAAGAGCCAAAGAGAAATGATAGAGAAAGAGCAAACTTGTTCAAAATGGCTATAAAATGCCTACATCATCTTTGAGTCCATCTACCAAAACCACTTACTATTCACATAAAAACAGTTAGAAATAGTTTACTTCTGGTTTTATCATCTTTTAAAATTAAATTTTATTTCTTTTGATGAACAAAAAATTGATTTTCTCACACTCCCCCCTGCCACGTTCCCACTATTGGGAAAACAGGAAAACTCAAGCAAAACAAATTCTTCTTTAAAAACAGTATTTTATCTTTCCCTCAGTTACATGTCAATAAAATTTTTAGCATTCATTTTTTCAAGATTTTGAGTTCCAGAATTTTCCCCTTCCTCCCCTCCCTTTTTCTGAAAATGGTAGACAGTTTGATACAGTTTATAGGTGTCAAACAAAACAAATTCTTGCATTCATTATGTCCAAGAAATATGTCTCCTTGTGTTGTCTGGATTCCATTACCTCTCTTGTCAGGAGATGGGTAGAGGCTTTATTTTTCCTCTGAAATCCAACTGATTATTGAATTGGTCAGAGTATATAAAGTCTTCAAAGTTGTTTAATTTTATAGTGTTGTTATTGTATATATTATTCTTCTGGTTTGGTTCACTTGACTGCATCAGTTCATACAGGTCTTCCCAGATTTTTTAAAATCTGTCCTCTTCATTTCCTTTAGCACAATAACATTCTATTATATGCATATACTAGAATTTGTTCAACCTTCCCACAATTGATGAAAACCTCCTTGTTTTCCAGTTCTTTGCTACTACAAAAGGAGTTGCTGTAAATATTTTTGTACATACAGGTCCTTTTTTTCTTTCTTTGACATCACTGGGAATATGGACCTGGGAGTATTGCTGTGAACTATTTATTTTACAGAAGGGGAAGGTTCAGGCCAGAGAAGGCAAATGCCCCTGGCCGAGTTCTTCTTTCCCCAAGTCAGGGAGGGGGAATTTTTGGGTGTCCTCATGTCTTCCAGCCAGGTATATCTTCTTCCTTATTCTCAGAGGATCCCACCTCTCCCCCTACATGTCTGTCGCTGTCATTCCTTTTCTCTGGCTTTACCCTTAAATGCAGATAGCTGGAATGACAGCCCCCAAATCTTACCAGTAATGAGGGATTCTCTGAGAGCCCCTGGTAGAGGGGTAAGATAAGGGAAAAAGTATCACGTACTAAAATAAACATGAGTCATACTTTTCTCTAAGAAGTCATGTGTCCCAGTCTTCTTTTCTTTCCACTGGTCTCTCTCTTCTCAGCCAAGCCCACTGAAATCTTCCCTTCAGGAACTCCCAGAAAGAAATGGGGATGTCCTTGGAGGCATCCCACCCAGAAAACTGCCCTGTTTGCCTTTTCCTGAAAGGGAAGAGGTAGTAGCTGCAAATCATTTGGGACTTTTTGCTTATTGGTCTGACCTCCGTGTGTGTGTGTGTGTGTGTGTGTGTGTGTGTGTGTTGTTGATGATGATTATGCATAGTACCAAACACCTCTAATCAACCAAATAACCAGTCAAGAAGCTTTTATTCAATACCAGGCACAGAGATAGGTGCTGGGGATACAGATATAAAAACAAAACAATCTCTGCCTCAGAGAGCATACCCATAGATAAGTTTTTAAAAAAGGCAGGGATATAGACAAAACAAACACTACTGGGATGGAGTGGGAATAGTGGGAATAGCTGTAGGAAACAGAGAAGTTCTCAGGACTAGTCTTGTGCTCAGGAGAGGAAGTCCCATGACCTCTCTTGATAACCCACTCTTAAATTTTTTGTTAGTATCTTTTATTTTTATGTCACTGACATTTCTAACTCCATCCCTCCCAGTTTCCCTCCCTTGTAATAAAGAATAAGAAGAGTTTAAAAAAAATGGTTTGGTCAATCTAACCAATCCACTGAGTCAGAAAGCATATACAATGTTTCACACCCATAGCCCTCCACTTCTAATTGTCCTAATTTCTGGTCTAGGTAGTTTAGAAAGGAGGCCCAGCACTTGAGTGGAAGGACAAGGATGTGGATTCCTACTGGGACTTTGCTACTTTAGACAAGTACCTTCCTTCTTCCCTCAGACCCTAAATTTCCTTATTTATAAAATTAGGGAGTGGAAGTGGATAAAGCTTCTTTTAGCTCTAAATCCTAGGTTGTATAATCCCATGAACTCTCTCTGCTACTAAGTTCTTCCTCCCCTCTTCCTTTGATCCTGATTGCTACCACTTTCTCCAAAGATTGATAGAACCTGTCCCTGCCAACTGGTGGGAGGAACATGTCCTTTGGAAAAACAAGGTACCTCATCAGACACTAGAGTTCCCTGTGTAGCTATCAGTATTGGCATGGTGATGGCAATGGGTGTGGGGCATATAGAGTCATAGATTTAGAACTTTGAAGTCATCTAGTTCACTTCTTCTTTGTTTGGCATTTAAAGTAAGATTTACATTAGATGACTTTTGATTTTTAGAAAGGAGACACTTACGTGGCATAGTGGATAGTATGTTAGATTTGAGATTGGGAAGACCCAAGTTCAAATCCTTCCACACTAGCTGTGTGATCCTGGGCAAAGCATTTAATATCTCTCAGACTCAGTTTTCTCATTTGTAAAATGGAAATAATAATAGTACCTACCTCCCAGGGTTGTTGTGAGGGTCATATACATACACACATATATATAATTCACATGTACATGTACACACACATATATGTATATGTATAGACACATGCTATATATACATATGTCATCCTTTGCAAATTTTGAAGCACTATACTATGCAAATATTAGTTATTATTAAAAAAGATCTCACAATTTCCCAAACGCTAATCAGCCAGTTCTCCCCTTCCTGTTTTATTCTAGGGCCAACTCATTGTCCACTTGCTATATTTGTTCAAGGTACTTTGTACTAATGGATCAATTCTACAAGTTCTCCATTCAATTGTACAAATTAGCCTGTCTAAGGGCAGAAAGGTGGCTCCATAATGCATACAGCACCAGGCCTGAAGTCAGGAAGTCTCATCACCCTGAATTAAATCTGGCCTCAAGACATTTAGAAGCTGTGTGACCCTCGGCAAGTCACTTTACCTTGTTTGACTCAGTTTCCTCATCTGTAAAATGAGCTGGAGAACAAAATGGCAAATCACTCCAGCATCTTTGCCAAGAAAATCCTAAATGGCACCATGAAGAGTCAGACATTACTGAAAACAGTTTGCATAATGGACATTCTTCATCCACTTGCTTTTTCCTGTGTGGATGGTTAGGCCAAACTCTTTGGAGTATCATGAATCTCATTTAGGGGTCTCTGCAATGTTCTGGGACTTGATGCAATTACTCAGTATACCTTCCACAAAGGGGACAAAGTGGAGGGCCACATCACTGGGGAATCCCTCTATGATTTTCAACTCCCTCTTATTAAAGATGAAGGGACTGAGGTCTAGAGATGTTAAGTAACTTGCCCAAGAAAGGCCCCATGAGGAATAAGTAGCGGAGTCAGGTATGAACTCAGGACATAAGATTATGATTTAGAGCTAGCTGAAAGGGACCCTCTGAAGCCATCTAGTTCAACTATGAAAATAGACCCATGGAGGTAAGTGACTTCATCAAGGTCACACAGGTAGTCAGAGACAGAGGTAGGATTCAAACCTATGTCTTCTAGCCAGTACTCTATCTGCTACATCATTGCTGCTTTCCTAAGGATGGAACTGGGTAATGTGTTTGAAAAAGTCCCCCCCAGCACCTGATCAGACTCTCCTAGCCAGAGAAAGAAGAGTCATGAAGAATTTCCAATTTCTTATCTCTGCTGTCTTAGAGGACTCTGAGATGGTGATTCCCTGAGATCTTTATATTTTTAAACAATGTTCCAGGCCCAGCAGCTGGAAAAAGTTTATTTAGTTCAAAAAGTTCATTAGTATAGGGAAAATATATTAATGTTGTCTAGTGTGTCTGGAATGGGGGTGTCCCAAAACAATAAAGAGTTATTAAGCACTGGCTAAGTGCTAGGCTGGAGGCAGGTGGTGTAGTAGGTAGAACCCTGAGCCTGGAGTCATTCAAATCTGGCCTCAGACACTTACTAGCTGTGTGACCCTGAGTAAGTTACTTAATCTTGTTTGCCTCGGTTTCTTCATCTGTCATGAAGAGTTGGACAGGATTGAAAATGATGTAAGGACAAGTGCCAGGAATTGTGGATACAAATATAATATCCTGCCCTCAAAGAACTTACATTCTCTAATCATAAGACAACAAATAAAAGGGGTAGGGAAGGAAAAGGTAGCTTTTTGGGGAACATGAGAGATGGAAAGTAATCTAGGGTAACAACAAGGACCCCAGCATACCCAGGAGGGCCTGCTGTACAGATTCTTAGATCTGCTTTTCTAAAAGAAAAGCAACTTCTGAGAGGTCAACAATCACTTTAATCAAACACATATGCCAACAGAGAAATTACAAGCAGAGAAATATAAAGACCAGCAGACAGGGCTTCCAACTGTGACCATAAGCAATACATACATCACAGATCAACAGACAGATCCAACTGTCTGACCATTACATACATACATAGTTACCAGAAAGAGAAGTATCAACATCTGAGTTTTCAAAGATGGAGGGCTCCTTAACAGCTACCCAGAGTCTTGTCTGGTCAAAGGAACACTTTTAATGAGTACACCCCAAAGCAAAACCTCACCCAGAATATTTATACAATTTTCAGAGCTGGAGCTTACAACCCTCTAACCCATTTCCTCAATAGAAATTAGCACAAGATATTGAAGGCTATTAATGGGTGGGGAAGATCTGTAACTCTTACCCCCACCCACCATTAACATTATATCAAGTCCATGGAAGAGATCTACCAGAAAGGTTCAAGAAGACTGGGAATCACTTTAACTAGGTGCTGTGAATGGGGGATCAAAGAGGAGGTAGCACCCCAGATAGACCCTTGGGTCTCTACTCCCTCTTTTTTGGCAAGGAAATCTATTATAAGCATTAGGTTACAGTTAGTTATAAGTGCATGGAGGTGGAAAATAATGATAGTCATCAAAATGTCTAACTTTTCAGAATTCTTCATATTTACTTATTTTGTGTCATAATACTTATCAAAATTCAACTTTGATATCAAAGTAATCACATGATCATTTTTCAAAAGTTTCCCAACACTGGAGGTCTTTAAGCAGTGGTTAGAAGACAGTCAACAAGCATTTGCAAGCATTTGCTTTTATGTCACAGTAATCTCTGGAAATGTGCTCCTCATCCTTTACCCACTTCCCCATTGTCAGAACTGAACACTTTCTTGTAATAAAGAAAAAATAAAAATAAAGAAAAACAAAATCATCCAACATGGTGACACCCTGTCTGACAGTGCGTACAACATTCTTCCTTACTGAAATCAACAGGCTCCTGTTTCTTATGTGGCTTGGACTCATGATCTTCACCTTGAGAGGTTAGATGACTTGCCCAGTACTGGCCAATATGTTTTAGAGGCAGGACTTAAAAGTAGTTCATCTTGACTCCCATTTATTTATTCTCTTTATTCATTATGCCACTCAATATTTGTCAAATAGAATCCTGTGATTTCCTGCCTCTACCTCAGTTTCTCCCTGTGTAAAATGAAGGAGTTGGATTAGATGGTCCCAAGGTCCCTTCCAGTTCTGAATCTAGGTTCCTTTGATCCTAGGAATACCCCTATGGCCCTACTTTTTCTTGATAGGGAACTTGGAGAAGAAAGTTATTTATCTCCCTGCTCTCAGTGGACCTAGTAACTCTCATACTTTTCAACCCATGGACCACTCCAAGGGATGAGCACCCCTTTCCTCTCCTCCGCTCTCTTTCTGTCTTAAGAAAATCTTTCTCCTGGCTAGTTAGATACCGAGGGTTGTTTTTGAGAAGATATTAGTGAGAGGATGTCAGGATTTTTAGAAATATTATAAATGATTAGTTCATATAGAGAACAAAGTTACAGACAGTGTTATGTTAGCATCATTGATAAGGGAGAGACCAACATTCAAAAAGCACTTAGGTGAATGGAGTCTTTGAGGACTTTTCCTTAGCTTGGGGACTTTCTACTTTAGTTTGAGAGCAGCTGTCCATGGTGCTAGCTGACTACCCCCATGATTTCTGGCTTCCAACTGCATGAAGGCTTCTCTCTCTTGATTGTTAGCTTTCTTTAGGCAAGCTCACACTTCTTTGGTGTGGAGAAAAGACTTGGGAAAACTTGATTTATGTCTTTAAACATCTGAATGACTCATAGCATCCAGAGCTGGAAGAAATCATCTAGTCTCTTTCATTTTATGAAGAAACTGAGACTCAGTGAAGTTAGAAGCTATCCAAGGCTACTATAAGTGTGATGAGAGAAGGGGCAAATTTTAGTTTAGTATAAGGAAGATTTTTCCCAAAATTAGAATTGTCCATAAAGTTAATGGATTGCCCGATAGTGCCTTTTTAATTCATAGGATGATAGATTTAGAACCAGAAGGGAGCTTTAAGGTCATCTAGTACATTCCCATCATTTTATTTATTTATGTATTTTAAAATTTTATTGATGCCTTCTATGTTTAATTCCATGTTTTGTCCATCTCATGATCTTTCCCTTGTAATAAAGGAAAAAAATTGCTTTAATCAAAACCAAGAAGCACAAAGAGCATACCTGAAAATGTATGAGCCATTTCACACCCAGGTAACAACCTCAGCTTTTGTCTCCCCTCTGAATTTCTGCATCTTTTCTGTGGGGCTGAGAATTAATCATTATAATTACATAGTGTTCAGTTTTGTTTAATTCTTTTCAATGTTCTTACTTACAGTTGAGGAAATTGAGGGCAATGAGGTTGCATGTCTTACCCAAGGTCACACATTTTTTTCTGACCCTGTACATTGCTTGTTCCAATATCATTTATTGCCTTTCCAAGTGAAAAAATGGTTGGCCTTGTTCTATGGAGCCCCAGAGGGTAGAACTGGAATCACTGAGAGGAAGTTACAGTTTTTGGCTCAATATAAGGTAGAATATTTCCCAGCAATTAGAATTGTCCAAATAAATGCAATGGGCTGCTGCATAGTAATGCCTCTTTTTTTTTTGTGGGGGTGGTTCATAATGTTGTTATTTAGAGCTGGAAGGGACCTGGTTGTTTTGTTCAGTCATTTTCAGTCATATCCTACTCTTTGTGACCCTCTCTGGGGTTTTCTTAGCAAAGATACTTGGAGTAGTTTGCCATTTCCTTCTCCACTTCATTTTACATATATGGAAACTGAGGCAAGTGGAGTTAAGTGATTTTGACCAGTGTTATATAGCTAGTAAGTGTCTGAGGCCTGATTTGAACTCAGGGCTTCCTGACTTCAGGCCCTGCATGCCATCCACTGCATCCAACGGACTAATTTTGTTTATTTAAGAGATTTATTGATGTTTTTGTTTTTACACCACAACCATTTTGACCTACACCTCACCCCCAACATTTAGTAAATCTTCCTTGTAAATGAAGAAAAAAACAGCCAAAGAAGACCAATGAACACATCACCCAGTTCTGAGAGGGTATACAATATTCCACACCCATAGTCTACCACCTTTCCAACTAAAGGTAGTAGGTGCACTTCCTTGCCTCTTCTCTGCATCTAAGATTGTTCATTTTAATTATGTAGAATTCAGTTTCATTTTATTGTTCTATTCCACACTCTCATGGTTATAGATAACATTTATATAGTTCTTTTGAGTTGTACAAAGCACTTTAATACATTATCTCCTTTGATCTTTGTAGTAACCCCGTGTGGTAAGTGCTATCATTATACTCACTTTATGGATGAGAGGAGTTCAAGGGCCAGAGAGGTTAAATTATTCATCCAAGGTACACAGCCTTCATCCAAGGTCACAAAGCCAAGACTGGGGCATGGGTCTTTTAATTCCAAATAAATTGTACCATGTGGTGCCTCAGAAGCTTGATGACTACTCTTTGGGGTTAGGGAATTCATCTTTTAAATAGAAGTCATCATTTCTCTGATGTCATGGTCTTCTTCGAAAATGAAGGACAAATACACAACAAGAAATTGAATTAGATAATCTCTAAGGATTATTTTAACTCTGATATTCTAAGATTCTGCTTCCCCAACCCAGACTGGGTGGCTGTTAACACATAGCCTAGATACCACAATAATTGTTGTCTCCCTTAGACCTTCTGATCTCCCTTCCTAGGGAGACTACACAGTCCTGTGTCACACTCCTTTCTATGAGGGATTGGGACAAGGAGGTTCCAAACTTTTCCCTGAGTTTTCTGGGAGAACATAAGAATCCTCACTATATGAAAGTATTTTCATGACTAATAGTGGAAGTTCTGGGTCAAAGAGTATGGACATTTTAGCCACTTAATTTGTGTAGTTGTACTAATTCATAGTACCATCAATAATGCATTAATGTATCCATCTTTCCTCAACTTGTCTGACACTGATTGTTCCTTTTTTCTTTGTCATCTATGACAATTTAGGAGGCAAAACCTTAGCATTGATTTGACTTTCTCTTATTGTTGATTTGGAGCATTGTTAATAGTTTGCAATTGTTTTATTGAGAATAATTTCTTTATATCCTTTGACCTCTTTTGGGGAATGCCTGTCGAACCCTTATCAGAGAGAATTATTTGATGCAAAGATTGTTTCCTAGTTGACCACTTCCCTCCTTATTTTAGCTGCATTAATTTTTTTGTTCAGATTTTGTTCAAATATGTTTAGTTTTACAAAATCAGAATTTTTTGTTTTCTCTTTTAAAATTGTCTCTCATTTGTTTAGTTAGAAATTTATCTCCTACACAGAGTTATACATGATTATATATGATCTACCTCTCTTCTAATTTTGTTTTTATAGTATGCTCTTTAATATTTGGGTCATGTATCTTTTTTGAATTTATAGTGATATATTGTATAAGATGCTGGTGTAGGTCTTATTTCTGCCAGATTGTTTTCCAATTTTCTCAGCAGTTCTTATCATATAGGGAATCATTTCCTAGATAATTTGTTTTCCAATTTATTCAACATTGTTACTGAATTGTTATTTCTAATTCTCCCTTATGTAGCCTATTTTATTGATCTATTTTATATTTTAAAAACCAGTACTAAATAGTTTCGGTGACTGCTATCTTATAATACAGTCTAAGTTTTGGAAATGCTATTTCTCCTTCATTCCTACCTTTTCCCCCATTATTTCCCATAATATTCTAGATCTATTGTTCCCCAAATGATTTTTTGGTATCATTTTATACAGTTCTATCAAATATCCCTTTGCTAGTTTGGTTGATTTGGCATTAAATTAAATTTACCTTGGTAGCGTTGTCATTTTTATTATATTGACATTACCCAGGCATGAGTACTGGACATTTATCCAGCTGTTTAAGTTGTTCTTTCTTTAAAGAGAATCTTGTAATTGAATCTATACAAATATTTAGCCTGTTTAGAAGATTGACTCAGTTCTTAACATAAGAACTATATAACAATAGAATGAATAGATAGACAGTTGAGGAAGTGGATGAGTTGGAAGGGACCTCAGAAGCCATGCAGCTAGAGAGAAAGTAGGCTCCTTGAGGGCAGGAAGTATTTCTTTCCATCTTTTCATCATCTTAACACAATACCTGTCTCTTAGTAGGGAGTGAACAGATTCTTATTGGTTGAGTGAGACATTAACTGATTCGAAAGTTCAACCCATAACTTAATAGAAATCCTTTGTATAACATTCCTGACAAATGACCATCCAACCTTTGCAAGAAAACTTCTAGGATGGAGAACCTATCAGCTCTCAGTGCTGGGAAGTTTTTCCTTGTTTTCCTCATATCTGTGTAGAAGCAGCTAAGTAGTACAGTGGATAGAGTGCTGGGCTTGGAGTCAGGAAGACTTGAGTTTAAATCCAGCCTTAGACATTTACTAGCTATGTGACTTTGAGTAAGTTCTTAAGCCTATTTGCTTCAGTTTACTCTTCTACAAAATAGGGATAATAATAATATCACCTACCTCTCAGATTTGTAGTGAGGATCACATGAGGACAGCAAGCAGAACTGTGAAGACAATATCCACGATGCATTGGTTCTGCTTGCTTTCTCCTGCCTTAATTCATACAAGTCTTCCTATGTCAATTGATCAGTAAGCATTTATTAAGTGCCTACTATGTGTTACTTGGGGCAGCTAGGTGGTGCAGTGGATAGAGCAGTAGTCAGGAGGACCTGAGTTCAAATCTCACCTCAGACATTTGACACTCACTAGCTGTATGACCTTGGGCAAGTCACTTAACCCCAATTGCTTCATCCTGGGTCATCTCCAGTCATCCTGATGAATATCTGGTCACTGGGTTCAGATGGCTCTGGAGAAGAAGTGAGGCTGGTGACCAGCACAGCCCTCCCTCACTCAAAACAAAGTCAATGGCAAGTCATGTCATTATTTCTCTTCTTTGGCAACAAAGGACAAACACATACTGTGTGCTACTTACTGTGCTAAGTACTGGTGATGAAAAAGGCAAAAAAGATGATCCCTGTCCTTGAGGAGCCTGCAATCTGTGTTTCTCTGAATTTCTTACATTAGTAATTTCCCCAAGTTCAGTAATTTTGTGAATGGGGAGCAGTATGCTTTGTTGAGTCGTTCCTCAATTGATGGGCTCCATTTTGGTTCCAATACCTTGTTACCATAAAGAGGGCCATTATAATTATTTTGGTATATATTTCAGAGGCAGTGCAGTTTAAGGGATAGAGCATTGTCTTCAAAGTCCAGAAGACCTAGATTCAATATCATTTCTGACATACATGGTTGTGAAACTCTCTACAAGTCACTTCTCAGTGCTGAAGCAGCTCTTTTAAGACTATGAAGGTTCAGAGAAGGTACTGATTTGCATTAGTAGAGGGAAATTCCTATACTAATGAAATCAAAGGTCTAGCGATCACTTTTTTTTGTCTATCTATCTGTCTGTCTGTCTATCTATTTATCTGTCTATCCATCCATCCATCCATCCATCCACCTACCTATATCTATCTCTTTCTCTCTCTGTCTATCTATCTATCTATCTATCTATCTATCTATCTATCTATCTATCTATCTATCTATCTATCTATCTATCTCCAGTAGTAAGATCTCCAGGTCAAAGGCTAGATTAGTCACATTTCTCATAAAGCATATTATTTTGTAGAATAGTCAGACCCATTCACAGCTCTATCAGTGGTATCAATGACCTATCTTCCCTCAGCCTCTCTTTTTAAAAAATCTGTCATTTTTGTCCATTTTCTAGGCATGAGGTGAAACCTCAGGGTTGTTTGAATTTGCATTTCCTTTATTACTAATTCTTTGGAACAAACTTTCATATGCTTGATGAGAATGTTTCTTCTTGCTTGCTCCTGTCCTTTGACCACTAATTTCATCAATTTGGTATTGGTTTTTCATTAATTCACTTGATTCTTACCCTATGGGTTAAACTGAAGAGAGGCTATTGTCCCAGCTTTGCAGGTGCAGAAACTGAGTCACAGGAACTGGGCAAGGTCACATAGCTAGCTAGAGCCATGCTTAGGTCTTCAAGCTTCTGGCCTTCATCCAGAATCTGGTAGGTATTCTGTTATCCTTTCCCCTTCAGCTTTTTTAACAGGGGAGCCCATTAAAGAGTCATAGGTGTCCCAGTGTGTGAGGACTTTGGTTCTTTCATCCCAGTTCCATGACATTCTCAACAGTGTAGCTCTTGAGTCTTCTCTGATCTCTTTCTTTAGCTGGTATTTCTGTGACCAGGAGTAAGACCCAATACCTTTGGGAATACTGTGTTTCTGATGGGCAATGAACTTTCTCACAGATTCAGGTGCTAAGGGCCAGTAGTTCTGGTAAGTTTTGGTTGGGGTCTCAGTTGTTACTGAGATGGAATTGCAGGTCTACAGGGGCCTTTGGGATCTGTAGGTCAAACAGGGACTGTTTTGAGTCAGTTGAATCCTTACCAGCTATATGTGACCCTGGACAGATCATTTACACAAACCCTCTGAGTCTCAGTTTCCTAATCTGTAAAATGGGATAGAAGCATTTGTATTTACCTATCTTAACCTGGTTATCATGAGGGAAACACTTTCAAAATCTTAAAATGCTCTCTATATATGTGAACCACAGTGATTAATCTCAGGGCAGAGATGTCATCATCTTATTTGGGAGCCATCATCAATTTTATCATATTGATTGAAACTAAATGCAAAACTGTTTGACATGGGTATGATTACATAATTCCTCTTCTCAAGAAGTTTCCATGGCTCCCTATAACACAAACTTTTCTGCTTAGCACTCTCTTTCCAAATATATTTCATATTAATTCTCATCAAGCCAAATTGGCCTACTTACTCCTCCCCATTCACAAAATTATTTCCCCCCTGTTGAGGTAGTCAGGGTTAAGTGACTTGCCCAGGATTACACAGCTAGTGAGTGTCTGAGGCTGCATTTGAACTCAGGTCCTCCTGGCTTCAGGGTTCTGTCCACTGTGTTCTATCCACTGTGCCCCCCCCCCCCCCCCATTCACAATATTCTGTCTCTTGTCTCCATGACCCTTTTGGAATGTTCTCCCTCCTGACTTTTAAAAATTCTTGTTTCATTTAAAGCTCAAGTCAAATGCTACATCCCACTAGAGACCTTTCCTCATCTTCCTCTGTTGTATCTACCAGGTACCTACCTGGTGCTGAGTTTTAGATTGATTCTCTGTTTATTTGCTGTATCTGCCCAGTGGGATGTAAGCTCCTTGAGGAAAGGAATGGTTTCATTTTTTCTCTCTGTGCCCTTGTGCCTAGCACAGTGCTGGTCATATAATAGGTGTTTAGTGGGTATTTGTGGAGGTAGATTCAAGGGAAAAGTGTGAGGAAGTGAAGGATAATGGAAGGTGCAAGGATGAGGAGACAGGAGAGGAAGTGGTCAAGTTAATTTCTCTCTTTCTCTTTTCTTTCCTACTGTATACTCTTTCTTCTTATCTCTTCTTCTCCCTCTTGTCCCTTTTTTCTCTCCTTTTCCTCTCCTCTCCAGCCCTCCAAGGGCTCCGTATCTTTAATTGAATCCCTTTCTGTGGGCTCTACTTAGAAATGTAAAAGGTATGAGCTAAAAGGCTAATGTATCCTAATTATAGCTTGGGCTCAGATCGATAATGGCAGCTGGAGGCAAGTTGTGAGGCCAGAGTGGAGCAGGCTCTGCCAGGCAGGCTTGCCCCCAGGCGCGTGCACACACAGATTCATGGACCAGGCTGGACTGGGCTGGGCTGGGCTGGGCTGCCAACCATACACCAGGTACTGAGGAGGAGAGCAGCTGCAGAGCTGGATCCAAAGGGGAGATCTCTTTGCTTCTGGATGGATGCTAACTAGGAAAACTCCTTCCTTCCCCCATTCCCCACTGGGAAAGATACAAGAAGGGAAATTTGAATGCAGAGATGGCAGGTGTGTTGTTCTAATGGATAAGAGTTGGATGGGTTGTCAAAGGAAAACAGAGGGGATTCTTGTTTCAGTTACAGGTTAGACTAAATGACCTCCGAGGTCCATTCCAATGGCTCTCGGATTCAGGGACTCCAGTTTGTGGAGTGCCTTGATCATGGTCGTGCCACTGATGTGACTTAGGGTGAATCATTCTTGTCTCTGGGCCTCAGTTTCCTCATTTCTCAAACTGGACAAATATCCTCTAAGCTCCCTTCTGGCTCCAAATTCTATAGTCCTATGATGCTGTGAAGTACCACTCACCCCCAGAACTCTTCAGCTTCCAGGCATTTGGGTTCAGGAATTTCCTTTCTTCCTCTTGCTCTGATGATATCACTGAATAGGCACTTTTATCCATGATCTGAAGTGCTTTTTCCTTCCTTCAATCTCAGATGGTCCTTTGCACCTGTCTATAATTTATTCTTCATTATACTGTACTCAGCTTCCAAGTCTTTGGATTTTACCTCCAGCTCTCTTGTATATCTGGTCACTTCTGTCTACTGACATCATCATCATTTTTACATCCTCTTACTTGGACTATTGAAAAATAGCTTCTAACTGAACTCCAATTCACTCTCTCCACATACTCGTCTGCTGTGTTGATATTCCCAAAGCACCCATTTGACTGTGGCACTCTCCTGTTGAGGAAGGTCCTTTTGGCCTTCGGGGTGTAAGTGTTCGCTCCTTTGACATTTCAGTCCTTTGCAATCTGGCTTCAGCCTGGCTTCCTTGATGGTCCCCCTACCTGACATTATCTTATTTTTTTATGCCTTTGCACAAAGCGTCCTCCAGGCGTGGAATGTGTTCCCTCCTTCCCTCTGACGCCTAGATTCCCCAATGACTTTCCAGGCTTACTTCAAGGTTCACCTCCATGAGACCTTTCTTGAGCCCTTAGCTTAGAGCACTCCTATCTCCACATCATTTTCTCTTTACTTTGTATTTACTTATCTGCCTTGTTTTAAGCTTCTTGCAGGGAGGGATCATTTCGAATGATTATTTTTGCTTGGTATTCCCAGTACCTGAAACATAAGGTCTTTTAAAAGTGTTTCTTACTTTAATTTCTAAAAATTAATTTGTATTTACTTTGTATTTACTTATCTGCCTTGTTTTAAGCTTCTTGCAGGGAGGGATCATTTCGAATGATTATTTTTGCTTGGTATTCCCAGTACCTGAAACATAAGGTCTTTTAAAAGTGTTTCTTACTTTAATTTCTAAAAATTAATTTGTATTGATATTTTTTTATCTTTACACCACCCAAATTTCCTTCTGTATCTTTCCCCATCCCATTACACCTTCCAGAGGCTCTCTCTTATAACAAAGATTTTGGGGGGGGGAAGAGGGAGAAAAAAATCATTAAAAATGATTAATACCTTAAACAAATCTCACAATATATGAAATAGCACACATCTGAAGATGCTCACCCCTCTACCTCTGCAAAGAGATGTGTGCAGAGAGAGGTATATTATCACTTCTCTTCTTTAGGGTCAAGCTTGTTCTTTGTAATTTTGTAACTTTTTTATTGTCTGGTGGTGGTTCTTTCCATTTACATTGGTCTAGTGATTGTGTGTATTGTTTTCTTGGCTCTGCTTCCTTCGCTTTGCATCAGTTTCTGTAAGTCTTTCTATGCTTTTCTTATTCATCTTGTTTCTTACATCGCAGGAATATTCCATCATATTCATGTGCAAATTGTTTAGCCATTCCCCAATTAATGAGTGCCTATTTTGTTTCCAATTCTTTAGTACTCAAAAGGGGCTGCTTTAAATATATAAGGAGGGTATTGAGTGCGTGTGTAAACTCTATTAGCTTGCTAAGATGCCTCCTCATGAAGGATTCCATCTTAGCAAACTTAACAAAGAAAAAGATGGTGATCTGTACATATACCAAATGCCCATTACAAATAAATAGCTTTCTTTTTTGAACTACATTTTCCCAATTAATATGCATTGTTTTTCCTTTTTTCCACAAAACCCCACTGGAAAAAACAACCCCCTCAAAATCCTTGTAACAAATTTGCATAACCAAGCGAACCAAATGACCACTCTGGTCATGTCAAGAATGATAGATGTCTCGTTCTGCTCCCTGAATCCATCACTTCTCTGGAAGCTTTCATCTTGAGTTCTCTGCAATGTTGTTTGGTGAATGCATCAGAGTTCTGAAGTCATAGTAAATTCTTAATAAATATTTGTTGAATTATATATTATTTCATATGTAGTACTTTATATTAAACCCCATGGGAAAGTCAAATGATATAGCAGAGAGAGCTGAACTTGGAGTGAAGAGAGACCTGGGTTTGAATCTCACCACAGACTCTTGCCTGGTTATATGACTGGAGGCATATCATGAAATGATAGAAATTCAAAGTTGGATCCTCAGATGTCATTAGACCAAGCTGCACCTGAAAAAAGGCTATTGTCTACCCCATATTTGACATGTGTCATCTGGTCCCTACTGGAAGATCTCAGGCTAGGGGAAACCCAAGACTTTCTAACATAGTTTATTTCACTTTTGGACATCTCTAATTGTTGGGAGGGGGAGGAGTTTGTCTTGACATTGAGTCAAAATTTGTCTCTTAGACACTTCCATCCATTCCTCCTCGGCCCATTTGCCCTGTAGAATTTTATTAATACCACAAGAAGCCTACATTCCCTTGCTTTGAAACCTTTGAAATCTTCTCTCCCAAAATACAAGAGGGCGGGATTCCAGACTATTCCTCAATTTCTCCTCGCTCACACAGTCTGAGATGGAGTGCTCACTTTCCCTGAAGGTTCCAACCAGCAGCTACTTCCTCCTCATTAGTTAGAATCCAAAATGGAATTCCTTTTTATTAGTTTCTATATGTTTTGAAGGATGAAATTATAATTAGCAAATCATTGTTTTGATTTTGGCAGAGAGAGAGCTCCAACAGAAATACATATAACATTATTTAAAACCACCATATTATGTCTCTGTGCCAGGTTTGAATTTGGACTGTGTTTCCTGAACTCACTTATCAATGTTTTCTTTCTGTCCAGGTGGTCTGCAGCCTACTCCAATGACAATATTATTTCTCTTTTGGTCTCCATTGATCTTGACCTAAATGCTTTCTATTATATTTCCCTTCTCTGGTTCCTGGGTTTCTTATATCTGTACCCTTCTCTCTCATATACTCCCCACCCTATTTCAGACCCTTTTTACAATCTCTGCTTGACTATTTTGATGGCTTCTTAATTCCTCTCCCTGCTTCAGATCTCTTCCCTACTCCAATCTAAACTGCCAAAATTATTTTCTTAAATCACAAGTTTGTCATCCCCCATACTCCAAGACTCCAGTGACTCCTCATTACTTTTTAGCATCAGATGTGAACTACTTTGCTTGGCATTTAGAGCTCTTTACAAATATGGCTCCAACACATCACACATTACACTCCATCACACACTCTTCAGCCCAGACAAATTCACCCTTTTGCTCTTCCTCACATACTTTATATCCCATCTACATACTTTTCCACTGGCTATCACCCATGCCTATAATTTATTCCTTCCTCATCTCTGGCTCTTGGAATATCTTCATCCTTCAAGATTTTACTGAAGTAATATATTTTCCGAGTCCCTCCTCTAGTGGTTAGCACCTTCCCTATACCCCAATATTACATCAAGTTTATTTTGGATGTGTCTCATATGTATATATTATCTTTTTGTCTTTCTCTTAGAATATAAACTCATTGAGGGCAGAGACTGTTTTGATTTTATCTTTGTAACTCTAGCATCTAACACAGAGCCCAGCATACAGTAGATGATTCATTAATCCTTACTGATTGATGAATTTCCACAAGAGCATACTATCATAATATATGATGTAATTTTACTCATTTTTCTCCTCCTCCCTTTACCCGTTTTGTTTCTTTTGAATGAGGTATGTGTCCTTATAGAGCCATATTCCAGTCATGAGTTTTATCCACTAAATACCAGTAATGACTATGAGGTAAAATTTTGCTTGTCCTCCATATATTGTACTTTTGTGCATAGACATCCAAGGACATAAGTTTAGTAATTGGCTCTTTTCTTAGATCTTGTCCCATTCAGTATATATCAACTAATATTCTTCCTATATTTTAGCTCTAGCACTGTGTTAAATGCTAGAGTTTTGAAGATAAAATAAAAACAATCTCTGTCCTCAAGGAACTTACAATCTAACAGTGAAACAAAAAGAGAGTTTATAGATACAAAACACAATTGAAATAAATGATGGGTATATGAGTAGTTTCCTTCTTGCCTTTTAGTTTAAAGTTCTTTTGATTAGATTTCTAGGACTTCTGGAAAATTCTTTATTACTACCTCTTCTAGGTGTACTCCATCCCTGGTCAGAAGCCTGTCATTTCTACATTTTGAACTACATCCAGAATTATCATTTTTTCATTCAGTGGCCCATTATTAAAAATTGGTGTGAGAAAAGTACTGTGTTAGGCTCCAGGAGATAGAAAAAGTTTAGATAAGACAAAGTTTACATGGTTTCTGCCTACCTTGGAATTTACTCTCTGGTAAAAGGATGAAACAGGTGAAAATTTAGTAGCAAAGGCGGTATTTATGTCACCATTGACCATAGAAAGTCAAGAGATTCAAAAGACAAGGTCAGGTTTGAGAAATGAACAGCCAATTTAGAAGATAGTTTTGATATATTGGTTAGCTTTCCTAAAACTGGTTTTTCCTATTTCTTTTAAAATTCTTGTAACAAAGGCAGTAGAGGTATGTGGAAGAATACACTGAAAAATGATGGTGGTGAAAAGAGAATATAGAAAATACTTATGATTTCTGAAAAAAGTGGTCTCTGAGAATAGGGATTTGGATTTCTGGATGTAGCTCAGAATGTAGAAATGACGGACTTCTGACAGTCTTTGTTTTCAGCAAAATAAAGAAAAAGTATCCCTTTGTGACTTGGAGTTAGGTTAATTGTCATTTGGATCATAGAGTTGGAGCTGGAGATATTGTGTAGTCAAATCGTCTAAGTTTACAGATGAGGAAACTGAGTCTTAGGGAGAGGAAGTAATTGGCCAAAGGTCACAGAGCTAATAAGTAACAGAACTGAGATTTGAACCTAGTTCCTCTGGTTGGTTTAAATGGAGAACATCCATTCTCTTTCTACTACTTAAGGAGTAGTATGATGGAGCAGTCTCAAGCTAGAACCCATTCCTTCTTTCTGTGAGGACCATAGTCTAGGATGAAAATTAAGGATGGGGGTAACCAGCAGAGAGGAAAAGGAGAAGGCTCCCCCAAAGGGAAGGCTGCATGCACTTCAACCCTTTGTCTGGGAGCTGAGTTTTGGAAAAAATCATTGAATACTTGTGACTTGATTGAGCAATTAGCTTGTGACGATTGAAGAAGAAACTATTTATGGAGAGATAGGATAACTGACTTTGAGTATCTAAAAGAAGGGTGGATAAGCTTTGTTCTGCTTGATCCCAGAAGGCAGAACTCAGAGCTATGGGTAGAAATTGAAGACAATTGATTGAACATCATAAAAAACTTCCCAATAGCATTATCCCAAAGTGGAACAAGCAGGAGATTCATCAACATAAGACTTTAAAGTGGAGGCTGGATGATGGTCCTTTTTGGAGGAGATGCCTTTTCAAGTATAAGTTGCACTAGCTAGGTGGTCCCTGAGATTCCCTTCAACTCTTAAGATTCTGTGACTTTTGCTGAAATCCAAATCTAGGGTGATTCCAGTGGCCAGAGGTTCAGAAACATGACCTGTAGGTAAGGGATATGGGAAAATAGGAAGCTGTTTCCCATAGATGCTTTGGGGGCTGAGGTGGTTGTCTGAATTCTTGTCCACCCAATCCAGAAAGTCTTCATAGGGGTTGAAAAGTTTTGACGTATTTGAAAAGGAAGATGATCAGTTACCTAGGGGCATGAAGTAAATTCAGGGACTGGAGGAAGGAAGTCAGATCATTTATCAGTGTATGGGGTTGGGTTCACTAGAATCAAGGGCTGCTGTCTATGTCTGGGGAAGGGACTAGAAATGATACATTGAGAAGCAGGATGGAGTAAGGAGACTGGTATGAAGGTGAAAGAATCAAAGCAGGTAATTGATATAAAGTACTTTGTAAACCTTAAGGAGAGTATAGCTACTTCATAGAGTGCTAGACTTGGAGTCAGGAAGGCTTGGATTCAAATTCCACCTAAGACATTGACTGTGTGACCCCAACTATCACCTCACCTCTCAGCCTCAGTTTCCTTAGCTGCAAAATGGATATACTCATAGTTATGCCTGTTGGAGTTATGACTCACCTGAGACAGTATATATAAAATGTTTTGTAAACCTTAAAAGGGTAGAGAAGAGCAACTCTTAGGTGAGAAAACTCCTGCTGCCACTGCAGGTTGACACCTTTACAATTTAGTCTTCAGGGGTTGCCTAGAGCACTGAACACTAGCACAGCCAATCTTGTATCAGAGATGGGACTTAAACTCTGGCCATTATGTATGTCACTTCTCATCCTCTTCCTCCCTATTAGAAAGCTCCATGAGGGGAAGGATTAGCTTATCTAAGCTTTTATATCCTCCAGCACCAAGCACGGTGCTTGGCACATGAAAGGATGTTTGCAGAATTGAACAAGCTTCTGAGTCACCCCTCTGGGACAGACTTTGTACGGGGCCGTGTGTCCTTGGGCTAAGGACACACTGCCTGTTTCCCACTTGAGAAAGTGCAAGCAGTGTCTGGCTGCCCATGCCCCCTTCTCCCCCCAGGGTGCTTTATCCCTGTTCCGGGGGTCCTTATTGGGGAAGATTAGAAGACCCAGGTCAGTCATCAGACAAGACTTCTTTCAATTGCTGGTCCCAGAGAGGAGATATGGTTGTCCGGGCTGATCAGCCAGTGGGACTGCATTAGTATTACATCAGCCTTGAGCATGTTACATAACAGAAAGTGTGGAAAAAAGCTTCCGGCACTAACATTGGGAAATCAATCTTACAGAAGCAATGAGAGGAAGAGGGGGAGGCAAGTACTAGAGAGGGAAGGGGGAAGAAGGGAAAGATGGAAGAGAGGAAGAAGGGAGAAGGAATAGTAGGTGGAAGAAAGGAAGATGGGAAGACTGGGAGTTGGAGAAGATGGAGAGGAGGAGGAGGGAGAGAGGGAAAAGAAAGAGAAGATATAGAAGTCAGGGTTGGAGAAGACAGGAGGGAAAGATGTGGTAAGGGAAAGAGTAGAGAAAGGACATAGATGGAGAAGGGAGAAAGTAGGAATGAGGGGGAGGAGGAAGGAAAGGGAAGAATGAAAAGGAAGAAGGACTGAGAAGAGGACGATGAAGAGAAGGGAGAAATAAAGGAGAGGAAGAAGGGAAGAGGAACAGGTGGAGGAGGGGAAATAGTGAGGAGAGGAGGAAGCTGGAAAGGTGGAGGAGGGAGCGGGAGGAAGAATTGGCGAGGGCAGAGATGGAAAAGAGGAAGGAGGGAGAGGAGAAGTCAGAGGATCTGGGTGTGCAGGTATTGACAGCAGAGCTTGTGTGGATCAGGTAGAGCCGTGAGATAATCAGAAACAGGGAGATAGAGTCAGGCCAATTGGAGCTCCATCCCTCAGGGATTTCCTTGGATTCTTGCCCCAAACTATCTCACTATATATCTAGCTTAGATTGATGATATGTTGTCTCTGATGTCTGTGTTCCCAAGGCCACCCTCTAACAGATACTCTCAATTTCTGTATGTAGATCTACATTAGGACAGTAACCCCACTTCTTGTACCTCACCTCTTCTTAAAAACCATATGTGAGGGAGCCCTAAAAATTCTTGTCCCTGTTTTAAAATTTTTTTCTTGCATGACTGTCCTGTTTTTATTGTTTTTAAAAACTTATTCTTTCATTTTTATTGATCTTTTGTTTTTACATAATAGTCATTTATGAATTTATTAAATTCATTAAATATTTAATTTAATTATTAAATTTAAAAATCATTTATTTGTTTATTTATTCATTCATTTACGTATGTATATATGTATGTATGTATGTATGAATATATGCCTACCCAGTAAGCCATCTCTGGTAACTCAGAATTAAAAAAAGGAAAGAGATAAGAAGAGCAGTTTAGCCCAGTTAACCAAATGCATCGTCTTCCACCTCTGCAAAGAAGGTAGAGAGGCACAATTTCTCATCCTTCTCTGGCTTGACCTCACTTTGAAAGCCTGGGACTTGGCTGTTAGCCCTCTTCACCTCTGCACTTCTCTCTTTATCCCCAACACACTCTAGCCTAGGACAATGAGCATTCTCTCAGCATGGTCCTGCCGTGTACTCTTCAAAATCAAAGAAAATCAGCATTGGGAGGGACCTGAGAGTCACCTAGACCAGTTGAAGACCAGAGAAGGAAAGTAATTGCCTGGAGGTCACACAGTAAGTAAGTGGCAGAACCAGGATTAGATACCAGATCTCCTGGATCCATTTATTTTTATCTTTTTTAACCATTGGCCATTTCAGGCCAACTTCTCTGATCTTGTCAACTCTGATTTTAGGGCTGGGCTGAATCCAACGCTAATCTTTATCTGTCCAGAGATTGGCTAGTTAGAAGCCAGAGAGATACTTTGGACTCTCTGGTGTATGTGTGATGTTTCTTTCTCACTCTCTCCAATCATGTACATATGTCTTGCAAATTCATGTGTATTTCATAGGCCATTTTGGAGGGATAAGTGTTTCCTACTGTACTTAAATGCTACATCACACAATCTAGCTTTGCTTTAAATATTATCTTGCTTTGGTTCTTAGATATTTTGGTTTGTGTATTTAAATTTTTTTTTAAATAGAGAGAACACATTTTATTAACATGTGCTGTATTTTGTCCTTACATTACAAGTATTTATGCAGCTAGGTGGTGCAGTGGATAGAGCACCAGAGGACCTGAGTTCAAATCTCACCTCAGACATTTGACACTCACTAGCTGTGTGACCTTGGGCAAGTCACTTAACCCCAATTGCCTCATCCTGGGTCATCTCCAGTCATCCTGATGAATATCAGGTCACTGGAGAAGTGAGGCTGGTGACCTGCAAAGCCCTCCCTCACTCAAAACAAAGTCAAGTGCAAGTCATGTCATCATTTCTCTGATGGCATGGTCTTCTTCGGCAACGAAGGACGAACACACATAAGTATTTACAGATCACCCCCAGTCTATAAGAAGTATCTTGTAACAAAAACTGATAATGCAGTGACCTTATCTAAAAATGCCTGAAACATTCCACATCTATGACACCCCCTCCTCTCTATTAAAAAAAAATGAACAAAAATTTATTTTCCCTCCTTCCTATCCCTTGACCCATTAGGAAAAAAAAGAAGAAAAAGAATAATTTCCTTGTTACAAATGCACATAATCAAGCACAAACAAATTCCCTCAGTAGCTCTATGCAAACATATTATGTCTCATATTGCACCCATTATCCATTACCTCTCTATGGATGCCATGTTTCATCATTGGTCCTTTGGAATCATGAATGATCTTTGGATTGATGTTAGTTCTTACAGCTTTCAAAGTTATTTGATTTTTACAGTGTTATTTTTATTTTATTAATTGTTCTTCACAAATCTTATCTTTTTCATAACACATATGCTACAACTTAGTCATTCATCGATGAATGGGCATCTCTCTAATTTCTAGTTGTTAACTAC